>VBSM01001562.1:29546402-29561577 GCA_008086735.1 Cheirogaleus medius | reverse complement strand
TATATGTAACCTTAACAACATTTGTACCCCCATAATATGATGAAATAAAAAAGAGAGAGAAAATAAAAATACATTGTAAAAAAAATGCACTTTATCTTCCTCCAAAATAATGAAACTAGCATACATACCCAATATTATATTTTGTAAATAGTTATCAAGAATTTTTAGCCTGAAACTTTACATTTGATGGAAAAATATTTGTATAAAATCTTCCAATATGCTTATTATTTTTGCCTTCACATAAGTAGACTGAGGAAAGTTGAACATCTAACCTCAGGAAACTATACAGAGTACCTTTGCATGTAACAAATATATATTATCATTACTTGGAGATTTCACTGAAAACTTTACAGATGTTGTGATTGAAAAGACATGGAAAGTCACCATAAAAGCCTAGCCTGCTGAATTTGATGATAGACTGACTCAACATACTTGCACAGCTAGCTAAAGAAACAGTGTTCCAATCAGATATACAAGATAATTTCAAAAATAGCTTCACCAACACAAACTTTAAAAGTACTCATCCAAGCACAGACTAAGAGTCTTCAAATACTCTGGTCTAATATTCCAAACCAATTAGATATATATTTGTATGGATACCACCAAACATACACCAATCTACTTAGCTTGCTTACTTCTATCCTATGCCTACATAAAACGTTATGAATATGAATTGGCTTTTCATATAATCTAACTTTAGGAAGATATGTCACTTGCCATGGTGTGGAAAATATTCTGACAAATATGAGTTATATTTATAAATTAAAATAATGTATTAGCATGTACGATTACATAAGTAGCCCATGAGTTTTAGTTATGAGTCAGTGTTGATGGATTATATAAGGTCAGACTTCTAAGTATGCAAACTGGAGAAAGAAAAATCTGAGTTGTGGTAATTCAATAAAATAATGAATTTTAATTTGTGAGATCACCTGTCAAATGGACTACCTGTGTGACCATGATGTTAAACAAGTTTTCTTGTATCTTTTTAAATTTTTGATTTAAATTTTGTAGAAAATACAGGAATACTAGCTTCATGAATTTCCAAACCATGGAAAGTTCTACTTTTCATGAAAAGAATTTCCTTTATACTCTGTAATTTAGAATACTTAACTCTGATTTATCATACTTGTATAGATAATATGATTACAGTTTCCTTAAAATAAAGTAAACAACAAAGTGACTATAATGAACAGTAAGTTAGAATATATTTTAAAATAGCTAAAAGAGTAGAATTGAAATGTTCCTAACAAAAGAAATGATAAATGCCTGAGGTGATGGATACCCCAATTACTTTGATTTGATTAATTTACATTGTATGCCCGTATCAAAACATCACATGTACCCTATGAAGATATACAACTCTTATGTACCCATAATAATTAAAAATTTTTAGAAAGCAAACCAATGAAAACGGTAAAAAAGGAAACAGAGAACTTTGATTTAGGATGATTCCATATTATTTTCTTTTGTGCTTTCATAAATTCACAATTTGTTAATTCTCTTGGAGTTTAAAATACTATTATCTTTTAACAGCACCTTTAAATGTTTCCTAAACAACTTTGCGAAGTGTCTGCAAATTAAGAAAAAAATTGTATGGAATTATTTTTACTTCAAGAAACACTAAATTAAGATACATAATACACCATCCTCCAATCTCTAATCTCTACAATGTATTCAAATCTAACTCACATTTATAATAATGTAAACTAACAACATACATGTATAATAAAGTAAAATGATCTGAAATGATATCACTATTTCCTAAAGATTTATAATGTAAGTGTACATACTTGACCTTTCTTTATTATTCTGGAATTAATTCATATATAAATTAATTTTTCTTATAACATATATTAATTGAAAGTCTACTTCTTTATTTATCTTAATGTATCAATCAATCTAACCATCTACCTATAGTATTCAAGTAGCATGACTGGCTGAATCAGACAAAAGAAAGAGGTAATATTTTAGTTTAACTATGTGTTTTCAGTGTATTAATGTTTACAAGAGTAGAGAATCAATAAATATTTATTATCATCTTTTGGTAAATTTTCATAATACCATCAAAATAATCCATCCAATTCTGCCATAAGGCTTGTCACAAATCCTATAGTAGACTTTTATACAACTATTTGTTTTATGTTAGATACATTTTCTTGTTTAGAACTCGTGATTGTTTAAATTAGATGATTTAAACAATAAATTGTAAACTTGAGTTTTGAAGGTAATATTAGCTAGGGAACTTCCTTTTCATCCATATCCACAATAACATCACTAAAACTCCCCACAACATCTTACAAATATGAAACCACCTGGAGAATAAAAACTGGAAAGATGATAAAGATTGATTAGTGGAAGTCATTGTTATCTTTGAAAAAATATTTAAAATTTTATGCTTTTTTGAGTGAATAAATATGCTATATTTTTTTATAAGAAAGTAAGTTCCTTGATAGTCCTTTATATTATATAGTTACAGAATTCTCATGTTATCTTTAAAACTTGATCAAAAACATAAATTCAAATAATAAAAATTTTGTAACAAAATCAGAAATGTTTCACAACTGTATTGCCAAGTTTTCATTGTGCCATTTAATAATATTTTTTGGTAACAGAGTGCCAACATTTTAATATTCGCTTTTGTTATAACCCTTGAAAACTGATATTTAAATATCCACTTTGGAATTGTATCATATATAAAGATCAGAAAGTATCTGAATTGCAACCTTAGAAATAACTTTTCTCCTACTGATCTTCTAAGAGATAGTAAAGAATAACAGAAACACACGAGGGAAATATATGTCTCTGAATGATTTCAACCTCTTCAAAGAAAATGATGCATACTATCAGTTTTTAAATTAAAGTTTCTCACAAAATTCTCTGCTACTGTAAGTGTTCCAAGCTACTATATTACCAATTATTTTATCAATACAATGAATTATCTCAATTATGAATATGATGTTTTAAGTACCAACTACTTGCTTTGGCATAAAAAATTTAAAAATAAAGTCTCATAACTAATCTATTGCTTTTCTAATCTGGAAAATGCTTCTTTCTTTGGTGATAGCCCTATGTTAGAGATGTAGAATTGTTTCTATGGGCTTCTTATAGGTGTTTTGGAATCCATTTAAGTTTCCTAAGACAAGAGTAGATTTTATTGCTTGTCCACTTTATACTAGCATCTCATTACTGAGGCTGTCACATGCATGTAATATAGAAATTAAACACAAAAGCAGCATACCTGCTGCTGACAGCTCTGCATATCTGTGCAGCATTCATAGTGACATCTGTACAATTGCTATCTCATCTAGTCCTCAATTAATGTAATCAGGAAGGTGTACAATTCCCAATGCACAAATCACTGAGAATTGTAACTTTTACCTGTCTTTTCATTGCCTAAAATTAATTGTTTGCTCTTCACATATTCAATATATTTGCATAAATTTCCATATTATACCCCTCTGTGGTTGCTTTCCTGTCATCTTCTCTAAGAGAGTGAATATAAATGCCTTTTTCTTATTAAAATTAACCATAAATTTCTGTAAAAAATATATTTTAATTCAGAATAAATTAATTTCAGTGCCTAGTAATATCTTGCATATTAGATGTACTTAACATTAATAAAAATTTCAGTAATTAGTAATACATAACAAAGCAATAAGTATTATTACAAAGATGTAGACTAAAGGCTTTATATTTTTTATCTAGGTTTTTTCTATCTTCTAGTTTCAGTTATCAAATTGCACTTGATCTTAAAACAGGAAGAATGTGTTTTGAATATTCTGAATATCTGGTAATTATTCTAAGACTCATTTAATTCATCTAATTAATCTCACTTTTAGAGACAAAATGCTGGAAAAAATCTTTGAAAAACATAATCATTTAATAAATTGATTTACTTGAATTTTAAGTATATTTAAAATTATGCAAACCCCATAATTATAATTATGAGATTTGCATTATAATGATTTTAAATCTTATTTAAGATGTTCCTATAGTTTTATTTAAAACAATACAATGTGTATAGAGGTTGGAGTGCCCAATATAGATTATTAAACCATTAAGACTATACTTTCAGGGATCATTTCTATAGTCCGTTAAACCAACACTAAAATGTAATCGAGTTATATAATATGAACATTTTATTTTAATTGCTTCATTTTCAAGTAAAAATTACTTTTCAGTAATTCTACTGCTAAAATTCACAACATATTCTAATCTGGAGATGACACATTTAATTTTTTCTCAAAGTCTTTAGAAAATCCTAGTTGTAAGATAAAAGAAAAAACAAATCTTTGTCCATTGCTCTTAATGCTGGTAATAGCAAATTAATAGTGTCCTAACATAGGTATTCACTTAGCTTCCCTTTCTGTATTTGATCTGGTAAAAGATTGGCAGTGAGGAGAAGAACCATGGATATGGTACAAGAGTAATATTAATAGATTATTTTAGGTATAGTTTGAGTTTTATAAAAATATACCAGAATATCCTTTTGCTGAATTTAATCTCCTTTTATTGCTTTCTTCTTTGCTAGGTGAAAAGTGAAGGACAGGACACTAATGAAAGTAAGACAATTAGAAGTGAAGAAGGAAATGTGAGAACAATCTTTGGAAAGTGGAATTAAAGCTACTGGAAAAAGAAATTTCACATGATATTCCTATGAATATTTCCATCCCTAGAAATAGAAAGAGAAAAAACACAAGGTAATTTGTACGTGTGTTAATAGTGTTTTACAGGATTAAAACATGACAGCATGGTTAACAGAGAAAAGTTGATTGACTAGGCTCACAATTTCAAATAAACACATTTATAAAACGTGTCTTTGAAGAATCATAACGAATTTTGTGAAAGGAAGAAAAATAATGAGACCATATTTTAAAAGTACATTTTTTTAAAAAAAATTAGTATTATTCCACATTATTTTTATTAATTAATTAGTTAATTAATATCGGTAACTTGGTATTAGAGACATATAAGGCTAAGAAACAAATCAAATTACCTTAAAGTATACCCAAAGTAAATTAAAAACTTTCTGGAAAAGATTAACCATTCCACATGCCATTAAGAATATCCATGATTCATGAGAGAAGATCCAAAGATACATAACCTTTATGAATGACTTTGAGGGGTTCAGGACTTCAGTGGAAGAAGTAACTGCAGTTGCAGTAGAAATAGCAAAAGAACTTGAATTAGAAATGAAATCTGAAAATATTACTGGATTGTTGCAATCTCATGATTAAAATTGAGCAGATGAGAAGTTGCTTCTTGTGGGATGAGCAAAGAAAGTAACTTCTTGTGTAATCTACTCCTGGTGAAGCTGCTATGAATATTGTGAAATAATGGCAAAGGATTTAGAGTATTCCATAAACCTTGTTAATAAAGCAGCATCAGGGTTTGAAAGGATTGACTTCAATATTGAAAAACAGTTCTAGTGGGACCAATGCTATCAAACAGCATCACATGTTACAGAGAACTCTTTCATGAAAGGAAGAGCTAAACAATGTAGTAAACTTCATCGTTGCCTTATTGTAAGAAGTTGCCACCCCCACCCTGACCTTCAGCAACCACCATCCTGATCATTTAGCAGCCATCAACATCAAGGCAAGACCTTTCACCAGCAAAAAGATTACTATTCTCTTAAGGCTCAAGTGATCATTAGCATTTTTTAACAATAAAGTATTTTTTGAGTAATGTGTGATTTATTGTTTTTTAGACATAATGATATTGCAAACTTAATACACTACAGTATACTATAAATATAACTTTCATATGTACTGGAAACAAAAAATATTTTATGTCAGCTTATTGTGATATTTGCTTTATTGCAGTGGTCTAGAACTAAATCCACAGTATGTCCAAGGTATGCCTATTGATTTTTGAGTGTTGATCCAACCCTGCAAATTTGTAATATTAATAAATCCCTTTTAGTTGTGGTATATACTCATTTTTATACATTGTTGGATTTGATTTACTAATGTTTTGTTGAGGATTTTTGCATCTATGTTCATGAAAGATATTGGTCTGTACTTTACCTTTATTGTAATATCTTTGCCTGATTTGATATTAGGTGTCATAGAATGAGTTAAGACAGTTGTTTAAATGTTTGGTAGATTAACCAGTGAATGAATGTGTACCTGGTGATTTCTGTTTTGGAAAGTTATGGATTATTTTTTTCAGTTACTTAATAGATCTGGGCCTTTTTAGATTGTCTGCTTCTCTTTGTGTGAGTTTTGGTAGACTGTGTCTTTCAAGAAATTGACCTGTTTTGTGTAGTTATCAAATTTGTGGGCATACAGTTTTTATAATATTCATTTATTGTCCTTTTAATGTCCACGGGATCAGTAGTGATCATACCTTTTTTATTTCTGATATTAGTAATTTGTGTCTTCCCTTTTTTCTTGTCTGTTAGCTTAGCTAAAGGCTTACCAATTTTATCGACCTTTTTAAACAACCAGCTTTTGGTTTTGATGACCCTTTATATTATTTATTATTTTCAATTTCATTGATTTCTGTCTTAATTTTATTATATACTTTCTTCTGCTTATTTTAGATTTTTCCTTTTTTGTAGTCAGTATGGTGGAAACTGAGATTTTAAAAAAATTTATTTTATACTTCTTTTCTTTTTTAAATTTATTTCAGCATATTATGGGGGTACAAATGTTTAGGTTACGTGTGTTGCCTCTCCCCCCTCCCCCCTCCGGAGTCAGAGCTTCAAGCATGTCCATCCCCCAGACGGTGCGCATCGCACTTATTATATATGTATGTACCCATCACCTCCTCCCCCCTCCCATCTGCCTGATGCCCGATAAATGTTATTCCTATATGTCCACTTAGGTGTTGATCAGTTAATACCAATTTGCTGGTGAGTACATGTGGTGCTTGTTTTTCCATTCTTGGGATACTTCACTTAGTAGAATGGGTTACAGCTCTACCCAGGAAAATACAAGAGGTGCTATATCACCGTTATTTCTTATAGCTGAATAGTACTCCATGGTATACATATACCACATTTTATTAATCCACTCATGTATTGATGGGAACTTGGGTTGTTTCCACATCTTTGCAATTGTGAACTGTGCTGCTATAAACATTCAAGTGCAGATGTCTTTTGTTCTTTTGGGTAGATGCCCAGTAATGGGATTGCTGGATCAAATGGTAGATCTACTTGTATCGCTTTAAGGTATCTCCATATTGCTTTCAACAGAGGTTTAACTAGTTTGCAGTTTTATAATTATTTTATAATTATAAAAGTATTTATAAAATTATAAAAATTATAATTATAAAATTATAATATGATATAATTATAAAAAATTATAAAATATTTTCATTTTCATTTGTTCAAATATTTAACAATTTTTCTTGTGAGTTCTTGTTTGACCCATGTGTTGTTTAGAGGTGTGTTGTTTAATCCCAAAATATTGGGAATCATTCAGCTCTGTTTCTGTATATAAAATTTTAAAAAAGAAAGCAAATTACATTTTAGACAAACCAAAATTTAAAAAAATGTCACTAGCAGATCTGCTCGACAAGGAATGCTAAATGAAGTTCTTAGAAACTCAGATCTACAGAAAGGAAGAAAGAGTAACAGAAATGATATATTTGACTAAATATAAAATATTTTTTAAAATTATGTTTTAAACTTATTTAAAAGATACATGACTGTTTAAAGCAAAAATAATGTAGTCATGGGTTTAAAACATATAAAGTAAAATATATAATAGCAGTAATAAAAAGTTCTGAATAATTAAAGTAGACATATACTGGTGTGATATTCTTATAGTATATATGTGAAGTGGTATAATATAATGTGGAAGTTTATTTACTTAAGTTGGTAATATATCAAATTTCGTTGCTTATCAGCATTAAATAAGATTTTGATTAAATAATATACTACCAGGTTCCATTTTATTATTTTGGTGCCATAATGAATACCTCTCACCTTTGTCCCATAGGAGATATATATATACACATATATATATATGTGTATATATATATATAATGAATGCCTCTCAGCTTTGTCCCACCTTTGTCCCTTAGGGTATAGATATATATATATATATACATATATATATGTATTCAATATATGCATTGTTTAACAATGAAATATATGCAAAGTTTAACATTATATGCATTGTTTAACAATGCAATATATGCAAAGTTTAACAAAACATATATATGCATTCAAAACACACTGGACTGAAAATTCTTTCTGATTTAATGTTTACCAAGAATTTAAATCAGAAAGAATTTTCAGTCCAGTGTGTTTTGAATTAAAATAAGCTATTAATTAATTGGAAGTCTATTTGGAGCTTATTCTTTTGATGTGTATCATACAATAACAAGAGACTAGTATAGTTATTTGAGCTTCTGTAATAGCTATATAGTGAGTCAGCCTATTATTTAAAGTTAACATTTTTTGCTAAACTCATTCATCATTAATGATGGTACTTTTAAATTTATTTATTTTATTTTTATTTCAGGATATTATGGGGATACATTTTGGTTACATGTTATGTCTTTGCCTCACCCAAGCCAGGATTAGAGGCATGCCCTTCCCCCATACAATGCTCACTGCATTTCACAGAGCAATCTAATTGTTTTTTGTAAATATTCTGAACAAGATACTCAATGCCCTAATGAATTATATCAAAGCTCTTTAAATATTTAGGCTTTCAAGACTTTGATGTGTCATTATTAATGTAAATAGCACATATATTGGTTATTTTTCAGCATTTTAAATTTTAATATGTATGAAACATGTTTTTAGTTGGATTTAATTTATGAGGTAAAATCTGAAAAGCATCTCATACTTTTGTTATGACAGAAATATGGGCTAAATGGATTTTTGTAAACTTTCATATTACATATATATTATAAGAACTCATGTGTTTCTGATTTCAATCTGAATTACACAAGAAGAGAACAGTAATTTATGAGTTATAGTTTCTAATAGTGAAAAACTAATGAGCAACAAATAAAGAATTCTGAAAGCATGGTAAATAATAATTGGACAAGGTGGAAAATTGTTTTATTATTTGTATCATTACTACATTTTAGACCCTGATAGAATAAGATGAGCTATTTAAGTTGCAAGTTTAATCTGTCTTTGAATGGAACATTATTTATCTTAGTGTCTAAAAATAATATCAGACAATTTTAGGGGCAACCAATATTCCATTTATACTTATTTTACAATTTAAATAAAGCATTTTTTTTTAAAAAACTCAGGATTTAGGAAATGGTAATTAATAGTAATTTCTGATTTATAGATTGCTATGAAATTTAATATCCAAGCAATTCAGATTCCTTTTTCTGAAAATGAAATGAGGGCTCACGGGATTTAACGTGGTCAGAAATATAAACATTATTAAGGATTTTATTTAATAGTAATATAGTCCTTCATTCAACAAATTTTACCGAGAATGAATTTTGTGCTGCCTGGTTCTCTGGCATGGTTATTTTAACAGAACAGAGAACAAGACAGCCAAGTTCCTGCCTTCATGAGCCATATATAAAGATAGAGAATAACTCAAACAAATACAAAGTTTAACAAAACACTAAAACCAGTTATTAGAAGCTGTTATTTAGGATAACAAAAATAAACTTGATGTCTCCATGTTTGTGTAGGACAATAAAAGTGATGCCTACTTTTGATGTGATATACACAGAGTGATCTAGCCATTCAAATATTTGAAAAACTCTTTATTCCAGTCATAGAAGAAAAAACATGAAGATTATAAGATAAGAAATGGTGTGATGTGTTCAAGGGACTGGCAGGAGACTCAAGTCACTAAAACTTAGTAAGAAAAAGTAAAATGAGAGGACATTATACAGATACCACATAAAATTGTAATGAGTGGTCTGTCAAAATTACCAGTATAACTTTTTTTTGATTAGCCTAAAGATATATGTATAACATTTGAAACAATTTTCCCATTATTATTGATTAATAAAATAGTATGCTATTGATTAATAAAATAAGCAAAAATTTGATAAATAAATTTTGTTTATTCCTCTCTAATAGATTACCTCATGGAATATAAACATCTGAGATATTAGTGGAAACTAAAAGAAGATAAATAGCATTCACAGGAAATTTATCAAAGCATTTAAATACATGTAAATAAAATCATAATTGTTTTCCTCACCATCTTACTCATCTCTAATTCAGAGTCCCATGAAAAACAAAATGGTGAGAAAAAGGAAAAGAAACAAATTCATTCTATATTTTAAGGAACATACAAACTTATTTTTTGATGACCTCCCCAACAATCATATTGGCTTTTAATTTAAATTAATGACTGCAAATAAGACTACCAAATGATTCTAATTCTGCAACATATAGATGTTAAAGCCTTCTGTTACTGACACCCAAATTTATATCCTTGGAGTTTTCTAATGACTAAATATTAACATTAAGATATAACTCATGTTATATAAATTACAGCTGTGGCAGAGGAGCCTTAATTCAGGCTACACTGAGCATGTAACACTAGTCTGCCTTAGAGGAGTAAAAATCTGAATTTCACTAATGGGCAACATAGAGATCCATGTGGTTTGTGGCATTGTACTACAAATCCTGTTTTCACATTAAAGAGTTTTGTCAAGAAAAATTGCAACTATTATGATTCTGAAAATGCTGGCTATATTAGAAATACTGAAAAATTAAAATTGCTGTATTTCTAGTTATGAACTTCACAAAATAATTGTAAACCAAATTTCTTTATTAGTTAATAAAATTAGTATTAATATGTATACTTAAGAATATGCTGCAAAATGAATATATCTTTGTAAGAGAAGAAAATATGGATTGCAGGTAGAAATATTACAAAAATTTACTTCACCAATCTAAATATCTACGCAAAATAAAAGTATATTTAACGCAAATATTTTCATTAAAAATACTTTGTTTTCCTACCACTGTGGTTAGTAAAATACTCTACTATTTTCTTAGACCCTGACACATTTACTACTGTCTATGTTTTGGTATGGGAATTTTTTCAAATCTACTCTTAATTTCCTTGTTCCTAAATAGCCATATGCCTAGCACTTTCACAATTGTTCACATATCCTATCACCTTTGCTTTAATTTACTTTCTTTATATAAACTCACTATTCTATGCAATATTTTAGTTTAAAAGGTAGCCACTATGTTAAAGGAAAACCAATATCACCATATGTAAAGCTAACTTTAAAAATACAGTATGAAAAACAATTCTCTATAGATATTGCTCCCTGCCTAAGATATTCAGTTTAAAACCTGTTTTCTCTATGTTGAAAAAGAGTTTAAAAAACAGAAATTTCTCCTTGATGTAATAAAAAGAATAGGAAAATAATAGAAATGGAGATTGTGATACATGACATGCTTTATTTTTAATAATATATATACACATACATACATGTAATATATATACACATACATCTGTGAACACCACAGCTGAAACAATTAGAATATTAAAAATAAGTCCAGGTGTGGTGGCTCATGCCTGTGATCCTAGCACTTGGGGAGGCCGAGGCAGGAGGATCATTTGACCTCAGGAGTTTGAGGCTTCAGTGAGCTATGATCACACTACTGCACTCCAGCCAGGATGACAGAGCAAGATTTTGTCTCTTAAAAAAATAAAATAAAATAAAAATAAAAATAATTTACCTCCATGCATCCATGTGCTGCTTTCTACATATTTCCATTTATCATCCTGACTTCTTTCATCTGGGAAGATAAACCAAAGGAAGTGTGGGACAAAGAGAGGAATATTATCAGCATTAAAATAATGATTTCAAACTAATTTCTAAAGTTGGCTGTATTAATTCACATTCCAACCAATGATTTATTAGGAAACCTATTAATATACATCTACTGCAACATTTGGTATTACAAGAACTCTAATGCATTTTCATCAAATGCTTATACAATTTCATTTAGCTGTGGCTTGAATTTGTCCATATTTCTATTGAGTTGTTTATAGGAAAGTGTGTGTGTATGTATGTGTACATATTCATGTGTATATGTATGTATGCTATTCTGATAATATTCTTTTTGTTATACATGTTGTAAATACATTCACTCAGATATATTTTTTCTTTATTTTATTTTAATGAACAGAAATTTTCATTTTTATATAGCCAAAATTAAAAAAAAATTATAGATAGTAATTCTGTTGCTAGTTCAAGAAATTATTCCCTACACATAGATCAGAAATAAACTCACATTCATTTTCTACTGCACATTTTGCAATTTTGTAACAAAATTTAAATCATTGGTATCAGTATCATTTGGCCCATACAACATTAATTTAGATGCTGATAATAAAAAATTAATATGACCATTCATTTTGAATTTAAAAAATTATCACTTATGATAATTTATAAAAAAGTATGATCCAAATAAGTAAATAGGATGGAACTTACATAACATTTACAAGTGGATAATATTAAATATATCACATATCAAAATATGTGGGATGGAGTAAAAATGAGGATTTTCAAAAATATTACATTTTTTACATTAGAAAAGAAGAATGGGCATTAAATCACGTTTTTCCATAGATTCAAATACTTCTGTAAACAGCTGTCAGAATGCATACCAAAACAGTGTGTGCTTGCATGTGTACGCATACGCACATGTGTGCGCACACACACATACACACACGCTCCTAGGAATATTATATCCAAACTTCTTAATCGAAAGACCACAAGAAAATCTTAAAGGAAGTCAGAGGAGAATGACACATTATGTACATAGGAATAACAACAAGTATGAAAGTATAGGTTTCCTCAGAAACAATGAAGCAATAACAAAATGGATGATATGGATATTTTTATATGACTAAAAGAAACATACTCTCAGCCGAGATATAAATAATGGCAAAAATAATCTGCCATAGTGAAGGATAATTCAAGACTCTGACAAACAAAAGCAGTAATTGATTGCCAGCAGACCTAATCCACAAATAATGTTAAACAAATTCTCAGGCAAAAGGGAGAGTTTATTTAAATATATATAATAATAACCCAAATAGCTCACTAAAAATAGGTATGAGATTTGAACAGACCTAAAGAAATTTATGGCAAATAAGGACATGAAGAATACTGAACATCATTAATTGTTATGAAATTGTCAATTAAAGCCACATGCTTCTCAAATTGTCTACAATTTAAGAAAGTAATCATATCTAGAAAAATAATAAAAATGCCTGTAACCTAGAATCTTCCTTTGTACCTATTTCTCATCCATTCCACTCCATGGTTAACTGCTATTCTAACTTCTAATAGCATATGTTAAAGTTGTATTTGTACTTCTGGTGAATAGTATCATACAATATTTTCTCTTTTGTGTCTGGCTTTTTAAATATTATGTTGATTTAGCCATTCTGTTTAGCATAGCTGCAACTCTTTCTTTTTTATTTCTGTATTCATTGTGTAAATACATTATAGTTATCTACCTACTGTTGATGGAAATTAGGATAGTTTTCAATTTTTTATTATTATGTATAGTGTTGCTGTGAGTTTTCTAGGCGGTTTCTTGACTGATTTCAGCTGGGCTTATTCATACAGCATCATTCAGTTGATAGAAATGTGCCAGATGGCTTTCCTGACATGTGTGGTATGTACTGGCTCCTAGCTGTGGTGCCTCAATCCCTCCTCACTTAACACTTGATCCACGAGTAAGGTTGACTGGCTTTTTAACATAGTGGTCCTAAAATACTCCCACCATTGGAACATTTCTTCCTGATGCAAGTTGCAAAACCTATTGAGGTCTAGGCCTGTTATGTTCTATTAGTAAAAGTAAGTCACAAGATAGGCCGAGCTTCAAGGCTAGGGAAATAGATAAAACCCTTCAATGGGAAGGGCTGCAAACAAACCTTTATTGAAAATATTATCCTTTGTTTACTGTACTGCATGTCACTTTTACTATAACATAGAATACCGTATTTTTGAGGGCCTCTTTCTGGACTTGATATTGCTCCAATGGTTTATTCGGTTTTACTTCAAGCAATAGAATAACATTTTGATTGATATAATTTAAAATAGGAATTGATATTTTAAAAAAAAGTAATTCCTCCCACTTTGTTATTTGTCTCCAATATAGAGTTGGCTACTCAACCTTACACATTTGAATGTCAAAATTAGCTTTTAGTTTTTGAAAAACAATGCTAAGATTTTAATCGGTGTTACTGTGAATATGTAAATTAATTTGGGGAGGAATTGCCATCTTTAGATTAGTGTATATTAATAATTATAAAATTTTATTTAAGTTTTCTTTATTTTCTCTTAATACTTTTACGAAGTTTTTAGTGTAGAGGTTTTTATTACTTTTTAGATGTATTCATAGGAGTTTTGTATTTTGTTGATGTTATTAAAATTAATATAATTTGAAGTATTTACTATTTGTTACTAATACACAGAAATACAATTGATTTTGCATATAGACATTAATTCTAGAAACTTGTCAAATTCATTTATTTGATTAGGTTATAGATATTTTTTATTTTTAAAAAAAATCTTGTTATCTTAAGAAACTTTTATTTCTTCTATCTTTATGATTTGATCATTTAAGCTCTTTATTGAAAGGGCTTTGTCTCCCAATGAATTTATTAGTTCAAATCCCAATGAAAAGCCTTTCAATACTGTACCACTTAACATGATATTTACCATAGCATTTTTGTAGATATTCTTTACAATATTAAGAATGTTTTCTTGCATTCCTAGTAAATTTACAGTTCTTATCATGAATGAGGCTTAATTTTGTCAAACTCTTTTTTGACAGCTATTGAGATGGCCATTTGGCTTTTCTCTTGCTTTCCATTATTGTGGTGAATGGTATTGATTGATTTCCAAGCCAACTTGTATTCCTTGATTAAAACTTCCCCCCAAATTATGATTTATAATTCTCTTATATATTGCCAGTGCAAGCAAAATGTAAGCAAGTATGAAATCTTTGCATTCATATTCTTGAGAAAATTGTTATAAATTTTCTTCCTTGTAATGTTCTTTTCATATTATGTTAATATTATACTAGAATATGAGAATCTTTAGGAGATGGTCTTTATGTTTCTATTCCCTGGAAAAGATTGTAAAAGATTGGGGATCATGTGTCTCTCACTATTTGTTGAGGGTTTTTGCCTGTCTTCATCAGGGATATTTCCCTGTAGTTTTTTTTTTTTTTTTTTTTTTT
>VBSM01001562.1:29532242-29546212 GCA_008086735.1 Cheirogaleus medius | reverse complement strand
TGATGAGAGACTTTTGATTACTGCTTCAATCTTATTACTCATTGTTGGTCTGCTAAGTTTTGTATTTCTTCATGAGTCAATCTTGGTAAGTTGTATGTGCCCAGCAATTTATCCATTTCTTCTAGGTTTTCCAATTTTTTAGCACATAGTTGTTCATACTACTCTCTTATGATCCTTTGTATTTTTATAGTATCAGTTCTATTGTTTCCTTTCTCATCTCTGATTTTAGTTAAGTCTTTTCTTAGTAAGCCTAGCTAAAGGCTTATCAATTTTGTTTATCTTTTACAAAAGAAAAACAGGTATTGGTTGATTTATTGCATTTGTTTTTTAGTCTCTACTTCATTTTAAAATCCATTTTGATATTTGTGTGCATGTATGTGATTTTGTGTATATATATATTTGGGGTTTTGTTGTGCATTTTTGTTTTGTTTTGTTTTTTTTGAGACAGAGTTTCACTTGGTCACCCTAGGTAGAGTGCAGTGGCAATCATCATAGCTAACTGCAACTTCAAACTCCTGAGCTCAAGTGATTCTCCTGCCTCAGCCTCCTGAGTAGCTGGGAACATGTACAGGCACATGCCAGGACACCCAGATAATTTTTCTAATTTTAGTAGAGATGAGTCCTGCTCTCTCTGGGTCTGGTTTCAAACTCCTGAGCTCAAGCAATCCTCCCACCTTAGCTTCCCAGAGTGCTAGGATTATAGGGTGAGCAACTGCACAGGGGCTTGGTTTGTTTTCAAATAACAGATACATTTTAAAATTTATATCAATTTTTATTTTCTCTTGTGAACTTTGATAAATTGCATTTTTTAAGAAATTCATCCAAATTTTTACATAATGGACATATAGTCATTTATGTCATCTAGTTATCTGTTTTAATGTATACACAATCTATACTGATAGCTCCTTTTCATTTTTTAATTGTCAATATGTGTTTTGGTTTTTTCTTTTTATTGATCAGTTTTTTAAAAGTTTACTAATTTTTAAATTGTTTCAAACAACCAAATTTAACTTTGTTGCCTTCCTCTATTTTATTATTTTTCTATTTCGTTAGATTCTGTTGTTTTCTATATTGCTTTCATTCTTCAACTGTCTTTAGGTTTGATTTTTCTTTTACAGTTTCTTGGGTAAATCACATATTTAGTTATTATTTTTTCTAATATAAATATTTATATCTATACTTTTCCTTCTAAGTACTATATGAGTAAACATACTTTATTTTTTTCATTCAAAATATAGCCTAACTCATACATTGATAATTTCTTTTCAACTTTAGGTTATTTAGAAATATAATGCTTAGATAAGAGGAAGGTGATGATTCTTGTTATTCATCTTCAGCCTAATTCCATTGTGTTCAAAAAAAATTCTGAATGATTTCAATCTTTTTGAAATTTATGATGATTTCTCTATGGCTCAGCATATCTTGTAAATGTTCTAAGTTAATTTGAAAAGATTGTGAATTATGTTCCTTTACATGCCAGGATTCTATATAAATTGGTCAAATTTATAACTTCTTTATTGTTCTTTATTTTTTCGGATAGTTTTTCTTTGGGGGATTTGTTTTTCTTTATTGCCAAATGAAGTCTCTCAATTTGATATTGTGGATTTGTATATTTCTCCTTTTGGGCTTTACAAACTTTATATATTTTATAACTAGATTATTCGGGTTTAGGATTTTGAAGAATGACACATTGCTGTTTGATTATATACATAACATTGTGAAATATTCCTTTTATATTTCAAAAAATGCTTATACTTTTTTATGAGAAGGAAAACCTTACCTGTTTTTTAAAAAATAAATTTTCTTACATATATTTGAGGTTTACAACAAAATGTTATGAAACATGTTATGTATTTCATAACATTTTGTTGTAAAATGTAAATCACTATAGTAAAATGATTTACTATAGTGAAGCAGATTAAAATGTCTATCAGCATTCTTACACTTTTGCTTGGAGTATTTTATTTATTAACCTATAATATAATCAGTAACATCTCTGACTTTAAATCTACCACCTAACTATTTTAATTTTATATGACCCACCTGTATCATTTTTGAAAAATTCACTTCCTGGGGTTTTTTTTTAGTGCAAGACTGATGACAAATTCTCTCACATTTTTGTTGACTAAATATTTATTTATTTTATCTTAATTTTTGATGGATATTTATTCTATGCATAAACCTTCTAGTTTGAAAGTTTTTGTTTGTTGTCTGTTTCTTTCATCACGTTAAAGTTTGTCAATCTATTGACTTCTGTCTTTGCTCATCTCTTTTGAAAAGATATAAAAAATCGTATCTCAGTCCTAATAGTTTCTAGTCTTTTATCTTTTCACCATGGACACTTGTAAGTATTTTTTATATTTTATTCTCAGGAATTTGACTATCATATAACTAAATGTGGTTTTCTTTGAATTTCTTACTTAGTTTGCTAAGCTTCTTGTATGTATGTGTATCTATATACGTCCTTATATATAATTATATATTATTTTATCAGGAGATAGCTGTGCTATACTGTGATGACAAGAGATTTTTAAGACAACTGTATCCTTTGAAAAGACAGCTGTCAAAAGTTTCAAACAGAGCATTGGTTTGAAAAAGAGTTTATCAGATTGGGTACTATGTTCGCCATTTGCCATCAAATGGATTAGTTGATCCAGGCAAATCTCAGATTACAGTAGTTTGAAAAGTAATTGGGAATTGGGGAAACATAGGTAATGTATACTGGCAATTTGTATATGATATTAGACTGTGATGAAGAGAGAAAAAAATGTAAGGCAGTAAGGAAAGGAGAAAATGAGAACAAATTGTTGTAAAATATGAAATCAACTCGATCATATTTAAAGGCTAATATGAGAAGAAGTTGAAGATATAAATGAGAAAGATGATAATTGATAATGAAATTTCCCTGGGAAATAAGTAAAGGATGGGATTGAGTGTAGACTAGTATTCAGAATGTGATAACATTTTCCTTATACAATGAGGAAAGAAGAAACAGTGTATGTATATAAAGCATGTGTGTATGTCTATATGTGTGTGTGTTTGTGTGTATAGGTGCAGATACAATTTTTTTTAGATTCGGAATAAGGAAGCTGTGTTAGTAAACATCTGATGGCATATTTTCCCTGTGAAATAAAAGGCAAGGTCATTGGCTGAAAACCACTGGGAGTGTTGGAACTTTGTAGTAGTTTTCAGAAAGGGAAAATATTTTTATATGATTATTCTGAAATTTTTAAGAATGTTTCAGTTGACTAACAGTTAAAGATTTCTGAACATTGTTTAGTCACCAGATGAGATTTTTAACAATGGATTTCATATACTGTCACACAACCATCTGGATGATTTTTAAAAAAATATTCAGTGGTTCTATTATAAAACAGAGAAAGTGGATATTTATATTTGCTCAATATTTGAGATTTAAGGAAAGAAACCTTAAGGTATAGATATAATCATGGTGAAAGAATGGACCATTTTTCAGAGACAGCAGGTAGCTTATGCAATAAAGAGAAAGTAAAGTATTGGAGGCAGAGGGAGAGCCAGTGTATAAGGAAAGAATTGGCTGGGGAAAGAAAAGGAAGAACATTTGAAAACTGGAGATTTTAAATAGAGCTTGATTTTTCCCAGAGTGAGGGGAAACACTTGTTAAATATCTATTAAAGAAAATATGTAGACATGGCATTGAGGCAAAGCCAATTCAATAAGTGTATCAGTTGCAAACAGTAAGATCCTTAAAAAATTAAATAAGTTTCTCATTAAATAAGGTATTAACAGCAGCGTTCACTCTAGTAAAAGTAGAGTTTAAAATTCTGAACAGATCTTAGTAATACTGGCAACATACTATGTTAAAAATTTTAATTCAGCTGAGGTTGCTTTTCAATAAATGGAAAGAAAACAAAGAACTGACAATTTTGCCCACAGTTTTTTCTGAGATATTTAGCTATGTGAAAACGATAAGCATAAAACTGAGACATCCATTGCTTCTGTCCAATTGCTTCCAAAACTCCAGTAGTTCTTCTGTGTTCCTTTCCATAGTTGATATAAGAGAATCCTTAATAGCATTTACAACCTTGCTGCTTAATCTCACTACCTAGCCATGTCTTTCTGCATTCATGTCATCTTTAGGTTGTGTTGGGAATGATTGCCCTAGTTTCCAAAGGACTACCAGTCATGATGTTCTTCCCTGCCTAAGTGGTTTACCAATGGTGGGGAGATGAGAGCAGCATGCCTTGGCTACATCCAATTAAAAAATGCATTTCTGTAAAACATTGAAAAACAATAAACAATCCAAATCAAGTGCATGCATTGACATTTTAATAATGTCAGTGATAAAATGTTCCTCCGTGAGGAATAATGCTAATCTAAGTTCTAAACAATTACTATAGTTACTGATTTTTAATACAGGTATTTCTCATTTTGTATGTTTCTTATATACACAAATTTCAGTTAGTGTGTATTAGTAAAAGAATGCCATTCTTCCAACAACACAGTTCAAATTGTAGTTACCATGCTGTATTAATTGTGATTAGTTGCATAAAGTATAAATTTCACTGCTAGCTCTACCATCCACAAGTCATATGAAGAACAGATGCACATCATTGTCTGTGACCAGTCACGCCACTTCTTTTAAAGTCTATCAATGACAGGCTACTGCTTCTGTCATTCAGTTAATACACACAGAGCAAAACCTGTAGTTGTATTAACTCCTTGTCTAGAAGTGATAAGCCTATGTGACAGTTACAAAAATGAAAAATAGAGTGAGGCAACGGCCTAGCAAAGATGAAAACACAACAAAGAAATGACACATGATGATGGTTTAAAAAATGAAATCTGAATAGAATATAAATGGAGATAGAGAAGAAAGTGCTGATCATGGTCATGTTGACGCTGCCACCATTCTGGAGACTCTAGATATGAATGAAGCCAGAAGATCTTAGTAAAGACAAATTTAGTGGCATAATGAGAGAAATGGTTGCAAGGAAAAAAAAGTTATCCCAGAGAAAGTAACACCAGCAAAAATCTTCACATTAAAAGAATTTTCAGAGATATTTCACAATATTGGAAGCACAATGATAAAAATACTGGAAGCTGATCCAAACTTCAGTGGAATATGATAATTCCCAATGCATAGAAAAGATGCTCACTCTAAATTATAAATTATACAATGAGAAAGTAAGTTTATTTTTTTTACTAAAAGATGCTTCAATTTCAATGTTTTTAATTATAGTTAAATATCACTGTTACTATTTTTCTGTTTTCTTATAAATTTATAACCAATAGTAAGAGGATTTTTAATGCTTTGAGAAAAAAATGTAAAAGTCACAGAAAATTGCAAATATTCCTATTGATTATCAAAATTACTTTGCATGGTTTCTGCTTGCAAAGTCATTTTTGCTGTCTAGACTGCTACACAAAGTGAAGATGGCCTTTACTATACAAACAGCCATCAAATTAGCAGTTTTATTACTTAGTCTTGAATAACATTGTATATTACATGGAAGTTTATTTGGAGAACTCCCAATATATAGTAAATACATATTAATGCAGCTACACATATTCATTTAAACAGAAAATTCATAATAGTTTGGAATAATTTGAGCTCAGTTTGGGCAAAATTTGTTTCCCCAACTTCTATGGCCCTACATATTCCTACAATTAAAGGTAAATTTCAATTTACCAATAATAGCACTATATCACTTCAATTTTTTCCTTGTATGTGATCACTTGGAATTTTTCTTTAAATTTAAATTTAAAAAATTACAGAAATTAAGCTGTAAAATATATACTGAATTTTAATTTTTATTACTGTAATCCAAAATAATATGGAGACACACATTTTATCTGTATTTTAAAAAATATATTAATGCAATTTAAAACTGCTAATCCTTTATTTTTTGCTTCCTGTATAATATTAGTTATAATGGATTCATTTTGTTACCATTGCTTCTGATTTGGCTTTAATGTTACCCTGCTTTTGTTAAAAAAAAGTTTCAGACCATTTTTTTAACATCCATCCTATTTCTGCATCTGAGCATCTCACTAGTTACATTTCCTGATAGCTGTTTCATTCTTATAAATTCTTCCACCCAAAAAGTTCAGTCCAGTTCCTTGTGTCGAACTTTGTTTGCAAGATTCTTCTCTTTCCACACAAGTTCCAAAATGCTAAAAATTGGCTTAATTATATTTCCATAGACTGACATTTCTTAAATTAAAATTATTTTTGATTATACACATTAGTCATCTTGATCACTTGTTGTTATCATTTTTTAGACCCCTTTCCCAATCTGCAACATTGTCCCTTTCTAGAAATTAATGTGAGTATTATCTGTTAGCACATTTTTGAAATAACACATTGTCACTGTCAGGCTTTGCTTCCTTCTAAGACTTGCAGCTGTGTGTGGGCCCCATTCCCTCTTCTGAGTGTCTCCATTCAAGCCTGAAGCTTGCTAGGTCTCTGTTTCTAATTCACTGAAACAGGACATGCCTTGCTGGGTGCTATAAAAAAAAAAAAAAAAAAGGCTATGCCTATTAAAATCAGCTTACACTGTTGACTTTATTGCCAATAAACTTATTTTTTAAATCTGCATAGTGCACATATATTGTCATAAAATGTCACAAATTGTGTACTGAGCAGTCATATCAATCTCTAAGTAATAAAAGCCAAAGATCAAATATACATTACAATAGACTGTCAAAAATATTTCAATGTATTTTAATTTATATTGTACTTTTGTGCTAATAAATGATGCTCAATTTAAAAATTGAGGAAGTAGAGAAAAGATAACAGGAAATATATCAATTAAACCAAACTGTAGTAAAATTACTATTTAAAAAATACACATATATGCACTTACACACACACATATATTTTTTTCTGTAGCATAGTTATATTTAAAATTTTTAATTTAATGATGTTCTGTTAATCTTTGTCATGTTAATATGTGGCTCATATCATTATTGTTAATTGCTGCATAGTATTGTAGTCTATGAATATAGAATATTTCATTTTATAATTTTGCTATTATTGTACATTTAAATTGAGTTCAATGAGAAATATCAATCTTCATGTTAAAAAATTAATTCCAACGTTTTTTGAATAGCAAAACTAACTACTTTATGTTTTTTATCTCTCCCATATCTGTATTTATTTTTTCTTGTAATAATAGCTGATGTAAAAATAGGATGTAAAAGTATTATGTAATTTATTAACTAATCAGCAAGTGAAGAGTTAAAATAAATTGATGGCAAGGGATTTTATTCAAATGGTTTGTTATAAAGAGATTGTAGGTATAAAGCCTTTACCTATAGTTTCTAAGTGACTTATGTAACATAATTATCAAATAGTATATTAATTCTCACAAAAAACACCTAAAGGATATTTTCCCATATTATTTTAGTTTGCTACAATATAAAATTTAATTTTATAGAAAGTATTTTAGCATAAAACTTCCAGTACAATATGAACACATATGTGATGGCTATATAAAGGCTAGGCAGGAAAAATGGGATTTAACAGAGTGTTGCTCTTGTGAGGTTGAGAGAGAGCATTTTTATAATAGAGTAGACTTTAAAATTGCATTGGTTGCTTGTGGTTTGGGATTGTCATTTATTTCCAAGTGTGACAGGTATGGGTTCATTTCCAATCAAATTATATAATGTAGCCTGGGAAACATGATTTTTCTACAGTACACAGGAGTAATATAGAGAGGTTAATGAGAAATTAGAAATAAGCTGCAACCAGAGGAGAGAACATTATTGGGGAATAAGTGAGATTAACTCCATAGTAATATGCAGTTAGGACTGCATTGGATGGCTGTCAATCCTTTTTATAACATTGGCACATGATTGATGCCTCTAAAAGTTTTACTCCAATACAAGATTTAGTTACCAAATAGCCAGTTACACTATGACAGCCATTTAATGTATTGCATTTTATTCTTAAAATCAACTCTGGTAATAATGAACATAGGAAAGCAAGATTTGGTCTCAGGTGGTATTCATATACATGTAAGATTTTTATACATGCATCTTTATCTTTCCTAGTATGGAAATAATTAATATAACTTTGTAGAGAGACAGAAGAAATGTGGAAGAATAGGAAACTAACTACAGATGAGTATTAACAATGTCAAAAAGAAAAGCTAAGAGAATGATTTCTATCATGTCAGTAGACTTCAGTTCCAATAAGATAAAAAAGCAATTGTCAGGTGCAGTTGTTTGTGTATAATAAAATGGAAATCTACATGATTTGATTAGTGAGGTATCACCAGATCCTGGCTTCCTAGACATATCTCATTTTGGCCTAGAACTGAAACATTCACCTACATCATAGGATTATTTCCTACATTGCACATAAATGACTTTGAATATTCTAAACACATTCATATGTCTACTGTTTTTATTTTTGAAAAATATTGTTGACATACATAGCTTATAAAATGATGAAAGATCTGAAAATTGGACCATAAGATTAGCACATTAGTGACTATATCATGTTAAAGAAAGAAGGATTAAGTAGCATTCTGTTTAAGGAATATAAGTGCTCTAGTTTGTAGGAATTGGCATTGTTTTGTGGAAAATAATAACAGTGATTAGTTTCTTAGATGAATTATCTTTTAAGATTTCATTTTGTAAAAGCAAACCACAAGTTAAATTTTAAATATTAAAGTTTACAGAAGAGGTTGCTCACCAATGAATTGCTGCTTGCATCATTAAAATTTCCTATTTTTCACTCTCAAAGTCTCACTACTTCATGTGGACTCATGATATTATAACTTCATGTGACCTTTGTTACTTAATATATTATTTTTCCAGGTTTATCTTTAATCCAGTGCATGCTCAGTGAGGTCTATTGATGTAGGAGAATTCCATGGTAAGGTAACTTGAATTAAAAAACACAGCTGTCTAGCAAATAACCTGTCACTGAATCAAAAGAAATGTCACTGAATACAAGGAAATAGTAGATTCTGTCTGGAAATAATTTTTCTCTAGAAAATGCCTTACTTTAGGTTTTATGTCACAAACTAACTGAATATTTCCATGTAAACAACATTTTCTTAATGTAAATTGGAACTATAGATATTTGAATGTCTGAGGACTTTTGAGAAATATAAAACATGTATTATCTATTTTACAGTCCTTTTCCTTTTTAGGGGGATTGGAGTCTGAACTGCAAGGGGCTGGAAGAAAAAAAAGGTATGACAATACAGTTAAAGCTGAAAGTTAGTAATTGATGAATAAAAGAAAGTCACTCGACATGGTTTTTATCAGCATAAACCCACCATTTCTGTATTGAATGAAAACTCCAATGACCCAAGCACTTGGAAAGGAGAGGATTGAGATTAAGTACATATTTGAGGAATTCATTTCCTCTATTCTCTTTGCATTCATAAAATGAATTGTGTCTTTTCCTCAATTTCAAACACTTTCAGCACTATTTGACAATTTATTTTTTATATTCCTGGGACTTTCTTCAAATGACTTCTTTTTTTTAAAATTCTTTATTTAAATCCTTCTGTATTTGAAAATCATTTTTATAAGGAGATCTTGATTCTTAGTTTATTTTGAAATTTACATGTGTCAGATTAAATCTGATATCTAAAATTAATAAATACTTAAGAGCTTACTGTGTCTGACACCAGACTAGTGTTTAGAGATATAATCAATGAATGTGTTTAATATTATAGTTCTCAAATAGGTCTCTCTAACCTTCTTCTTTTGCTTTCCTTAAATGACACGTCAGACAAAATATTCAGTTGACCCAACAGTCCCCTGGTTGTAACTCAATCATGTCTCTGTTCTTACAGCAGTAATCCTCAAATGAATAATTAATTTATCTAATTCTCATCCCCAGCACCTTCTTTTTTCTCCCTAACTAGCATTCTAATCTATTTCCTTGAGCTCCTCCTTTAAGATGTTATTATGGTTTTCTACTATCTCAATTCAAAGGAACTCCTAAACTCGAACATTAATTTAACATGATTAATTATTCCTCCTTCATTATACTATATGTTTTATCTTCCTAAATCTGCATCTTATTTCCCTTGTTTACTTGCCTATTTGTGTCACTTCTCTGTCCTTTAATTGCATACAATCACCAATATTCCCTGTTACCTTTTTATAATTTCTTCTGTAGAAAAAGTAAAACCTCTAATAACTATAAACTGCTAACATTTCCTGTCTCCTTTTGAAATTCTCTTACTTATATCAATACTAATACAGTATTCCTAGTTTCCTATTCTTTTGATTTTGAAGTGATTTTTGATTAATTACTCTCATTTATCCATTATATTTATCCAAATGTAATTTTCTTATATTCATGCCCTATTTAATTCTGTTTGTGTCACCATCTGAATATTATTTGAGACCTAATCATCTTACATCTGCTAACTGGTATCTTTTTTCTCTTACCACTTCTATCTACTCTATGTGTCATTCATTATACAGGATATTGATTAAGAACCTTAGCTATGCTACTTAAAAATAGGAAATTTACATAATCTCTCTGAGCCATGACTTCCCCAGAGATAATAATATGTACTTCAAAAAATTTTTATATTAAATAATTTATATATGTAAAATACTTTGGAAATTACCCAAAATACATTGAGGAGTCCATAAATATTAACTTTTCAAATAGCTGGACAAACCACTGAAATACATAACATGTTTGTTCCAGTGCTTATTCTAATTTAGAATAACTACATTTTCTAGACCAGTCCCCAAATCCCTAAACTGGTAAGGGAAGCCTTTGATAGTGCCATAGCCTCAAACATGTCAACGTTCCTCGGCTCCTAGGCCCCAGTTATTCAAATAAACAGTAATATAGGTGCTGCTGTGAAGGGATTTTTCAGATATGTTTAAAGTCTCTAATCATTTGACTTTTAATTACTCTTAGGGGAGTATCTTGGGTTGGCCTTTTCAAGAGGCTCTAAAACTTTCCTATATTCAGAAACTCTATATAGCTTGTACCTATGGGCTTACAGCCTATCCATGATCTTTTCTTCCTGACTGCTTGTCCTGTAGATTTCATATGTGCTTAACCAGACTCCACAGTTGCATAAGCCAATTCTTTGTAATATATCCCTTCATATATATATATATGTCTACACACACACACACACACACACACACACATCCTACTGGCAGGTTCTTCTCTGATAATCCAACAATCTTTCTCCAAGAAGCTAAAACTCATATTCCATTGATCTTGTACTTGTACAAGTTGTAAGAAACTAGTAGTACCTTTTGGAACAGCTAGAATATTGACTCTAATAAATAATTCTCTAATGTTACCATATAATTATCAAAGAGGCTGGCACATAGTAAACACTAAAGCAATATTTTTAAATTAATTAATGCCAGCTATATTTCTTTAATTAGCATTAAAATTAATGGGAATCTTTGTTTTTCACATGTGAATCTGTCTTCTTTCTACAGTCTTATCACAATAATCATTTATACAAATATTTGTCTGGTTATAATAAAATATTCTTAATGACAGAGCTGGTTGACTAATTTTAAAATATAATATGTTTTCCTTGGAAATATTATATGTGGAGCTTCCTCCCCCTTCTGTAATGGCTACCCTTTATCTCAATAACTTCAAATTGTCAGTGAATTAAAAAACATGGTTGAAGACTGCAAACCGTTAATTAAACCTTTAATTAATATTATTCTATTAAATGTCAGTATTTTAAAATTCTATATAATCTGATAACCTGTGGCTAAATTAATTTCATTAAGCCATTAGAAACTAGCCATTAACTGGCGAGGGTTCCACAGGGGATGAAAAGCCAGGGCACTTGGAAGTGACTACCCCATCAACAACAGAGTGCCTACCACACCCAGGTTTCCACAGAGTTTAGGGCTCACTGCTTTCCTTCTAAAGAGATGCAGCAAGCTCTTGCATGTGCCCCAAGGAAAAAGCTACCGCCTCTGCTGAGGTAGAGAAGCCATCTTCTCCCTGAGCTGTCTGTATCTTCTGGGAGGAGTCTACCCTCCCTGGTGGCAAGTCCTTGGCACAACCACACCTCCCCCACTGGAGTCTGGGTCTCCTGGGGATGAGAGTGGGTGTTGTTTCTCCTGTGTTGGTCCTGCCCAGCCCTGATTCTCCATGCTTGGGGGAGGAGGGAATACCCTATGAATCTGCCAATCAGAACTTGGCCACCAGCTGCAAAAGAATGCAGAGGACTCTCTAGCCTATAGGCCAAGCTGCATAGGTACCATAAAGTCCAGGAAGTGACCTAGAACCCACATGCACAGTAAAACTCAGGTCATGCAGTCCCGGAGGTCCTTATCCGGACTCTGTAAAATAAGGCCCAGACCATAACTAGGGTCTCTTTTTTTCCTGCTGCGACAAGGGGCCTGGTCATCGTCTGTGGCATATGTACCATGCTCTGTAAACCTATATCTTGCTCTTGCCCTATAATCCTATCACTCTTTCCTCAATAAACTTCATTTTTGTGCTTGCCTAACTTTGGCGTGTCTGGTCATTCTTTGACAATGGGCATGCCAAGAACCAACAGTTTCAGACAGAAACCTAACAGTTCTACCTAACCCATCTTTAGGTTTCTATTGAGCAAAATAACATAAATCCCAAGAGAAAGAGTATAATTTGTTGCAGACAAATAAAACCCATGGAAATGGCACCAATCAGTACTTCATTTAATCTTAAATTCCTGTTCCCAAAGTACAAAATACTTACCACAGGCTTTTCTCTTTATGATTGCTTTGACTGGGTATGGGTATAATAATAAGCCCTTATTTCTAGTTGTTTTGTTTATTCTCATGTTGTATGCTGACAGAGCAGTGTTCAACCAAGGAAAAATTATCATTGGAGGATATATTATATAACATTGGGAATCATCAGAGTAAGTTAGGCGAAACACATGAATAAAAGTCTTCAAATTCATGAAATGTAGGAAGCTCATCAAGGCCTGATGAGAAATTAACATTTATAAAAAAGAAGTTACATGTTTGCAAACTCTACCATAGAATGAGAGAAACACAAGAGGAGTTTGACCAAATTAGAGGTTCTTTATAAGGAGAGAACATCTGTAAATGTGGCTTCCATAATATACTTGCAAATGATGTAAACATATGACCAATTGTGATCCTGGAAATAGTATCAGGGAGGAGATTGAGAGGTTTTTTATTTTTATTTTATTTTTTATTGTAAATTAGGTATGAAAATATTACTTGGAGTTTGCAAGCTCAGAGGGCTTCTGTGTATGGATGATTTCTTCGGTCACTGAGTATAGTAAATTCAGCATCAGTAATAAATCTTAAAATTGCATATTCAAGTAATTTTTCCTGTTCTGCTGGCTGCTATCTCTGACGGAAAGAAACCATGGTCTCAGAAAAGCATAACTTCCTCCCCTGGTGCCTTGGGCCTTAGAGCTGAGCAATTCCTTGCCCCTACCATCACCGAGGTGATTTGTGCATTTCCATGGGGAGAAATACAATAGAGGGTCATCAGAGGAAGTCGAAGGGGTCATTGTGGAAATCGAACTATCATCTCCTAAGCAAGATGTACACTTGGAAATGGGAGTGATCTCCGCTCTCTTCTCTACTACCAACTCTTACTCATCAAAACAAGATGAGGAGGGCAGAGACATTTCTTTTAAGATGTAATCAGTGAAATAAGAAAGCAAATATCTATGAATAAATTTAAAAGACATTTATTTTTTTGGTGGGAGGATAATAGAAATCAAAACATTTTTCTGGTCTGTTCTGACAAATACCAAATAATATATATAACTTATTGTATATTTTAAATCAAAATATATTTTCTATATGAATCATGAGACCAAGTATTAATTCTGCTTCAATTTTCCAATGTAGTAGAGTGGGGTGCATAACAACATATATCATATGACAGCTTTCATAGATTTCTTTCTTACAACTGAATTTAAGTAAGTTTTAGGTGTCGCGCCCGCCTTGCCAGCAAGGAAGACACGGCAACTGGAGTTCTT
>VBSM01001562.1:29448944-29528077 GCA_008086735.1 Cheirogaleus medius | reverse complement strand
CATGTAGCTATCCAGTTTCCCCAGCACCATTTATTGAAAAGAGATTCTTTTCCCAGTGTATATTTTTGTCTGCTTTGTCAAAGATTAGCTTACCATATGCAGATGGTTTTATCTCTGGATTCTCAGTCCTGCTCCAAAGGTCTATGTCTCTGTTCTTGTGCCAATACCATGCTATTTTAGTTATTATAGCCTTGTAGTACAGCTTGAAGTCGGGTAGACTGCTACCTCCCAGTTTGTTCTTTTTACTTAAGATTGCTTTGGCTATACTAGGTCTTCTCTGGTTCCACACAAAGCGAAGAATTATTTTTTCTAGATCTGTAAAAAATGATGATGGTAATTTGATAGGGATTGCATTAATTCTCTAGATCACTTTAGGTAGTATGGACATTTTAATGATATTGATTCTACCAATCCATGAGCAAGGTAGATTTTTCCATCTGTTTATATCTTCTACAATTTCTTTTCTTAGTGTTTCATAGTTCTCCCTGTATATGTCTCTCACATCTTTCATTACATATATTCCTAGATATTTAATTTTCTTTGAGGCTACTGTAATATTTTTTTAACTACAGTGAGCTGTCTAGAGAAAGAAATCATTCATAGAGGAAGGAGAGTACATTTAAGTTTGATTAGACAATTGGCCAAGATCTGAGAGGGAGAATAATTCTAATTAAAGTACAATGCACTCAGGCTAGTGTCTGACTAGCCACTTTGGATTCCTGGTTTTCAGGCCTATCGTAGGGTAGCTTCAGTAAGAGATGACGTATAAGCTAACACTGCTTTACCACACAGTATTAACAACATTGATGAAAGTAGTGTCTAAGGTATGATAGTAGATGGTGCTTCAGTTGCTGCAGCAGTGTCAAGACAATGCCCTAGGAGTAAACATTAACACTGTAGCATTATTGACATCAGACGTGAGCAGCTGCAGTGTGGACATGGACAGGAGCCAGTCCATGGGGTACTAGTGGCATGCATTAGCCCTGGTGGCATGATTATTAGCCATTGGCTACATAAATTCCACTTTTGTCTTCTGATTCAGTTCTTTGCATATGCATATGAATCACATGCATGTGAAATTAACATGCATATGAATTACCTGGGGATCTCATTGAAATTAAAGATTATGATTCAATAGCTCAGGAGTACAATGGGAGATTCTGCATGTAAAAAATGTTGCTATATGATATTAATGCTGCTAGTCCATAAGATCAAACTTTGAATTGCATCCAGAGTTAGCTAAAGTGAACTGGAGCAGGAGAAGAGAAAAACGGCAGATGATATGAGATGAAAATTCCTTGTGAACAACCAAAATGATTTAGAAGAAATGTAAAGTAGTCTCAAGTTCCAACAAGCCAGAGGAAAGCTTTTCTGATAATTTTATGACTTCTATTAGGCTAGTTAGATTAGGAGCATCTGCTACTTGTGATAAATACTCAATCTTAAAATGTTGCACTTCTCTTTCCTACTTGACCTTAATATATGTATGCATTTATATATAAAATATGCATTAAATTGCTGATGCAATAATTATTATCTTGCTGTCTTCTCTTATACTATTTCTGTCAGTTCAGGACATAGGAAAAACTCTGAAAATATTTATTGAAGTTGTGGTCCAAATATTGTTGGTTGAAAAGTTGTAACAATTTATCATGACTTAATCACACTTAGTTTGCAATAGATTAAGTGAACTAAGTTATATCACACAACATCACGATTAGGAAAATATAGATGAGGGGAGAGATGTGGATAAACATAGAGAGTACAAGGCCTAAAAGGATCTGTATCTCTGTTTCTGCTTTGATTAGAGTTTTGGCAGAGGACTCTATTATATAGCAGAAAAAGTCTTGAAATGGATCAGAATCCAACCACTCACTAAAGTTGCCTGCTTGGAGACTATAATCCTGATAGAGAGAGCTACATACAGTGTGGCACCAAAGCAATAGGAAGCAGTGGCTGCTCAGGTGAGTGGGAAGACAGGATCTGAGAAGACTCACAGAACAGACCTATGCACCACAGGGATGTATAGGAAGGTCAACCAAGATTTACACTGTTCTTAGGAAATTTTAGAAGGCTTAAGAGAATGCAATTGGGCTAAAAAGGGCTTTGAGCTTCCGGCAGGAAGCACTCAGGTTTGAAGATGTATTGAAAAAGTGCCATATCTGGACCAGTATCTTAGCTCTCCAGGGGCTGATGTCATCTCAGAGCCAATGGGGATGAAACAACACAATGGAAGAGATACAATATGAACTGATTTCTAGTGGATATTTGATGCCCCTGTTATATATGTAACCAACCCTCTCCAGTGAACATAAATGTCATTCTAATGACATGGAGAGTGGAGGAACTGAATCTTCAGGAGGTGAACTTTAAATCCTGAATTAATTTTGTAGATCTCCCAATCAACAAGAAAACACTGAAACGATGCCTTAATTATTAAATGGTTAGAATCTAGTTTGTTTGCACCAAGTGAATGGAATGCTAGTATAAGCACCATCTGGGGGATGAACACACTTGCAGCTCTGACTCCAGTGGGGCAAAGGCAATATATGTAACCTAAACATTTGTACCCCCATAATATGCTGAAATAAAAAAATTAAAAGAAAAAAGACTAAGTATAAACATAGAAAAAATAATTTCCCCTTATGCTTACCTAAGTTTTTTTTTTTATTTATTCCAGGGTATTATGAGGGTACAAACATTTTGGTTACATTTTATGTCTTGATTCTTTCATTTTATATGTTTTTTTCAAAAATTATTTATGCTTTCTTACCTCTTACCAAGGTTTTACTATTTTATTTTTAATTCAGGATATTATGGGGGTAGAAACAATTTGTTTACATGAAATGCATTTGGCTCACCCATGCCAGGGTCACAAGCATGTCCCTCTCCCATACAGTGTGCCCTGTTTCCACTAGCTGTGGGTTTACTCCCCACCCCCTGCACCACCACTCTTGACCGGCACCCAATGAGTATCACTATCACATGGGCATCTCAGTGTTGATCAGTTGGCGAGTACATGCTGTGCATGTTTTCCCATCCTTGTGATACCTCACTTCAAAGGATGGGTTCAATCTCTATTCAGAATAATATAAGAGATGCTAGGTCACCAGTGTTTTTTTGTTGCTGAGTAGAACTCCATGGTATACATATACCACATTTTATTAATCCACTCATTTAATGATGAGCATTTGGGTTGTTTCTCCATCTTTGCAATTGTGAATTGTGCTGCTATAAACATTTGGGTGCAGAAGTCTTTATTATAGAATGTCTTTTTTTCCTTTGGATAGATGCCTAGTAGTGGGATTGCTGGATCAAATGGTATTCCTATTTTTAGCTCTTCGAGGTATCTCAAAATTACTTCAAAGTTTTACTATCATCTTTTACTTTAAATTATCTCTCCTTTATTTCATCTTTTTTTTTTTGAGAGATGGACTCTCTGTTGCCCATGATGGAAGACAGTGGCATGATCATAGCTCACTGCAGCCTCCAACTTCAGAGCTCAAGCAATCCTCCCACCTCAGCCTTCCCAGTAGCTGAGACTACAGATGCATGCCACCATGCCTGATTAATTTTATTTTTTGTAGAGAGACAGAGTCTCACTATGTTTCCTAGGCTGGTATTATACTCCTGGCCTCAAGTGATCCTCTTACCTCAGTCTCTCAAAGTGCTGGTATTACAGACATATGGCTCATATTCTCTCATTCATAAAATGCTAATTATGTGCCAGTCTCTGTGTGAAGAGTTTTCATACGTTTTCTCATTTATTCATTACAAACCCTACCAAATGTGTACTATTGAGATTCTTATTTTACAGAAAGGAGATCTTGATGTTAATAACTTGCTGAAATTTAAACCGTTAGAAAGTGAGGGATGTAGTATTTGAGGTTAGCTCTAGAGGATGAGCAATTAAACTGTGATGTAATACTTCTCTTAAGGTAAACTCTAATAACTAAAGAAATATCTTACAGCAAACTTGAAAAGTAAAATTGGAGTTGATGTTAATTTCCCATTCCCAGGTATACCAGTAAGCCATAGTATTGGTTTATTCATGTGGAAAAGATTTGTATGTTTAATTTGGAGACCTTTTCTCTTTACTTACCTCCAAATCAATGAATTTCAGGTGAAAGAGGCCTAACTGAGGAGCGGAGCATGTGACCCAAGCTTAAATCCATCTGTGTATCATATCCATACAGGGCCTATTTCCCACTTGAACCAATAAAGTTACAAAGTTTGTCTTGGACTTCTGGAAGAGAGTCAGGTGTTCTTTCCCACTATATATGAACTTGAGAGCAAGCAAGGGATGTACCTCTTGCAAGCATCTTGCTAAGGGTGAGTCTTTGACCCAAGACACAAGTAGCCACATTGCCTGGCCATCTGCATCAAACTGCAGTTTTCATTTTCATTATTTTTATTATATTATTCAAGAATTTTGTATTTCATTACATTACTTTGGTGGGGATCTTTGTCACTTGCTACTAAACTAATATGGACTATAAGAGATGTCTAAAGTAAGGCCACTTGATTTCAAGTAAACCATTCAGTGGTGGATAACATTAATTCCACCACTGAAATAACCATCTGGTTCCCAGTACGTACCAGACTATACTGTATGTTATGCATCTATTTAGATACAGCTGTATATTTGAATCCAGGAAAGGAGACAACTGGCTTCTGTCTATGATCTCAATTCTATTTTGTTATTTGGATATACTGCCTGCTCTAATCACAGGACACCATTTTTTCCCAGTGAGAACTTGTTTCTTTTCTGAGACTCGCATGTTCATGTGTTTTCTGGTTTTTCTAATCCTTTTACATTTTGACCCAAATTTTCTTTCAATTTTGCCACTTACACGTTTTCTTTTGTTTTGCCTAACCTTTCAGAAACTACTTTTCACTTATTTCAAAAAGCACTCATCCTTTTGTATGACTTTGACAGGACACTCCCTAAAGTTCTAATTTAGGTTTAGATCAAACTGAGTCTCTACTGAATCTTAAAATTTCCACCAAACTAAGAAACAAGCCACTTAGTTTTTGTGGCTAAGAACTCAAAGTTCTTAGCTTTCTTTATCACCCTGATGACAGGACACATTGTTGAGAATGTATCTGTTTGTATTAATTTTGGTTGAATAAAAAATTCCAGATGAGTTATGTTACCTATTTTTTAGCAATTATTTTACTGATTTTTCTCTGATATTTGCCTTTTTGAACCCATCGTATCTTCCTCACTTTTATTTTCTTTCAAAGTTGAAAAGTGACCATTTGATTACAGTCTTTTCTCATTTAAAGTACTTCTAGTTTTGGGAAATAGCAGGTGCCCCTTCAGTAATATCAAGGACATAAAAAATGCTACTATATTAAGCCTAACAAGATGTTATTATAGTTTGTATAATGTTACAAAGATTAAATTATTAAAAGGAGGAAATTTTTTTTCTGTTTTGATAATACTTCAAAGATAAACACACTCCAAGAACTGCAAAATGTAACAAAAGATTCATTCTCTTTGCTCTGTGATGTTCTAGAATAATGATTCTTTCTATGTTTTTGAGGAAATAAACTATAAACTATTTAAAGCCTGTCAAAAGCAACATACAGTGTTCTGGAACATCTCACGACCTTTCCTCAGGATAAAAGATGTTCATCATTATCTGAAAGGTAGAGTAGTTAAACTCTAATTTGAAACAATAAGAATACATATTTCTTCATTTAATATTCCTAATTAGATTTTGTTCAGGATTTTAAAGGCCATTTTTACAAAGCTCTAAAAAGAAATATGATAAAGGATATAGCTATAAATAAAACATATCTTAACTTTTTTGAAAAATCTATTTTTGCTTTTGAACTATCATCTTTCCTGGCTTTGGAAAGGAAGAACACTTCTAACCAAATATTGCTTCACCTCTTGACTCCCAAAGGCCAATTCAAGATTAAAATAAACTGTAGTTGTAAAGATCTGTGTCTGGGCGAGTGAAAAGGTTGTGATCTATGCTGAAACATCCACAGGCTTCCAAGCAGCTTTATCTACCGGGCAGTAAAGGCCTAAGACTGATTTGCCCTATGTGAAAATATTTTAGTAATAAATTCATAGAATTCCTAGAGTAAATAATTATAATTCCAAGTTTAGCTGCTAAATATAAGAATACCAGACAAAAAAATTTCTAGTCACATTATGTGTTTACATGATGCATTAATTATCAGATTAAGCAATACAGCATTGCTATATTTTTAGGGTCAAAAAGTGAAACATTAGCAATTTCAAATCAACATAAGTGAAATTAACCTTCATAGATTGAAATCAGATTCCAGTGGATTTTTTAAAGAAAATATTTTTTAAAAATCCTACCCTTACCCTTTTCTACATTAAGACAAATATTTATTAAGAAAATAGGAAAAATATTAATTTTTAACAATTATAAAATTAAAGGTTATATTAATTCTAGTCCTCTCTTCTCTAGTATTGAGACTTAACTACTTGAAGGTATTATTTTTTCTTCCAAAATTTTATTTGCCTTCATTTCTTTAGCATGAAGTGAGAAATAAAATTTCCTTATGCCATCAAATAAATCATTCTACAGAGGTCTATGATCATAAAAAATGTAAAAAATGTTTTACAGAAATAGACATTTACCCTTGTACACCCACTATTATATATTTTATATTCACATAATTTCATCATTTCTTTATAGTGATTTTTGAGAGATATGTAACTTTTAATAAAAATAACAATGTCAAAAATAAGCAAAATGAAATAAAAATATCTTTATTATATAAAATGATATGATTATTCTGATTATAATATTTTTATGGCTTATTTACAAGCTTCAAAAGATATCTAACCAGAAAGACTCATTTCATTTTGATTTTCTTTCCCTTCATCTTTTCAGAAGCTACTGGGACATGATTACACCGAATCCTATTAGAGATTTTCCATTTTCCAATTGTCTCTTTTTCAAACAGTCATTACTTTTATCTAACTAATCTAAGGATTAAGAGCTGGAGTGGAGCGTGCGTGCATGTGTGTGTGTGTGTGTGTGTGTGTATTTCAGCTTTGAGCACAGATTCCAACAATTGTTAAAATTTAATATTTTTTTCCAAATCCTCGTGCTATATAAGAAAGTTACTTAACAAAGGACCACAATAAAACTCTTAGTATTTCACTTTAGCTCCTTTCTTGTTTAAAAATCCCAGAATATTCACTGATATAGTTTTATGATCAAAGTGCTATCTTATTTTCCTCTACTCAATCTATATTCGCAGAGCCTTTAAGCAATGGCTTCTAAATTATCAGATATTTTTCTTTTAAAGAATAGCATCTAGTTATCTGAAAATGAAAAGTAGGTATAGGCTACATTTTTATATGAAAGCACTCCATTGTATAGTTATCTGTTTCTATGCAAGAAATAAATAGTCATTTCCTTCAGGTGATAAATCTAAATTCTTAGGAATGCTTAATTTCCTCTGACAACCAATTTGCTTTTGAAATATTGCCCTCCTCACATAATAACCAGAAAATGTAATTGTTACAGTAAAGTATAAATAGCTGAGCATATTAACTAGTAAACTATTTTGACACTGTTGGGATTTTTGTTTTCCAAAATAATGATCTCAAGACCAAATGCTCTTTGACTCTCACAATAAATTCAGAATGTGAGTTTTCTTATTGGATTGCATCTGTCTCTTTTCTAATCCCAAGTGTGCATATCATATATATTACTTGATTACCTTGTGCTAGTTTGTATAGGACAGCCAATGTGAACTTGAGCAATGGTTTAATATTGATGTCAGGAAAATATTTCATTATGCACTAGCTATAGCATCTGGATAGTGTTGAGGATGTCCCAACATGCACAACTGGGCTTCCAGCCTTTATGCCAGAAATAATAGGAATTTTGGTTAATCCAGATGATTACTGAAAGCACCTAACTTAATGTAATATTATACATCACATTTTAAAAAATTGCTTTCTGTAGCTACAATTTTATTGACTTTGACAAGGATACATAAGGATTTGTAAATGTTTGTGATATGCCATGATAGTTTAAATGTCAGTTAAGTCAATAACCTATGACAGAGTTTTAGCATAAGAACCACTTTGAGGTCTGATTCTTCCATCAGTATAAATTTTCAACTGACATGAACATGAATAGGAATTACAGCTCTGTACCAAGGACTGGACTCCTATGGATTGCACCATGGCTAAGAAGTATTTATAATCAGCATGTTTCATCATTTCACCCAGGTAATCGTTGCTTGATTACATGCTTGGAAATATTAAAACAAACAAAGAGTAGGGAGAAATGGTAATCGTTAAAGAGAAAGGCAACGTTGTTCATTTTACTTGAGAGTTTTATTGATAATGTACACTAGAGGGTACTGGCTGTTTGCAAAGACTGCTGTAATAATATTATCTAGCTAATATGCCAAACTCCTTCTCCAGGACAAGCTTTGAAACCTGGAATTTTTATTTGAAGACTAAAATTGAATTTATGCACCTGTTTTTTAGTAATATTTTACAATTAGATTTGAGCTGACATCTGCTATCAACTCTGATATTATATTGATTATTTTATTCCACTTTTGTATTAAAAAATTAGAATGGGAATGAGTTTAAGAAAATCCATATTTTTACCACATTGGTTTACATCCAAATAGATTTGAATACTGCTTTCTGATTAATGTGGTCACTTGTACTATATTGGTTGAGTATGAAAATTAGTCATTCCCTACAAATGCACAGAAACAATTAATCTGAAGATATTTCATCTAAAACAAAACAAAATAGATGGCTTAGCAAGAAATGTGATGTAAACTATATGTGAACTAAAAAGGAAATATTAGGTGAACTTATTGCAGTGAATATTATGGAGCATTAAGTGTATAAGTATAAATATTCTAAGGACAGGGAGCAGAAGATGTAGGATATATTGAAAACATGATTATTTTTATTTTCTTTTTATTTTTTCTTCTTTTTTGATAGTGTTGTTTCTTGTTTTTTGCTGTCTTTCAATATTTTTACATCAAATAGAACTCAATGATCTTAAGAGTATTGTCTACCCATGTATATGTTTCCCATTTTTCCTAACATTTCTAGGCCTTTAAAATTAAAATTAAAAAAATATATATTAGCTCCATGTGCAGAATAGAATCTCACTGTCATGTCATTAACTCAGTCCTGAATAACTTGAACATGTAATCTAATTAAAGTAACTACACAAGCACTGAACATCATAGAATTGAGGGAGCCATAAGGTTCAGCCTCAATGTCCCACCAATTCTCTAGATAGATAATTCTCTAGGTCTTCATAGGAAGACCACAAATATAGACATTCAAAGATGGAAAGAATATAGAAGTGATTAATTTAATACATTTTTATAAGTAAGACATTTGTTTCAGTTTGGTTTTTGTCAGTAAACAGATGGCCTACTCAAAAGGGATGACTGAGGAAAGTTTAATGAAGGGACCATTTAGAAAAGTGCAAGCAAGAAAAGGAAGCATCTGGGGCTCATAATAACCACTATACACCTAAGCCTGAAGGAGCAAGACCTGTAACTCAGGGAGACTACTCAGAGATTTGTTATTCCTTCTTCTATTCCTTTCTTATTCCTTCTAACCCCTATAATAATAAATTTTGTAAGTTTCTGATTTGCCCTTCCTATATTTCTTTTTGCAAAAATTAACAAGCACCTGCATATTTTCTTATGCCCTCCTTTTTGAACAAAATATAACATCATATGGATACTCTATTATGCTTTGTTTTTCTCACTTAAGATATCTGAGAAATTAACACACATAAATTTATCAATATCCATTTATTCTTTTATATAGTTACTTAGTGCACATTGTGTGGATGGACCATAGTGAATTCAATTTGGAACCAGGGACTAGTTTCATGGAAGACAATTTTTCCATGGATGGCAGGAGGCTGGGGAGGGAAAGGAGGCAATGGTCTTGGGATGATTCAGGCACATTACATTTATTGTGCAGTCAAACCTCTCTGCTAATGATAATCTGTATTTGCAGCTGCTCCCCAGCACTGATATCACCACCTCAGCTCCACCTCAGATCATCAGGCATTAGATTCTCATAAGGAGCATGCAACCTAGATCCCTTGCATGCACAGTTTACAGTAGGGTTTGTGCTTCTATGAGACTCTAATGCTGCTGCTGATCTGACAGGCGGTGGAGCTTATGCAGTGATGCAAGTGATGGGGAGTGGCTGTAAATACAGATGAAGCTTTGCTTGCTCTTTTCCACTCACATCCTGCTGTGCAGCCTTGTTCCTGACAGGCCATGGACTGGTACTGGTCTCTGGCCCGGGGTTTGGGGATGGCAGATTAAAATCATTTCTAAACAATTGTGATCACAAATAGTGCTACAATAAATCACCTTATGCAAGTGTTCTTTTACGTTGTTGGAAATTTACCCTCATGGTAAATTCTTAGAAAGTGGGATTGCTGGGTCAAATGTAATTACTTTTTCAAAAAAAACTTTTTTAATTTTATTTTTTTATTGACAAATAATAATTGTACCTATTCATGGGATACATAGTGATGTTGTGATACATATAATATATGGTGATCAGACCAGGCTAATTAGTTAATCCATCATCTCAAAAAATTATCATATCTTTGTGTTGGGAATATTCAGTATCCTCCTTCTAGCTGCTCAAATCTATATACTATACTATTATTAACTATAGTCATCATACAGTGATGTAGAACTTACTCTGCCTATCTAGCTAAAATTTTGTATCTTTGAACAAATCTCTTAGATATTGATTAATTCCCCTTATGAAAAGTTGTACAATTTTATATTCCCAGCATAGGAATAACATCAATATTTTATGATGGTCTTACCAAAAGAGAATATTGAAAAGTTTTTTAAATTTTGCCAAACTAATAGGTGAGGTATTTTATATCAGTCTACTTTTAATTGCATTTCTCTTACTATCTTATATAAGTGAAAATGAACACCCTTTTATATGTTTACAAGCCACTTTTATATATCTTTTTATGTACTTTTTATGAATGGTCTGTATCTTATCTATATTTTTCTATCAGATTTTGGTCTCGTTTTTCTCAATTTTAAGAAATGAGAAGGGAAGTTTGCCTTTCACCTATGATTTAAATCACATTTTTTCCATTGTCATTTGTTTTTTATTTTGCTTATGGTGATATAGAGAAACACATCATGTTATCTTCTGATATTTGTATGGCTTAATTTTTTACATTTAGATTTATAATCTGGTTGGAGTTCACTCTTACATGTGATGATGGGTTTGGGTGCAGTTTTTAAAAATGGCTTATATAGTTATCGTTTCCCCTTTTATTTAAACAGAAATATTATTCTATTCTCTAGTGATTTGAGATGCCAGTTTTTATCATATACTAAATACTCGATGTACTTGAGTCTATTTATTGTCTTTCTATTCAATTCACTGGTTTGTCTCTTTTTGAGGTAGTACCACATTAGTTTAATTATGTTTATATATGTTTTAATAATATCTGGCAGGAACTATGTCTTTATAGCCTTTACTCTTCACTAATTGCCTAGATAATTATGCATACTTCATTATTTTTCTTACAAAATTAGTATCAACATGTCTAGCTCCATTGAAAAAGTAAAAAAAAAAAAAAACGGAGAGAAACCAAAAACTCTGATATTTTTATTGGGATCATATAAACTTAGAAAGAATTGTTCCCTATAATGTTGAGTAATTTACCCCAAATGAGAAATATCTTTCTATTTTGTTTCAGTTGACTTTTAGTATACTTTGTAGTGTTTAAGTTTTCCTCATATAGATATTATAGATACCTTTATTATTGTTATTATAAAATCTTTTCCATTATTATACTTTTATTTTGTGCTAATCATTTTAGTTATTAATATTATATTTGCTGCATAAAAAGTTTGAAAGATTTTCTAAATTTACTATGCTCTCAAAAAAATATGTGGCATGATATTTTCTGGAATTTGAAAATGTGGTAGTACTTACTTTTGAACATCTTTGGGCATGGTGTTTTGTTTTAAGAGTTTATCTAGTGAAGATGGACTCTGACTTTATGGGATGCAGTTTTAATAGAAATAAGTCTCTTCATTCAGTCTGGGACTGTGTTGCCTTGAGACTGGATTTAACATTTCTGAACGACCATTTCTTTACCTTCCCCTGGATATAGCCCTTTTGAAATTCTAACTGCAAGTCTGTAATGTTTACCAGGGTTCTTTCTCCTTTGCAGAACTTGGAATCTTTTTTTTTTGTCTTTCAAGTACTGTGCTGCCTATTTTCTGCTCAATTTCTTGGTCTTTCTATCATATTCCACTTAACAATCAGCAAGTGTCTCAAGGAGAGAAGTGCTGTAGAAATCAGGTTTGCTTCATGTGTTTTCCTTCATTCCGGGATCTTTGTTTCTGAAGTCTTGGGTTCCTTGGTAACTCTATGATGCCTTCAATCAGATATATATTTGGAATGCTCTGAAAATTTTAAGGTGATCTTGGTAAGAACAAGCACGTCCAGCAACAAGATATTTTTCTATAGCAGATACAGAAAAAATGAACTTTGATATTAGCAAAATGTTTATATTAGAATATTCCTGCAATTTCCACTATGCAGACTTTTGTAATACATTAACTGTCCTGTATTTTTAATACAATTTTTGTCAATACATTAATTGTCCTTTATTTTCATGAATATTTTAAAAAAGAGTCTGTGTAGAATAGAGTGACTGGAAATAATCTACAGTATTCATCAGTCTTTTAACAAAAGATGAGATACTCTGTTCCTTTCCTTGCCTTAGTTATTTGAAATCCCAGAGACTGACTTAGTGGAAATATATGATCCTTTTTCAGAAGTGTATTAGTTTTCTAGGGCTGCCATAGAAAATACCTCAAACTGGGGTGCTTAAATGATAGAAATATATTGTCTCACAGTTCTGGAGTTTAGATATCCATAATGAAGGTATCGGCATGATTGGTTCCTTCGATATGTTCCAGATCTCTCTCCTTGGCTTGTAGATGGCTGTCTCCTCCCTGTATCTCTTCACATCATTTTCTCTTTATGTGTGCCTGTCTCTTTCTAAATTTCCCCTTTTCATAAAGACACTGGTACTATTGGATTAGAGCCCACTCTATCTTTTTTGGGGGACAAAATAAATCTATGACAAGAAGCAAATGTAGTATAAAAGAAAATGCACATATATGAGTATTAATTCATTATGAAAATAGTCATATTTTTAAAATTTACAGCTTATAGATTGCTGATATTTGAAAGTTAACTCCAGGGAACCACTTCAAAGTAAGCAGCTGAAAGCAGCAAAGAGTATTGGTAAAAATAAGTTGAGGTCAGTCTTTTAGTCTCCTAACAGGTAGAAAAAATAAGCGGTATATTATTAGCCCTTCCTAGGTAACCCCTCTTCACAATTGGATTAATGATGTGGGCATATCAGTGAACCTATTGATTCTGCTTTTCTATTTGTTAAGATTTAAATAAATACCTTTGGACCCCTTGCTTCAAAACCAGGTACACTGTCATGGGTTATTTTTTTCGGCCATTCTACATTTCACCATAGAAACATAAAATAAACCACATAGAAAATTTTAATAATATCAGAATACTACTAGAAAGTATGCCTATAAAAGAATATTAAAAAACTCTTATTAATCAGGCATCCTTGGCAATGGCAAGGTCACTTCATGAGCTGCATGAAGTAATTTATAGAACATTTCTTCTTCTGCAGTTAAGTCTGAACTAAACAACAAAACAAGATTGAGTTCTCATCATTTTACTACCAAATTACTTATTCTCATGGATATACAACTTTATTCAGATTTAATTTTTTAATGATGTCTGGGTGTATATCTTGCTAATAATCTATTTACTAAGAGCTAAAATAATTATATTCACATATCATTTACTGAAAGATGAAGCATACTCATATTTTTATAATGATCTATATCTGTCAGGGTTACATCAGGAAAAAGATGATATACTCATATGAGGTTATTCCTAAGATGAGCATATCACTTATCATCCAATCCCTGTCAATCTATTATTAATAAGTACACCAGAACAAGAGCATAAGCTGGAAATTTATGGGGCAGACCAGTATGCCTGACCACTGGTGATTAAGAAAGTTTAACAAAGGAACTAGTTATAAATTTATGGTCAGGGTTAAGAACATCAACAAGTGGTGGAATAGTTGCGCAGAGATAGAGAAATTTGGGGATCATCTCAAACACTAAAGTCAATGAGAGGGAGTCATTACTCAAACCCATAGATAGAACTGCTATAAAATAGGAATTGTGTCTTTCAGTAGATTAACACAGCTAATACTTGTTAACCTGGCAAGGAAATAGGAAAAATACACAAATGCCCTTCCCATCTTACCTTTCAGTCTTTTATTAATGTTCTCATTACTTAACCTTAAGTAGGAGCTCGATAAAAAGGAAATTATCACGTAGCCCACACACACAAATTTTCCTCCCAGGATACACAACAGGATGGAGAAAAATGGGGGTGGCAGCAGCTCAGGGAAGGGATAGGAAATATTTACAAAATTATTGTATAATTTTTCAACACAAATTTCTGTCTACTCAGATTTTCCTTCTCAAATATTAAGTCAATAGGATAAGCATGTTCCCTAAATACAGATGAGAAAAAAAAAAGATAAAAGGGGATTGAATAACTTGCCGATAGTCATAAACCTATTAAGCGTGTGAGGTTAGATTGCCTACTTTATACTACAGGTTTTTTTTCCGATAGATCAAAAGATTTCTCAAATGCTCTCTCTAGCTTATATTAATACATATAAATATACAGGCACAGAACATTTTGTGGGTGCCATTAACACTATATTCATACTTGTTCTATCTTAGTGTTAAAGTTCCTCTAAAATGTGTGACTCTGGAATATAAAAATGCATAGTGTTTTGATGTACACTGTTCTGTTTTGATTTCATGAAAGAATCCCTAAAATTATCAAATTATGGTAAGTCTGTGAGATCCATGAGAAATTAAAATGACATATTCACTGTTTAAAGGTTCAACATTTTCTTTTAGAAAGAAAATGTGTGTGTGTGTGAGTGTGTGTGTGTATGTGTGATATAATGGAGAAACTGCTTAAAAAGGTTATCTTTAGTTCTGGACACCTGTTGAGTTCTTTCTTACTAAAAATAAACCATGGCAGTGAAAAGGAATCAGAATGTGATCTGTATGCTAAATGGCTTAGCATTTCTGGCTGTTTCGTTTTCTTTTCTATTAATCTAATAGTTCTGACTTCATGTTATATAACTGGTATTTTGTCTTTTTTAATTTTAGGTACCATTCTTGGGGCATGAAAGATGATGTAAAAGCAATTTTTCATTTTAATCACTGAGTTTAAACTAAATGCTATCCAATGAAAAGTAGCAATAAATTATTTCATTTTACTTAAAAACAGAGTAAACTCAAATTTCAGATTGCTAGAATTGACACACATACATTTTTCTCCTGTCTTTCCTAAAGCCTTCAGAAGTAAAAGTATGGAAGTTCTAAGAAAAATAAAAGTTTAATATTGAGACGAGAGCAGGGTACAGGAAGGGTAGCTATAAGCAGTAAAATAAATTTGATTTAATTACTTGAGAAATGAAATATATGGGATGACACATATATAAGAAGCCAAAGCCAAGAATATATAATGTGGAAGCTACTGTTTCCAAAATAATTTTGTAGAAATTCTAGGTTCAGTTGCAGCAGATGTCATGTGGATGTAAATGAATATATCAAAATCAGGCAATTAAATTAAATTAAACATAGTATGAAGGTATTAGTAAGTGTCTCTCTTTCTCTTCAAGGCATAGGAACCTGAACATTCTTCCTGAAGCCAACAACTAGTAGAAATAGCTGATACTTTTTCTTGCAAGAATCTTTCATACCAAAATTATTAATTCATTCTCTCCCTTTCTCTCTTTTTCTGATATGAGTGGCATAGCTAGAGGATTGATTCACTGCTTTTTTAGCCTAAAGTAAGTCTGCAAATTACCATTCCTCATTCTCGTGACTCACCTTAAAGTCCATATCAGAATCCCCATTGAGAATAGCTTCCAAACTCACAGGAGCATAGTTCTGCTTACATAATATCACAGGAGAAAAGGGAGTTACAAAAGCTGAAATGAACCTTGAAGTAACAGATTAGAATTACAGTAGCTCAGTTTTTAATGTGCGTACAGGGAGAATTGCAAAGCATTCTTGGCACAACATGACTCTGTCCAAACTCATGCACAGAGACAGCATCAACCCTAGCATGCTTCTAGCAGCCTAAGGAGGTGTCCTGGAATGACCCAACCTCTTTCAAGTTCTTTGGAAAAGCTCTGGGCTGTCAACAGATTTTATTATTTGTTCTAATGCCTGATGATAGGTCTCTGGCCTTCCTTTCCTAGAGCATTTAATAAAAAATGTTTATAGTTGTGAATCTTTCCTCTGTCCCTTTGAGATGGATATGTATCTTATAATTTAAGAGTGTGTTTCTCAAGGACCTGAAAGACATTCCTTTGAAATGTACTTATCAGGAAGAATAGGGCCTCTACCTCCCAGTCTCTATGGGAGTATAGAATCCTAAATTGGATAATTGGCAGCTAGCCTAATCACAGTTACACTAACCAACTTTTTGTGATTTTTCACTTTCCTGACTATAGGTGACTCCCCATTCACTCCTCTCCCTAGTCTCTATTCAGTAGTTAAAGAATAAAATGTCTTCATGGCTTCAACTAATGTCTGGCTTTGTTTATCTTTCACTACATATAAATATAGATGTGTATATATATACACACACACATAAATATATATTTAATACTTCAATACATGCACCAATGCGTAGGTTCATATATTCCCTAACTCTATAGTTGAAAGGGCCTAGAAGGAATGATAATCCATTACCAATAAACAACGCTAGCGCTCAGATCTAGGTTTCTATATACCATTCTGCAAGATAAGAAACCAATTTCCTTAGGAAATGGTTTTCTCCAGGGCTGGTACAAGGCGAACTTGGAACATCTTTTAGTACCAAGAAGTATGTAGTGCTCAAGACATAATGTGTCACATAAAAATGATGCAAGGGCCACTGATGTAAATTAATACATGAATAAACAAATGATTAGAAAGAGAAGGGAAAGCTTTTCCCTACAATAGAATTCCAGCTACTATATGTGGAAAAAATGATGGAGATAAGGAAATTAGCAGACATTCATCACTATAACAATAATTATTTCAAGCAAGAATCATTAATGGATGCTAAAATTATTGGGTAAAATTTGAGGAGAATCAAAATGTTTATATAATTGCAAAAGATCTCTGCGTATGATACTGATTAATAAAATAATAGTAACTACAGTGGAGAAATGTATCAGACACTTCCTTCACCATGTGATCCAAATGACCAATATCAGTAGTGAGAAAAATTGACAAATATGCCTTCTGAGTACTTACCTGAAGTATTAATACTTAGAAGAACTTGAGTGTGCTTGACAAAAATACATAAATGGAGTATAATTATTAGGTAACATTAGCCAAACTCAAATGAAGGAACATTCTACAAAGTAACAGATTAACACTCTTCAAAAGAGTCATGAAAAACAATGGTCCTCAACCTTTTTTGGCACCAGGGCCCCTTTTCATGGAAGACAATTTTTCCATGGACCAGGAGTGGGGAGGATGGTTTCAGAATGATTCGAGTGCATTACATTTATTGTGCACTTTATTTCTATTATTATTACATTGTAATATATAATGAAATAATTATACAACTCACCAGAGGTTGGGGACACCTGATGTAAGACAATAAAAACTAAAGAACTATTCTAGATACAGGTGACCAAAGAAACATGGAAATTAAAGACAACATGTATCCTGGGTCAATAGACCAGAAAAGGAATACTAGTGACACAACTAATAAATCATGTATTAGGTGTGTAGATTAAATAATATATTTTATTATTGTTTATATTAAAAATATGTTATTTTTTGATAATTTTGAAAATTTTCCAGTAGCTACATAAGACAATATTCTTACTGTTTTTGCTAATACACACTTAAGTATTTGTATTTAGAGATAAATGGAGATCAAGTCTGCAGCCTACACTAAAAAGTTTCAGACAAAACAATTATAAATTCTAAAACAAATGTGGTAAAACATTAATATTTGGTAATCTGAGAGAAAGATACACAGGAATCTTTGTACTAATTTTTCAAGATTTATAGTCTGAAAATACTATTATTATAGAAGAATGTCTTTGTTTTTAGACATATCTACTGAATTATTTCAAAGTAAGGGGCAAATGTTTCAGAAGAATAAATATACATCTATGTTCATCTATCTATATGTGTATATAGTGTGTATGTATATGTATTTCTATGTATATTATATGTGCAGATATATACTTGCTGAATATAGGTGAAAGAATATAAAAATTCTTTATGCCATTTTTGCAAATTTTCTGTGTCAAATTATTTCAAAATAAGAAGCTTAAAAGTTTAAGAATATACACAGTAGAATTTACTTAAACACAGGCCCCCACTGATATCCCAATAGTAAAGGGAGAGGAGAGGCTATATTGGTGTATTTGGAAATTTCACCAGAACCTTAAATACAAAGAGACTAGTGGGAGACACTTCTCATTAGATCCAGACTACATAAGAGAATCCTATAAGGTGAATTGAATAGTTAACACACGTAACAACTAAGAAAATACACACAAGCTTCCAGGTGTTCTCAATCTAAATGATTATTTGTAAATGTATACAAAAAAAATAATGGAATGAGGATCCCAAAAGAGAAACTATACATGTTGTTGTTCCATTGTAGTAGAGTTAATGTGGAAAGTCAAATCTCTTTCAGGAGAAACAAAACAAATGCAGTAATATGAACAAATATTATGTTTCATGTCAGATTTTTACCCTCAACACTAATAATCAAGTCATGTTTAAATATTTAATAACTCTAGATTTTTGTGAAAAAACCCCACAATATTTTAACTGAACCATAGGCCCATTGCTTTGTATATGGGTGATGTAGGGAGATATTATATTTTTGAATTATAGAAAATTGAGAATTTAACTTTGCAATAAATATTAGCTTTCTAATTGAAGCCATTTTGATGAAATGAACAATCTGAGCCTGTAGTTTATTTCTGTTTTCTGAGCAGGAAATGGGTAGACTTCCTTATTCTGAGAAATGTATATCTACCATGTGAGATTTCCTTCTTCTTTACCATCTGGATACCTCAAGACCAAAATCATTTTATAGGAATTTTATAGGAATTATATTTGAGGAATTTTTATAGGAATTTTATAGGAATTTTTTATAGGAATTTTTATAGGAATCATTTTATAGGAATTATATTTGAGAATTGGGTATTTTCTTGACTCATAATATCATCTGCCATTTCAAGTGACAGGACTAAGAATGCAACATTACTTCAATAGCTGTAAAACAATAAAAATTGTGTCACTACATGTAGCAGAAATCTTACTATAGTGAATAAGTGTTAGTTTTCCTCAACTGACAAAAAATATAGAGGTGAACACCCTGTGACTGGTGCAGGTTTTCCTTAAAGTCACCAAGAACCCAGGCTCTTACTAGCTCTGTTTCTACTTTCTTTAGAATGTAGTTTTTAGCCTTTTGGTTGAAAAATGGCTACTCCACAACTAGACTAAGTTCAAATTCCAGTAAGGAATGAGAGGGAAAGATTAAAAGAAGATATGTGTATATTAATTCTGTCCTATCTTTAAATCAAGAAAACATAACTTCCTGGAATCCCAAACCAGTACATTTCTGTTTATAATACATTGTTCTGAGCCATGTCACATGGCCACATCTAGTTGCAAGGAACTCTGGGGAGGTGAGAAATCTTGACTGGAAATTTTGCTGTCCTGAACAAAATCAGATATCCATTAGTAATAATTAAGTGAAATGGCTATATTTTGAAGGCAAAGACCAGTGTTGGTCACAAATATACAATAAACAACAACTATGCCACAACCTACCTTCTTAGATTTCTGGAGTGAGGGAAACCTATTGAGATGGGTGTGTTGATAATTTTTTTTCTTTGATAAGCCTTTTGTGAGCAGATTTGTGGCAATTCGAAACAATCTGTCCAACATTTAACAAAACTCAGCTGAAAGCATTAACTGGTTATTTACTGAATGCCTTGTATCAGCTAGGCACCAATAAAGTAATGAAGAAGACAGACAAGTGCCCTGTTCTAGTAGAGTTTACATTCTAGCTGAGAAATAAAGGGAAAAGTGGAGGAAAAACTTAACACATGTGAAAGATAATTTAAGATGGTGATACTATTAGTGTACTTTCTCATTTTTATATCACAGCTTCCCTTGACATCATACCCATGGGCATTCATATTTCTATTAAATACTCCAGGAATAATAGTAATTCTCTAATTTTATCTCAGCAGACAATTCAATGGCTTAGATTAGACAATATTAAACTCTACTTCTCCTAGCAACAGAGTACATTTACTAAATGGATCTGCCTCAGGTGCTATGGCATGTTTGCCTCAAATAAATTAGCCTGGATGCCCATAAATTATTTTACCATAGTAACTGGCTGATTCTGCCAAATTAGGGCCATTCAATTTTTCTGATGCTAGCAATTCTGTCACTATATAATCATATAATATTAAAACACAGAAGACCAATGGAGGCATTTACTTCAATCTGGATAGTGTCTACAAACATATTGTAATAGTGAAACATCTCAGTGCAGGAAGAAAGGATCTAAACATAAATGTAAAATTTCTAACACTACAAACTTCTAGTATAGTTTATAATTACTTTAATAAGATATATGTTTTATTGTTATTGTTTTGTTGCTATTGATGCTTTTGGTTTTCTTGGTTTTTGTCTCCTTTACAAATCATGTCTATGGTAAGTTGAATAATGTCCCCCAAAGATACCCACATCCCAACCTCCAGAATCTGTGAATGTTACTCACATGGTAAAAGGAACTTTGCAGATATGACAATATGAAATGTGACAACGCACATATGTATTTCATTTTGGAGGTGTATGAGTGTGTATATTATTATTTTTTTGATTGCTCGTTCAATAATAATCTAAATAGATCTCTTTTGGAGCAAAAAAGCAAACCTCATGTTCACAGGTAAATAAAGGTAGCAAAAAAGAAAGAAATGTGGGCCACAGACTGTGCTGTGACCCCACAGAAAATGGAGGAGTAAGGCACTCAACGAAAATAAATATCAGCTGGCAAAGATTGAAAAAATTAACTTTTTCAGAACTCTGGAATCTAGACCAAACTTTATTATACCCAAGGTGTTGCTTAACGAGGAAAAGGGCAGCTGAATTTTGGTATGACAACACCTACAACCCTAACATCCTCCATTCCCCAGCTCAGCTACAGCATGGGCGGGGACAGGGTCTGCATTCCTGTTATGGCTTATTGGTGACAGCGAGTTAATAAGGACTTGTTTTAAAACTACGTTTATGCGTTTGACTTGTCTGGTGGTTCGGTGACAGACTGTACAGAGGATGACTTTTGTCTTCTCCTCTTTAGGCTGGAAGAGCTTTCTGGGCATTTGTGGGAAGATTAAAGTCATCCACTGTTCATGGCTGCCTAGGGCAAGGGACAGTATACAAGCTAAATAGCAGACAGATCCAAAAGCCCAGGAAGAAGAAGGCTCAGAAGTCAGTTTCTTAGAGAATAAGAGCTTAGGTCAATAACTGTGCGCACAAGGGAAACCAAGTGCAACGTGCACGCCCACAACCAGACACATGCTCAGAAAAGACAGCGGTGGCCGTTCTGTGCACCGCAGAGTAGGGTGTGAAGGCTGACGCCAGGTTGCAGGGAGCGTGGCTTGTATATCAAGGTGGAATACCGAAGATGGGTCGACCCAAGATGCGTTGGAGAGTGACCCATCTCAGGTACACTTACACGCTTCAAAGACCGAGAAAGAAGTGTATTTGGTTTGGTTTGGTTTTCCTCCAAGCGATTAAGATAACCAATCCAATCCATCATATCCTAGGACACTGAATACAAAATGCTTACAGGCATTCCCAGAAAATAACTGAGTAGGACATTCTGCTTCCTCTTTTCATGTTACCACATGCTTCCTCTCTATATTGATCACTACGGTGTTGTAAAATTTACTATTCGAGTTTGAAAATGAGAAGCAGTAGATGTGGCCCCTTATGGTTATGCTTAAGTCTATTTTACCAGATTTTCTGATTGGCACATGAGGCACAAGCACCAATAGTGTCTTTACTTTCCTTGTCATTCTTTCAAGCAGGTCTCTAATCTATTGAGGAATGTGGTTTTGGTCAGTGTTTTCATATTTCTGGATTCCTGGGCCATACTACCATGTAATAGAGTGTCATTTTCCTATCTTGTGGCATACTCAGGCCAAAACAAAACAAAAATCCTCTAAACACTGTAAGCGTATTGAAAGCAATAGTTTTTCTGCTAATGTCTAATATAAAATTAAGATTATAAAGGAGGGATTAAAAAAGTGATATTTATAAAATGCAATCCAATTTTCTCAATATATGGATTTTTTTTTCTTTCTCAAGTTATTTATTCATTTGTTTGTTTATTTGGAGGTGGTCTCCGTTGGTAATAAGGGTAAAATTTCTAAGATTGCTTGTAAATATTTTAAGGACAGTCAATATATTTTTGGGCTGAGAGTATAAACTCTGGGGCAACTGCTTGTGTTTTAATCCTGACTCTGTCATTTTTTACTGTATTTCCTTGGTCTAGTTACTTACCCTTGTGCCTTAGCTTCCATATATTTGATACAGAGATAATTAAAATTTCTACTTGGTAGAGCTGTGAAGATTGAATGAATTAACAGTTTTTAAAATGTGACAATTACATAAAATATTCTCTAAATGCCACAAAAAATAAGGCCAGAATAAGGAAAGAAAATAGTAAATACAAGATGACATGAGACAAGTAACAATGCATTAGTTGTCATAGATACACATTGGAAAAAAATCTATGCATTTAAAACTTATTTATTCTTAGGTGTGTCAGCTCACCTACCCTAGTAGATCATGGCCCATGACTTTACATGGAACAAAAACATTCTTTATATGAGCATTTCCTACCAATGAGTATTTACAATGTTTTAAAATCTCTTAGAACTTTTTTTGCAAATTCACAATCCAGATCTACGCAAATTAAAACCTTCTATCCAGATAAATCACCAGCCAGTACACAGGTGAGTGAGAAATGACTGAATTAGTTCATTCTTAAAGAGAAGAAACAATTTATGTTTACATTGTAATTATAGTTTATCTAAGTATTAGAAAATACACCTTGATTACTCTAGAATAGTGTTCCATATGAGTAATTCTGAATGTAATATTTTATATACATTAATTTCTATATAACTAGAATCTAACATCTTAAGAAGAAAAAATGTTTATTTTGACAATAGCCATGTTTACACCAGCTATTCCCTACACTAATATCCTAGCCATGAGATTCTAATATTTGTTTCCCATGGAGAAACCAAAATGAAAATAATTTTTCAGTCTAATGTCACTTTTGCTATGTCAACAGTTCTTCCTCCTGTAGTATTTTCTTACCCTTTCTAAGTCACTATTTTTATTATGTTGTAATATATGAAAACAGGTAAACTTTTTTCAAGTGTATAAGTCTTGCTCATGGACTTTTAAATGTATAATTTAACTTTTTAAAAGAAACTTTGGTTTCTTTCCAGTTTGTTACCTGAGTCTGGATAGGTTACATTGCCAGATTAATAAATATGGAATAAAAATTTGTCACATCATGAGATTTTGATCATAGCCTCAATTTAAATAAAACCCATAACTGTTGGAAGAAAACTTGCCAATATTATTCCTTCTAATAGATCTTTAGCACCTTGCTAAATAATATTGCTTTTGCTTTCTAATTAAAAATGTGCAATTGTTATTTCACCAAGAAATTATCTTCTTTCCCAAAATATGCCTTAATAACTATTTTTAATTGAAATGAATTCTTATAATAGTGATTCCTAAGACCTCAAAATTTTATAGGGTTCTCCAAATAGCAAATATATAATTATTTAATTAATTTTATAGATTGCAATTTGCTAAATAAAGGAAGTGATGATCAATGATAATATAAGATTATTATTATCTTCCATTCCCTAAAATGAGAGATTGGCAATGTCTTTCACTGTAGATCCATGTGAAGTCAATGAATTTGAAAATGAGGCCACAGTATGAGAAAGTGGAAAAGCATTTTTGGGGGCTGTATGCTTATGTTTTTGTGTGCATAAAAACATTGATAGAACATTTTATAAAATGTTTATTTTTCTATGTGTAAACCACTATATTTATTTTTTAACAATCAATCCATCTTCGAATCTAGTTAATCTTAAATTAAGAGTTTGCTGGGCATATTTTCAATTTCTAGTAGCTAGCTCTGGGGTCCTGTAAGTTGGTTATATTGGAACATATTTCTCAAATAGTAAATACATTCATAAGGAATTACCCAGTACTGTTTTGATGTTCATGCATAACCTTTTCTTTTCTTTTGTTTTTTGACAAACCAATAGTAATTCAGACTTAATTTGTTTTCTTTTTACTTGGTTATTGCTTAACAACTTTATAGTATTTCTAACAGTATTCCTAAAGTAAGAATGATAGGGATATTCACTTTCGCATTTATTCTCTCTCTCTTTTTCTCTCTCTCTCTCACACACACACATGCACAAGTGATCCTGAGGAACTTTAACTCATACATATTGTATTTATTATTTTTATACATTATTTTTATACAAAGTCCACGATTTATATTAATGCTTCACTTTCATTACTTAAAGTCTTAATACATATAGTTTTATGTATCTTACTGTGGAAAATTTATAGGAGTAATAATTAAGAAATTGGCTTAGGTTTAAAATAGCAAAGTGAAATATAGTCTAAATGAACTCTTTTTACAGGATCTCCCATCTTGAAAATTTATTCTTATTTAAAACTGATGTAGCACTATACATTCATCAGAATACGTAAAAATAAAAGTAATGGCAATAGCAAGTATTGATGCAGATGTGGAACAACTGGGAATTTCATACCTTTTCTGGTAGGAATGCCATGACCCGACTGCTAGTCAATGTATACAACAACTGTTTAATAATCTAGCTTTCTAACCATGCATCTGAGGAGTTTTGAAGTGGTCTGTACCAGATTGAAGGTATTATTTACTGATAACTTACTGTGGTCATCAGTCAGTATTTTAATAGATGTAGTGACATTGTCTCCTTTGAATTTTGAGGTAAATACCACTTGGCCATGTTGTATTATACCTCAGTATGAGGGTTAGCTTTGATTTATTTAGGTGCTTCACCATGCTTGTGACAGGGGCAATAGGGTCTATAAGATAACTTACACATTGAGCCTGAAGCCGAAGTTATTCTTCTGTGTTCACATCATTCAGCCTTTTATGTGTTTGCAAGGATAGGATTTTGTTATATCTGCATGGGGACAGCTTTATGCTATGTCTGGGGAAGCTGAAAAGTCTGGTGCTGAACACTGGTCAAGGAAAGAATGAGCAGTACTAGCTAATGATTTATAATGTGCCGTTTACAATTCAGAATTCTCTTGAGGGCACATGGTACTAATTTGTCTTCATTGTTTAGGGAAATAGACATTCATAGTTTGCTCCTGGTTTAACAAAATACAGAGCCTGGCTTTAGTTAAGTGAGAAGTGGGGTACAAAAGACTCCTCAGTAAACTCATGTAATGGGCTCCCCGGAACTGAAATATATTGCACATACCTTGGTGGTTCATAATCCCAAATCAAAATATAACCTTTGCAATGGTGGAAGTGTCCGGAGCCATGAGCAACGTGGCTGCCGGGGCGTGCTCAGGCATGCCCGACCCTTACCATAAAATAGATGCCTGGCCCTTAGGAAACAGAAAGTTTTAGTTTTTGATTTCCCTGAATCTACACGTGTAGAAGGTTGGGGACTTTCCTCTCCTTATATGGTCATCCTCCTAAGCTCCCTCCCCACTCCCCTCTCTCCGGTATATATACCTACCTCATTCTGCCAATAAACGAGACTTGATCAGACTCCTGTCTTGTCTCCATTTCTTGTGTCTTTTCCTTCCCCAGGTCCCACTCCCCCATTCGCAGACCCCACCAATAACTTGTCCCGCGGGTGGGACAGGAAGGACCCTGAGGACCTACACATGGAAGTTTTTAGACTTCTCTACTATTTATTGCCTGTGTTTTCTTTTTCCTGTTGTTCCACATCCTTTATGTTTATTAAAGCCTTTCATGAGTATGCTCTGTGTAGTCTTGTCCTTTCACTCATATGATCCTGTGATATTGTTGCAATGAGTATTTCCATGAAGAATTTGTCTTCATTTCCTGAATTTTCATGTTTTAATGTCTTTTAAAATTTTTATACTCAGTAGTAGTCATTATCCCAATTTTCAATTATTAATGTTAGTATTGGTTCTAAAAGCCTATAGAATATTGCCATGTTCAGGGGTCTTGGAGGCAGAGGGAGAGAATACAGCATAGTCTTGGGTAAACTTTTGACTATTATTTTTAACCTGATAAATAATGGCCCTTGAAAAAAGATGTTATGCTGAATTTACCACTGCAGTTACTCATTGCCTTACAATTTCAAGAATAAGGCATGATATAAAATAAGAGCTCGTACACTATCTTCCTGTAGGTAACATATTGTAACCTACAAATGAAGAGTCATGCTTTAATTACTGTTAGTTTTCAGACATGGGGGCGGACGGGGGGAAGAACAAGGAATTTAAATGAATGATTTTTTAAATTGTTGTGCTTTTTTATTTAAAATGTTATTTTTTTCTTAAAATTAAGGCATAATTGACAAAAATTGCATTACTGTCATACTTGACAACATGAATGAAACTTAAGGACATGATGCTTAGTAAAATAAGCCAGGCACTGAATGAATGATCTTAATAGCTAAATCCAAGAAGCTAAAACAGTCTGTTACAGTTACCTGTATGTTAGAGTACACTTGCTATACTCAACTGATATTTCTGTTCTTGAGGTGGAATCCCTTTCCACTATCCAGTCAAGGCTAGAAAATATTGCCAACATATGATTTTTAGATTCCTTTTATAATATTTTTCCCTTTCAAACACCTAATTTTAGTGTCAGATTCTGTTTACACACAATAATGACTATAAATAATGTACATGTAAGTCATATAGCTAAGATCTTTTGCATTTCTTTTAAAGTCTGGTATAACATTGTTTTGACCTGGTAAGTACTGATATTATAATTTTTCACTGAGAGGAAATTCTTCCATTTCTAACTTCTAATTTCTTGAAACAGACAATAATAATGTAAGTGTACTTCTCTATTTGTGAAAGGTCTCAGATAGCTAGGACTATTAAAATGAACCTAGCTGCCTACATTTTATGATACATTTTGCTAAGAAAGCCAATGGGAAATATTAGTTATACCAAGAGAGATCAACAAAGAAGCTTTTTGCAAAATTAGTCCAATAATAAAAATATTTCAAAACAGGACAAAAATATTTATATCTGAAAGATCATAGTTACTTCATTGACAAGGCTTTCTTTTAGCATATATTTAAAATTATCTCTTGACCTATCTTTATAGATAGCTTTTTCAACTTCTTTTACATTAAAAGCTTGGAACTTTTAGGACTGTCTCAATTGCTTTCAACAAACTCCTCAAACTGAAGCCAATACATCACTTTGTATGTTGTCTATTTAAAAGCTGGGTTGATTTTATACAGAGACCTTATACAATTCTATCACTCAACAATTGTAGACAAATGGCTTCCTTGAGAAAGCTTTTCTTTAAATCTGTAGGTACCTAGAGAGCACTTTAACAAATATAAAATGTATTTCAGTCTAACACAATTCTAAAATTTTACTAGTTTTTTTTTCTTCTCCCTGGAAGCATGAGTCACAGATTTGGTAGGATATAAACAAGTGAAAAATTGAACACATAATCTAGGATTACTGAAGGGAATCTTGAATTTTTCTTTTTAAAAGCCATTTGTTCTATATAAACATAGATCTTCAAAATATATTCAAGTCTGGAATAATTCCCAGCTAAAAAACTTACACTGTTTGTGTGTGGGCAGTGTGTGGGGGGCTGTGATTGAGTTATCACCAGTTGAACAATTCCTAATTTAATGTTTAAAAACATATGATAGCCCTCTTAGTACATCAAATGATTTTGGATAGCACATTGATAGATCATTAAATATCATTAAATATAAATTACACTGTAAGGCATTAAAATAATTTACTTTCTTTTTAAACCTTTCTTGATTTTTCTGATTAAATCAAGAAAAATTATCAGGTTCATGTTAGCACATCAAAGCCAACTTTATAAAACTTGATAATTTCCTTTTAAAAAGATGGAAACCATGATATCAGGTCAGTCTTAAATGAATAATATTTGTCATTGTGCTTATTTTTATGGCCATAAAAATAGTTTTCCATTTACGGTAGGATTATAAATTTTTTAAAAAATAAATGCATTTAAATAAAATCATGAATCAATATAAATCAAATATGAGATATTTCATAATGCATATATGTATGTGTGATACAAATTAAAGAAACCTAGGCCTGATCTGATTTTTGTAACACTGAAAAGTTTGTGCCAAGATCAATATTGTAAAATAAAATGAAATAAAATAAAATGAGCTGGTAGAGCTTTCCTGAACAACTCAAACTCTGATTTAATCACAATAAGGTTGACAATTGATTGGGAAATGTATGTGCAAAAATAGCTAGATAAAATTCATAATAAATAATTTTTAAAAGAATCAGATATAAGTGATTAAATCATGCTGCATTAAGAGTCTTAAACTTGTCCTTGGGGATTAGAAGGATTTAAATTGTTAGTGAAGGAATTGGAGAGAATGATTAGTCCAAAGAAAACATAAGATTAGCTTGTGGTGATTGAGAGTTTAGATTTGTGTGGTATATACTATGCTGCAATTAAACTATAAAAAAAAGACCTAGGAATGACATTCTCTTTCTAAGGATTTCCTACTTCCAACCTGTAATCCAGTCATTCTCAAGCCTGTTCCCTCATTAGAATCACATAAGGGAGATTTTAGAAATAGGTACTAATGCCTGAACTCCACCACAGGCTAAATAATCTAAAATTTCAGAAATTAGGCTGAGGTATTATTGGTTTCTCTTTTTATTTTATTTTGTTTTGTTTAAGCTGCTGAGATGATTATAATTTGCAACCAGATCAGCAGACCACTGCTTTCAGGAATGAGCTACCATTTCAATTGTTTTACAAAAGAATCTAATATAATTCAAAAGGTATTCTTGATAGTAACATTTGGGTTTTTTTAATATTGGGTTATTGACTTTTCAGAGAAAGTCTAAAGAACATTATAAAAGTGAGAGGTTGTAGTTCAGAAAATAAATTATTATGGTCTAGGTAAGAGATACTTATCTTTTGAATTAGGACAGTGATAACCTACAGGTCATGTTTGGCAGGCTTCCAAATTAACTGCCTGCGAAAGGTCTTATGATTCATGGCTTACACCCTGTTCCTGAGTAAAGAATCTTTATTGTGAGTCCCTCAAATCTTATTGTAAGTTCCTTAAACTGTTGATGTACTGATTAATACATAACCTACTGACATTGAAAAGGACATTGATTTGTTTCAGAATCATGAAGATTCACTGATTGTCTTGTGCATAGAACATTTTAGCCTGTGTGTTATAATTTGTAGCCAATGTTTTTAACTTCTGTATTGTACTCTCTGATGAAAATGAACAATTCTGATATGAGGAGTCCCCCTCCCTTATTTTAAACTTTCTTATAAAAGCATTCCAATTTGTAACAGACTTTGGAACATACCCAACTTTACTGGTGTGACTTCTTGGGTCATTCCTCACATTTGGCTTGCAGTAAATCTTCATGAAATTATTTCTGCCTCAGCAGCCTTAGTTTCAGTCAACAATAGTAGGTATAGAAAAGTTAGGATGAAAGTTTAAAATGTGGTGAAGGTTTATGAATGTAAGTTTACCAGCTCAATATTTGGAAGGCATTGTGCAAGGGTTTGTTTTTCTTGTGGAAGGGATGACAAATGTGTCACTATCCAACACTTCCTATCATCCTTGACATGTTGACAGACTCTTTTCTGAAAATAGACTGCTATCGAAATAGATGTCAATATATAATCAAAGACTTTACTTTCTTGTGTGTGCTTAGGATCATTTATGGCTTTAAACAGAAGAATAGTTTCCAAGGTTAATTTAGGAATCAAATTTTGTCCTTGACCTTATTTATTATCTCATTGATTTAAGCATTATGATTATTATTACTGGGCTATTTTAGATGAAAAGGATATAGGATCCAATGTAAATTTTCACATTGAGTCTTACATACCTGTATGCATTGTAGTATAATATTAAATATTCATATTTTTGTTTAATCATTTATTACGGCAGGTCTTAGGTGTGAAAACAGAAATGACAGTAATATTCAAACAAAAATGGTGAGTATTAAAAATTGATATTGTTTTTACCTATTTGTAGTCATTGAGAAAGTTATACTTTGTGAAATTTAATAATATAGTAAGTAGGCATTTTGAATTGATTCAGACCAGAATCTTAAAAAATAGGCACATATAAAGACTTTGGATTATTTTAAAGAAAGAAGTAAATTGGTAAGTAAGATATAGTTGTGTCAACATTTTATTATGATATCATATGCTATCTTTTATATATGATGAGTTTCTCCTGACATATATGGAAGAAAAAAACGATAGTTCTACCTAAAACCCCAGACACTTTAACAAATAAACATTTGCATTCCCAGTCACAGATGCAGTTTTATAAAGAAGAAACCACATGAATTTACTTGAGAAAAATAAAAGGAAAAAAATATGTCTACTTTGAAATAAGCCATCCTACTGATTATTCTACAGTATTTATATAACACTAGACAGTATAGATATTTACCAGAGAAGGGTAATTTACTTATGTATTTTCTTAATTTAGGAAAGACAGTATTTAGAAAGTTATACTTAGTGACTCATATAGTTTCAATAGTATATTTTATCATAGTCTCACAGTGTGATTTTTGAATAAAATAAACACACCATTATATCTTTAAAAATATATAGTACAGAGATATATTTAAAATTTTTAACTCTAATTTTGACTTCTGGTATATTAAACATATATATATATACTTTTTACTATTACTGATATAAAATAAATGTCATTTTAAAACCTTTCAAGAATACTACATCTCATTTCTACATATCATTTGTATATCATTTCTGTTTTCTAGGTATTTTATAAATAGTTTAATGATATTCCTTTTTGTGCTTATAACCAACTCCAGTCCATTATTAGAGATGTTTACTGTTTAAAAATCAAAAGGCCTGAAACAAAATAGTGATGTGATCCAGGTCAGTTAGTGAGCACTAGTAATGCTAATTATTATGTAGAATTGCTCAATTTCCAATTCCAGTTTTCCTGTCTTTTACAGCTTATGTGACCTGAGCTGCAAAAGGATTTTATAAAAATATTGATTTAAGCTAAATATCTCATTGGTCAGAAACTCCAGAGGCACTACACAGAATGACTGAAACATGGATAATTGTGTGGAAGGGATTTCTGTTTCAAATGAAGGATGCAGACGCCACCCTCTTCTAAGCCTTTTCTTCCCACAATGAATGCCCCCAAATCACAGGGAAATTGTCAGTAATATAATAGGTGGGTAGAAGATAAGTAGCTAAATAGATAGATAGATAAGGATAGAAAGGGAAAGAGGAGAGAGAGAAAGAGAGAGCATGTAAATGCGGCACTTCAAAATATTAAGTATGGCTCTTATGATGGAAAAGAAACTCTATGGAATCCATGAACAATGATATATGTTTGAAGAAGCAAAGCTATAGAAATATGGGAATGAGATAGGACTGCTACAGAAGGTAAAAGCACTATAAAGTATGTCACAAAGTGATGGTTAAAAAAGCAGTGAAAACCAATAGATGGAGAGTTTAGATATTGTAATAGAGCTTCTGAGAAATGCATTCCCAAATATTTACTATGGTTCCTTTATTACTGGAAGGAACAATGAGAATGATATCTTCCTATTAAAACAGAGAGCTTAGTTTGGTAATAAAAAACAGTGCTCTTAGGTCACTAGGTATAACTGGGAGGATCAGGGAACATAGGGGGCCAGAAGACAACTGCTGAGGTCACTTTCTTCAGCAATATGTGTCCTCTCCCATTTGTGGAAAAACGAGTCAGTATGGAGGATAACATAGCATACTTAATTTAATAAAAGATACATTTAATTACCACCTCTACCTGTAGCTTCTGTCTTAGTAATGCAAGATTATTTGAACTCTTTAACTTTGATCTCCCTCTTTTCTCTTTTCAAATTTAGTAATGCCTAAATTTTCAGAATAAACTTTTTATTTTAAGGTAGTTTTCCAGAAAAGTTGTGGCAATTGCACAGAAATTTTCTACATACAGTATTACCTATTTTTAACATCTTACACAAGTATGGTACATTATGTCACACAAATATTGATAAATTGTTATTATTAAAGTCCATACTTTATTTCAAATTTTTAGTTTTTGCTGAATGTTCTTTTTCTATTCCAGTATCATATCCAGTATACCACCTTACATTTAGTCATCATTTTTCCTTAGGTAACTTTTGATTGTGACAATTTCTCAGACTTTCGTTGTTTTTGATGACTTTGACAGTTTTGAGAATTACTGGTCAGTGTCTTGGAGTCTCTAAAACTAGATTTGCCTGTTGCTTCTTTCTGCTCTACTAGTGTTTCCTCATGTATTTTATCTCCTGTTGCTAGGCAAATACATGTTCAGGATTGTTATGTCTATTGGAGAATTAATTCTTTATGATTATTTAATAGCCTCCTTTATCACTGATAATAGTCCTTGTTCTGCTTTGTCTGAAATCATCATAGCTACTCCAGCTTTACTTTGATTAATGTTAGCATCATATATCTTTTTCCATCTTTTTATTTTGAACCTATGTGTCTTTATATTTACAGTGAGTTTCTTGTGGATGTATATATTAGAGCTAGGTGTATTAGACAGGGTTCTCCAGAGGAACAGAGCCAATGGGATATATAGAGAGTCATCATTGCTTAACACTGGTGATATGTTCTGAGAAGTGCATCATTAGCCAGTTTTGTTATGTGAACATCATAGAGTACTTTCACAAACTTAGATGGTACAGCCTGCTACACACCTAGGCTATAAGCGATGCTGATCATAATCCCCAAAGACACAGTCCTGAATGCCATAATCACTAATGTTGAAATCTCAAATGATCAAAATCCCTAAAGTCTAAAATCTCTAAGATCTAAAATCCTGAAAATCACAATCCTAAAAGGTTAAAATCTCGAGTGTTGAAATTCTGAAAGCCAAATTCTGGAGAAGTGAATTTTTGTGCATTTAGTGCATTTTTTATTTTATGCATGTTAGTTGCATCATGTTAGGCAGAACTATTACCTTGTTTTTGTATTCATTTCTATTTGGTGGAAAATTGAGATGAGTGGATGGGCCACACAATAAGGCAGTGATGAAAACTTCAGCTTAAAAATGTGTCATTTGTCTGCATTGGCATGCCTTCCAACTGATGAAATTCTGGAAGTATTAAATTAAATGAGTTAAAACCACATTTGCCTGAAGAATCCAGAGAAGTTACTGGTTCAACTGCTTTAAAAATAATTATGTCCACAATAGAATCAAAAGGCACTTACATGTGGTGTTACTGTTTGATCACCAGTATTGTTTCCACCAAATCTGTGGTCTGTATGTGAGTGCATGCACAGTGGATTTCCATGTATCCAAAGCAACATAGAAACATGGCACAAAAGATAGGAAAATTTAATGGGAAATGCTCGTGTCAGTATATGTCAAATCATACGAGAATTTCAAAAAGAGTAGCATCATATAGAAAATGAATGTGAACATATTCTCTAAGGAGAGCCATGCCCTAAAAGAAAAGAAGCAGCTATTCATTGTGATGCAAAACATCAAAATATAATTAATGATTCTGATTGTTGGCCAGCTCTTTTGGACTACCTCAGTGCAATAAGCTCCCTGTAATATAATTTGCTATGCTATATATTAATATTTCATCTTTGCATGATTTCCAATAATAGAAGTATAAATTATGTAAAGACTTTTAGAAAGAGTTCTAATTTATTTCATTAATTTTTTGACAAATTTGACTCCACAAAAGTGCATTATCACAATGCGGATTGTGTCTAAGTATCACACATGTATCTAAAAATGTTGAAACTTCCTCAATAAATGAAGAGATCTCTTTTTTATATGTCTGCATTTGTGAAAGATAAAATTTCTTGAGATCTTGGCTCTTCGAGTGACTGCATAGGCAGTAGTGATCCAAAGCTATTTTTGATTTATCCCATCAAAAGACTTAGGTTGTCCATTATGATACTTCAGATAACAACACTTATAAAGCTGGGTGCACATAATTACCAGCCAGGGTGATATTCCTTTATACATTTCCCTTTTTGTCCTATTTCTTTATATATGTGGTTACATCTGCTCATAACTGTTATTTAATATATCTGTGCAGCTGCCATTAGTATACCTGAGTGTTTATGCTTTCAAAAGTATGTATGCTATTATTGCCTATTTTATTATGCAAAGTGGACTATGAAGTGTTCTGTCATATTTTTATATGTTTCCCAAATAAATCCCCCTTTAAAAATGTAAATAAATGTGGAAACAATCCAAGTGCCCATCAATCCATGAGTGAATTAATAAACTATGGTGTATGTATACCATGGAATATTACTCAATTATAGAAACAATGGTGATCTAGCACCTCTTATATTTTCCTGGATAGAGCTTGAGCCCATCCTCCAAAGTGAGGTATCACAAGAATGGAAGAATAGGCACCACATGTACTCACCATCAAACTGGCACTGACTGATCAACACTAAGGTGCTGACACAGTAGTAATATTCTTTGGGAGTGGGGGATGGGGGTGGGTAAACTCACAACTAATGGACGCGGTGAGCGTTGTAGGGGGGGAAGGGCACATCTCAAATCATGGTTGGGATGTGGCAAAGTCATAACATGTAACCAAAATGTTTGTACCTCTATAATTTCCTGAAATTAAAAAAAATTAAAAATAAGTAAATTAAAAATATATAAATAGAAAAAAATGTAAATAAATGTATTTTAAAGAATTTTTTAAATTATATTTTTCCAGAATTATACTCTTGGGATTTTGAACTTTCAGGACGTTAGACTTTAGGGATTTGATCTCTTTGGATTTCAACATTTGAGATTATGGCATTCAGGATTGTGTCTTTCAGGATTATTGCCCAAACCTGGCTATATGGTATATAGCCTATTGCTCCTAGGCTATAAACTTGCACAGTATGTTACTGTACTGAGTGCTCTAGGCAATTATAACACAATAGTAAGTATTTGTGTATTTTAACATAGAAAATATATAGTTAAAAACATGGTGGTATAATCTTATGGGATCACCATCATATATGCAGTCTGTTGTTGACAGAAATGTTATTATGTGGTGCAGGATTGTGTATATATATATGTGCATGTATATATGAAAAGATGTGTTATGAGAATTGGCTCATGCAATTATGGAGGCCGAGAAGTCCTATGACGTGCCATCTGCAAGCAGGAGAACCACAAAAGCCAGTGGCGTAATTCAGTCCAGGTCTGAAGGCCTGGGAACAAGGAAGGCCAATGTCCAGGGGCAGGAGAAGATGGATGGCCCAGCTCAAACACACAGAGTGAATTTGCCCTTCTTTAGAAAGGCTTTTGTTCTATTTGGGCCCTCATGGATAGAATTATGCCCACTTACATTGGTAAGAGCACTCTTCTTTACCCAGTCTACTTATTCAACTGCTAATCTCTTTTGGAAACACCCTCACAGACACACCCCAGAATAATGTCTTACCAGTGATCTGGTCTTATGTTAGCCCAATAAACTGGGACATATAATTAGCCATCACATTGGTTCTTAATTTTTTATCTATTCTGATAATCTTTGTCTTTTAACCGAATTGATATGCTCACTGAATACACATTTAAAGTGCTTATTGATATAGTTGGAATAAAATATGTTACTGTTTTGTTTGTTGCATCTGTTTTAATTGAGCATTTTATATGATTCTATTTCCTGTCAGCATATTTTTCATTTATACTTCTTTTTAAAGTTTTAATCTACGGCCATATCACCCTGAAGATGCCTGTTCTCGGAAGCTAAGCAGGGTCAGGCCTGGTTAGTACTTGACTGAGAGACTACCTGAGAATACTGGATGCTGTAGGCTTTTTTTTTTTTTAAGAAAAAATAATATTTAAATTTTTTTTCCAGGGGTCATTCTAGAATTAATAACCCAAATTCACCTTCAAATATCACTATGCCGTTTAACATATTAAAGATTCTAACATATAATTATGGTTATTTTAAATTCACTGTATGATAATTCCAATATCTGTATCATATCTGAGTCTAGTTTCAATGGTTGATTTGTCTTTTCATCTTTGTTTCTTCTTACCCTTTGGCATGCTTTATAATTTTTTGTTAAAAGTTGGACATGTATTAGGTAATAGAAACTTGAAGCAAACAGGCCTTTGGTGTGAGGATTTGTGTTAGTATAGGTAGGTGTTTAGCTGTGTTTAGTGCTTGTTATAGCTATATAAGTACCAGACTTCAGATTCCTCTAGTGCCCTTGTTTTTGTTTCTTTCTTGGCTTTGGGATTTTCTAATATAATACTCTCTCCCTTATCCATGGTTTTGCTTTCTACAACTTTAGTTACCCATGGTCAACAGCAGTGTGAAAATAGGTGAGTATAATACAATAAGATATTTTGAGAGAGAGATGCAGACAGAGACAATATTTATATGTATAGGCCCACTTACAAGTAGGTTTTTTTCAATAAATATATTGGAAATTTTGGGGAGATTTACAACAATTTGAAAAAACTCACAAAGCATGTAGCCCCAAAATATTGAAAAAATTAAGAAAAAGTTAAATATGTTATGAATGCATAAAATATATGTAGATACTAGTCTATTTTATAACTTACTATCAGAAAATGTGCACAAATCTATTATAAAAAATTATAATTTATCAAAACTTAGGCACACAAACACACATCACACATAGTTCCATTCACAGTTGAGAGAAATGTAAACAAACATAAAGATGCAGTATTAAATCATAACTGCATAAGATTAATTGAAGTATATAATATATTATTGTAATAATTTTATAGCCAGTTCCTATTTCTATTGTGGTGAGCTCAAGTGTTGTATTTGCTTAAAATGCCATGTAACACTAATCATCTCTGTATAAGCAGTTTGTTTCTTTAGTAAATCACATATAACAGTAGAAAGTAACCTCTCGCGTTCTCGTGTAATTTTTATTGTGTTTAGTGAAATACCCTAAACCTTGAATAACACCACGGAACTCATACAAAGTGCCACTATTAATGCTCAAAGTGCTCCCAAGAAGCAGAGAGAAGTCATGACATAAGAAAAAAAGGTCGAATTGCTTGATACGTACCATAGATTGAGGTCTGCATCTGCAATTGACCACTTTGTCAAGATAAATGAATCCAGTATAAGGACCACTGTAAAAAAAAGAAAATGAAATTCGTGGAGACATCACTGCAGATGTGACAGCAGGGATAAAATCCTTGCACTTTTTGCTAAATACCTTTCGATCTCATAGTGAAAATTCAGCTTTTGTGTGAGTGTAGGATTGCTATAAGAAAGGCATACCTGTAGACTCTAACATGATTTGAGAAAAAGCAAAGTCATTATATGACAACTTAAACCAAAAGGAAGGTTAAGTATCTGAAGCTGGAGAATTTAATGCCAGCAAAGAATGGTTCGATAATTTTAGAAAGAGGTTTAGATTAAAAAATTTCAAGATAACAGGAGAAGCAACTTTCACTGACCAAGTGGCAGCAGAAAAGTTCCTATACACCATTAAGAAAATCATTGAGGAGAAGGGATATCTGACTGAACAGGTTTTTAATGCAGATAAAAATGTCCTATTCTGGGGAAAAAATGCTACAAAGGACATGTATTAGGAAGAGAAGCAAGCACTTAAATTTACTGCAGGAAGAAATAGGCTAACTGCTATTTTATGCAAATGTAGTCAGGTTTATTATCAGGACTGCCCTCTATAAAACTACTAACCCCCTTCATTGAAAGAAAAACACCAGCTGCCAGCCTTTCCGTTGTACAATAAGAAGGTCTAGATAACAAGAATCCTTTTTCTGGATTGGTTCCATAGATGCTTTGTTCCTCACTTAGGAAGTATCTTGCCCCTAAGGGACTGCCTTCTAAAGTTCTTTTGATATCAGACAATGCCTCTGGCTTCCTAGAATCCCATGAGTTCAATCCTGAAGATATCAAAGTGGTCTACTTGCCTCCAAAGACAATGTTTCTAATTCAACCTCTAGGTCAGGGGATCATAAGGACCTTAAAGACTCGTTACAGCTGGTACTCTATGGAAAAGAATGTCAATGCTATGGAAGAGAACTCCTATATAGAGAGAGCATCATGAATATCTGGAAGGATTACATAATCAAAGATGCCATCATTGTTATACAAAAAGCCATGAAAGCCATCAAGCCCTAAACAATGAATTCCTGCTAGAGAAAACTGTGTCCAGATGTTGTGCATGAATTCACATGATTTATGACAGAGCCAATTAAGGATATCATGAAAAAGATTGTGGATATGGCAAAAAAAAAAAAAGTTAGGGGATGATAAAACATTTCAAGATATGGATCTTGGAGAAATTTGAGAGCTAGCAAATACCACATTAGAGGAATTAAGAGAAAACAAGTTGATAGAAATGATGAGTATTTCCAAACCAGTGCCAGGTAAAGAGGAAGATGTAGAAGAAGCAGTTAAAAGTTATACTCAGATTTTTTTTTTTTTTTACTGCATGAGGGATTAATGCCCCTAACCCTTGTATTGTTGAAGAGTCAACAGCATTGTTATAATTATTCTATTTATTATTAGTTATTGTTAATAATTTCTTATTGTGCCTAATTTATAAGTTCTACTTTGTGATAGGCATGAATGTATAGAAAAAAAAAACATGGTATATAGAGGGTTCAGTATTATCCATGACTTAGGCATCCACTGGTGATCCTGGAATATATCTTTGTTGTGGATAATGGGAGCAGGGGGTACTATATACTACTTCTTAGAGAGAATCTGTGTCTTGCAGCTCTTCCAATTTTGATGTCTTTTATTTCTTTGTCTTGCTTAATTACTCTAGCTAGGACTTCTATCACTCTAATGAATAGAAACTGCAAAAGTGATCATCCTTGTCTTTTTCCTGATCTTAGAGGAAAAGCTTTCAGCTTCTCACCATTGAGTATGATGTTCACTGCAGGCTTGTAATATGTGGTCTTTATTACGTTGAGGTACATTACTTGTATACCTAATTTTTTGAGAATTTTATCATGAAAGGATGTTGAATTTTGTTGAGTGCTGTTTCTGAATCTATAAAATGACATGGTTTTTATCTTTCATTCTATTAATGTAGTATATTACATTTATTGATTTGTGGATAGTGAATCATTTTGGCATCCTCGAAATAAATCCTACTTGATCAGGCATCAAGTGCCTGCATTCAGTTTGCGAGTATTTTTTGAGAATTTTTGCATCTATATTCACAAGGGATATTGTCTTATAATTTTATTTTCTTATAGCATCCTTGTTTGGTTTTGGTACCAAGGTAATAATGCCATAATATAGTGAGTTTTGAAGAGTTTCCTCCTTTTCAAATTTTTGGAAGAGTTTGAGAAGGATTGGTGTTAATTCTCCTTTAGATATTTTCTAGAATTCCCCATGAAGCCATCAAGTCCTGGGCTTTTTTTCAACGGCAGATTATTGATTCAATCCTTACTCATTATTGGTCTTTTCATATTTTTTATTTCTTCCTGATTCAGTCTTGGTAGGTTGTACCATTTCTTCTACATTATACAATTTGTTGGCATATAATTATTCATAGTTGACTCTTTTGACCCTTTTTACTTCTGTGGCATCAATTGAAATGTCTCCTTCATCTCTAATTTTATTTATTTGAGTCTTTCCTCTTTTTTTAAATCAATTTTGCTAAAGATCAGTCACTTTTGTTTATCTTTTTATAAAATAGTAAGTTTTGTTGTATTTTTTATTGTTTTTCTAATCTTTATTTTATTTATTTCTATTCTAATCTTTATTATTTCTTTCCATCTGCTAACGTTGAGCTTAGGTTTTTTTCTTTTTTCTTTTCTTTCTTTGATGATAAAGTTAGGGGATTAAATGGAGATCTGTCTTCTTTTTTAATGTAGGTGTTTGTTGCTATAAACTTGCCTTTTAGTGTTGTTCTTGCTACATTCCACATTTCTGTATGTTGTTGGTTTGTTTTCATTTGTCTCAAGATATTTTCTGATTTTTCTTTTTGATTTCTTCTCTGACCCATTGGTTGTTTAGATGTTTGTTGCTTGATTTCTACATATTTGTGAATTTTCCAATTATCCTTCAGCTATTTATTTCTAGTTTCATAACTTTTTGGTTGGCAAAAATACTTGATATGATTTCAGTCTTCTTAAATTTGTTAAGACTTGTTTTGTGGCATAATATGATCTATCCCATTGAAGGCTATATATGTACTTAAGAAGAATATGTTTTCTGCTGCTGGTGGATAGAACTTTATTTATTTATTTGTCTCTTAGGTCCATTTGGTCTTGTTCAAGTTTACTGTTTCCTTATTGATTTTCTTTTTGATATTCTATCCTTTTTGTTTGTTTGTTTCTTGTTTTTTGAGACAGAGTCTCACTCTGTTGCCTGGGCTAGAGTGTCGTGGCATCAGCCTAGCTCACAGTAACCTCAAACTCCTGGGCTCAAGCAATCTTCCTGCCTCAGCTGCCCAAATAGCTGGGACTACAGGCATGCATCACCATGCCTGGCTAATTTTTTCTATATATATTTTTAGTTGTCCATATAATTTCTTTCTATTTTTAGTAGAGGCTGGGTCTCTCTCTTGCTCAGGCTGGTCTCGAACTCCTGAGCTCAAACAATCCACCTGCTTCGGCCTCCCAGATTGTTAGGATTACAGGCGTGAGCTGCCGTGCCGGGCCTGATGTCTATCCATTGTCGAAAGTGGCCTATTTCCTACTCTATTGCATTGCTATCTATTTCTTCCTTTAGTTCTATTAATATTTGTTTTATATATGTAGGTGCTCTGATGTTGAGTGCATATATCTTTATAATTATTATATCTTCCTGATGAATTGATCTTTTTATCATTATATAACGTCTTTTTTGTCTTGATTTAAAGTCTATTTTTTCTGATATAATTATAGCCACCTCTGTTATCTTTTGTTTACAATTTTCACGGAATTTCTTCTTTCATATCTTCATTTTAAGTCTATATATTTGCTTAAATCTCATGCGAGTCTCTTGTATATAACGTATAGTCGAGTCTTTCTTAAAATTAATTTTGTCACTCTGTGTCATAAATGGAGAGTTTAATCCATTTAGGTTTAATGTAATTGTTGACAGGGAAAGGCTTACTATTGCTGTTTTTTTAATTGTTTTCTGTCTGTTCTTTTGTTCCTCCTTTTTTCTCTTGTCTTCCTCTTTGTTTTGTAGTAATATACTTTAATATCTTTCTCTTTTTCTTTTGTGTATCTTCCGTGGATATCGTGTGTGTGTGTGTGTTTGGGGAAGGTTACCATGAGGCTTGCATAAAACATCTTACAGTTATAGACGTCTATTTGAAGCTGATTAACGTCCTAACTTTGATTGCATCTAAACTTTTACTGTCCTCATATATACTTTGTTATTGTTGTCAGTAATTTAAAGGGCTGAGGACATTGGATGTCCCTCTTTGCTTTGTCTTTTCTCTGTGGGAAAAAATATAGGTTGGGGGGATCTTTCTCAGTGCTGAACTGTGCCAACTTGGCGAAGGGCGATATGTGAGCAAAGCAAAGCTGCTTTTCTTACCCATTTCTTTGCAGTTGTTCTTCGTTTTATGCTCTTCTGGGGTGCTGAAGCTTCTTACCTGCATTCTAGGATTCACAAAAGGCATCCTAGACTGTATATGGTTATTAGATATGTGCTTCTGTGAAGAGAGAAGAACTGGGACTTCGTATTTCACCATTCTGCTGACATTCTCAAATCTTCTCACCTTTTCTTATATATACACAACACTTTTTTCGTGGTTCAGTTTTGTAGTATATCATTAAATTGGTCTTTCAGGAAAATCTGCAAATATAAGTGTATATCTCATCATCTGAAAACCTTAAGGTCATATGTTTTCCTTTTTAATTTAGGAAGGTTTATATTTTAATTTATCTAACACTCCCAGCAGAATCTGAATCAACATATATATTTAAATACATGATTTTTCCAATATATGTGTCAATATTCACACAAAGTAAGATGAATAAAGACTATGTAAACCTTCACATAATTTCAGATGAAATTTTATTGCCAAATGAATTGTCTAAAATTTTGGAATTCTTGTACACTGTCATCCAGAGCTTTTTGGGTTTTGAAATTGTGACTGATGTATCTCATCATTTGTTGACTACATTCCTCTGACAGAGTCAGATATTACCACCCAATATAAGCTCTAATAGTATCCAATTATCTCATAAATATTATGAAAACACCAGTTGTGTCACTATTTGTTTAATGTCTGTCACAACCACTAAATTTAAGTGATAAGTTCAGAAGTTAGCCTCTGTTATCAACTATTGGGTGACTGGAAACTTATAGAGTGTCTCATGAATAGTTATTTCTCATTATAGGAACCATGTGTTTACTTATTCCTCTGTCTGGAACAGTCTTTTGCCAAGTCTTGATATTACTAATCTTTGTCATCCTTTGCGTTTCAATTTAAATACAATTTCCCTCAAGACTTTTCTTTCCAACTATTCACAGTAGGGCTCTTCTTATATTATTTTATCACAATATAGTTTTTATTTCATAGCACTAAAAATAACCCATAAGTAATTTAACTATATATAATATGTAAAAAAATATATACACACATTTTTTGGACCCTCTAAACCCTGCCTGCTGATATTCATGACCTTGTATATTTCTCTCCTACATTAAATCTGAGCTTGCCCTATGAATCAATTTAAATAATACAATGAAACGAAAGGGATTCTGTACCATTTGCAGTCCTAAATGTTAAGATAACCTGATAATTTTCTACCTTAAGAGCACTGACCTACCATATAAATGTCTGTCTGCCCTGCCAGAAGGACTGTGTGGAAACAGTGTGGAGAGGGAGAAGCCCTAACACTACATAGAGAGATATAGAAGCTCATTTATCCCAACAGCCCAGATGATCTGTCTTCCAGCTGTACCCAGTACAGTGTTAGATGTGTAAATAGGCCAGCTTAGATATACATACAGCTGTGGACTGAAATGTGCTGCCCTCAAATCACTGTGTTGAAGCTGTACCCACCAATGTGACTGTATCTGAAGATAGGGTCTTTAGGAGGTAATTAAGTTTAAATGAGCTCATAAGGACACGGCCCTCTCTCTCTACCTGTAAGGACACAGCTAGAAGGTGATCATCTGCAAGCCAGGAAGAGAGCTCTTACCAGAGCCTCCCCGCCCCATCATCTATGGTGTTTTCATGGGAGATAAGTTTTCTACTAACCGGAGGTGAGTGGGAGGAGGAGCTCAGGCAGTGATGCAAGCCATGGGGAGTGGCTGTAAATACAGATGAAGCTTCTCTTGCTTCCTCACCACTCACCTCCTACTGTGCATTCCCCTTCCCCATTTCCTATTATCATGAAAGATAATTTTTCCATGGATGGGGGCTGGAGTGGGGTGGTCAATGGAACTCTGTGACCTAGTCCCTAACAGGCCGTGGACTGGTACTTGGCCGTGGTTGAGGGGCTGGGGACCAGAGAATACTGTCCTCCATCTTATCTATTATATCAGTATAATATTTTGCACAATGCCTGCAAAATGGTAGGCACTCAAAAGATGTCTGGTGAAAAAAAAGGATTGGAGAAGGAATATATGAATGTATTCATGATGATCAAAGATATGTGTGGAATAAATAAAATTATTTGATAAAGTAAAAATGTTCATACTTTCAATCTGCCATTTAATTACATTGCACATTAAAGACAGAGATATTTTCATTATTTAAAAGCATTTCTCAAAGTGTGTTTCAAAGACTATCTAAACACTAATCATATAACACCTAAACATTTGTTTACAGTTTAGATCCCTTTGTTCCATTCCAAACTTAATAAGTCTGGGGGAAAAAAATGGAAGTATTTGCCAGAATTTTGTTTCCTTATCAAGATTTTTAGTGATATTTGTGCTTGACAGTTTGAACCTCTTTGCTTACTTAATCTGTTAATGCATACATATACAAACACATGCACACACATCTATATAGACACACATAAAGAATGAAAGGCAGAATCATTGCATTTATTTAGCTAATAAAACTGGCTTCTGCTTCACTGATTTAGTCATTTCAGTTAAATCATTTTAAATATGATTTAAATATGTCTTATTGTAATTTAAAAATAAATTATCTTCATATCTGTAGAATCATTTTTTCCAAATTAATTTAACTAGTTTAATATTAAAATATTTTTATTATAAAAATTGCTTCAGACAAATCATATATACATATAAATCATGGTTTTATTCTAAGAATCCTAAAAGAGAAAATATTTTCCAACAGATTTTACTTTTTCTTATTTAAAAATATGATTATTTTATTAATGTTGATTAATTCACATAACTGTGCTTGCATATTAAAAATTACAATTGCTAAAATATATAAATTTTCTATCTAAATGTTTTTTGTGTATATAGTTTATATAAACAAATATTGTTCTTAAGTTACTGCTTTCTGAATATTTTATCTAGATATAATAAATTGGTAGCTTTTCGTTGCGTGAGATGTAAAGCTCATAAAGAAATTTGCACTCAAATAAATTGGTGGTTCTCAACTTCAGGCAGTTGTGTACCTAAGGGCACATTTGTCAGTGTCTGTAGACATTTTTTTAATTGTTACAACTGGGGGAGGAGTTGGTACTTACCTTTTGTGGATAGAGTCCAGGGATTCTTCTAAGTGCCTAGACAGGACAGCCTCCCCCATACCCAGCATATAATAAAAATTATATAATGAAAACAAATTAGTGTGTCCTTGGTAGCATTCTCACTCTTTCCTGTGTCAGTGGATGCCTCTCGCTAAATGCAATAGACCTATTGTGAAGTATGGGTGGATACTGTTTATGTTGACTAAATATATTGGCACCAAACTTCTTGTTTTGTATTATACTTTTTTAAAATTTAATTCAATTATTGTTATTTTTTTTTTTTTTGCTTTAGTTAAGACCTTGGATTTTTCTGTACTTTGGTTTCTCTCTCTATGAAATGAAAGTATAACAATCACATTCCTTTCCAACAAACTTGATGCTGGAGAAATAAATAGTACAGCAGATATGAAAGCACTCATAGCTCTTTGGAGGATGTTAATTCTTTGACAAAAATTTTATTAAAGGAAAACATATTACAATTGAAGCCAACTGAAAGTTATACAGTATATAGTACCCAATAAATAAAGTTCCAGTTAATGTTTTACATTTATGTACATACATATGTATATAATACATAAATATGTATATATTATTATAAAGTTTTTTAAATGTTATATAATGCATCTATTAATAGTTTACCTTCCTAATAAATATACCAAAGAAAATAATAAAATAAAAGCCAAGCACTGATTTTTTTTGTGTATGTATAATTTCTCAATAATAATTTTAAACATCCTTACATTAGTGGATGCCTCTGACTGGAAAACACGTAATTTAAAATCAGTATAAAGGTGGTAGGCATCACTATTTAATACTTCAAGATATTTTACCTTCATGTATTTTCAACAAGGCCAATAAATTCCTTATTATAAACTATGGGTAAATGAATGATAGATGCCTCAAATTTACAAAAATTAAGTATATGATATCTAAATATTGTTAAATCACTTAAAGTTTGTTACTTTTTTTTAATACAGTCCAGTTAGGATCTCTCAAATAACACATGCTCACAACTGGAAAGAATCATTATAATAATAATAAACAACATAGAAAATGAGGACAACATTTAGGTAAATTCATGTGGCTATGTGGATTCTCTGGAATTTTGAAAATATCTGCTTGAAATTACAACAGGAAGTAGGTAATTATATTAAATATAAACCATGTACAACAGCAATTGGTTGACTTTCAAAACTGGTGTCAACCATAAAATTACTTTACGAAAAATAAAGCTATTAGGCTACTTTCAGGAAAAATAAAGCTATTTAGGCAGGTACTTAATGGTAATATTAGAGAGTTTGAATTTAAGAATTTATGATATTGTATTTTAGAGTTTTTTATTAAGAAGAATTCTATGAACTTAGAAATAATTCTGCTTATTTAGATGAGTAAAATATAAATAGACAATAAAGAGAAAACTATTTTTTCCTTATTTTTCCTTCTATGCTCAGGTTAAAGATGAATGTTTCATCATTTCTGTTTTCAAAGGGCTTTTGACTTGCCACAGGAAGCACTCATGTAAAAATTAGCACAGGGAAGTTGATTATTCTAATGGGTAGGAGAGAAATGAGAGGATCTTAGTTTGCTATGTCTAGAAATAATGATAATCAAGTTTCCAAAGTTAAATATTTGTGTTGTGCCTATGCAATTTTTCAATATTGTCAATTTTTGAATGGTGGCCTGCTAGGGGCAGGTGAGGAGCCTGGACTGTGAGAACCACACAAGCAGTTTGAAGGAAATACTTTTAATTCCTCATCCAATGATATGGTTGATCTTGTAATTTCTCATTTGTCTATGGATATGAAAGAATGTAGAAGCAGGAGTCTTTTATTTCTTTAAATAATAGTAATTTTCTGGGCAGGATTGTTATTTATAAGAAAAGTAAGTGAAACTTAATATAATTTTTAAAAAGATAAGGGCTTAAAGATGGCAATGGACCAAATACTATCAAAATTTACAAAGACATGAAAAATTAGATGTCACAAGCTTTAGATATAGGGTCTTGATTAAAAGTAATAATATGAAACCCTTGAAAGCATTATATAGGAAAGCATAATATACAATAACAGTTTTTTGAGAAAAAATTATTGTGCAAAATGCCTGGTGAGCAGGAAATGTTAAAAACATGGTATTTAATTTTTCATAAAGACTATCCACAAAAAAAATAAGATTTATGGGCTACATGGAAATAGAGCCAAGCAAGTTCTAAAGTTTTTAATAGCTGATGACAACCTGTATGAAAGCATATCTTTAAAAATGTACCTAAACACAGAATACTTTATTTATATTACCAGTAGCTTGAAGAAAACTTAAATATAATGGTTATCAAATTTTCAAATGATGATTCTAGAAGGGATGCAAATGCAAAAATCCATATTATATCTAGAGATGGAAATGATGAGCTGAAATTATTATTATAATACTATATATAAGTATATGAATATAGAGTTCCAAATTTTATGATAAGCAGCATTTGACCTAAAGGTGGACTAAGCATAAAATTAATATAGCTAACAAAATAAAATTAAACAAAAAAATTTTTAAATAATATAAAAGTAACATAAGTACATATAGAGAGTTTTAATTTTTTAAGATGTTAAAAGGAATTATAAAGCCCATTGCTTCTTATATTTAAATTTTATTTATTCCAAAACTACAAGAATCTGTGAACTGGAATACTTCACAAAAACTATCAACTGCGAATCAGCTAATAAAACTTATATTGCTTGTCCTATACTTTTCATTATATATAATCTCAGTTAATTTTTTATTTCAGATGCAATAGAGAATTGACGGTGACAAGCTATCTCTTTTTGTCATTCACAATTCAAAATAAATGTCTGCATAACATTAAAATGACAAAATTCGAGGTACTAGAGAAACATATGGTGATATACTTTTAACATTATATATCAATTTGTTTATTGCCACTCTATAAAGAAAAATTCAGTCATTGATTTACCAAAAATTTTTATTCTTTTTGAAATAACTGTACAAATATATCTTTCAAGCAACAAGATCAAAATGGAAGAGAGCAGTGTTTGTATTCTATAATGGAAAACTCTTAAGAAGACTTCCTGTATTTGTCAAAAATTGAGATACACTTGACTTGAAAATTAAAGGAGCATAGAGATCTGGATTTATGCATTTATTTTATTCAAGAATATAATACTGTAATACAGAATTTGTAGGTATAGTAGGGACTAACTTATTGTCCAGATGACACACAATACACTGCCTCAATCCAAAACACAAGTAGATATGCATGTTTCATTGAAATTAATAGTGAAAGTTTTGTTTTCATCACTGCTACTTTTTGTGAATAACATGTATATCTTCATTGTATTTTTCTTTCTTCTCATATTTCAATTATCTAAACCATATCTTCTTTTTCTATCAGATCCCTACTATGATAAGTTTTATGATCCAATATTCACCAAAAAAAGAATTATGAAGATACTTTGTTTTATATATTAACATGGTGAACCTTTGTAAATTATGTGTCCGTTAACCTAAAATGGACATTTTCTATATAAAATATAAAATAATTTTATATTCTTGATTATTTAGAGAGAAAATAAGATTTTGGGTCTTTTTCCTTTATTTAATTTTCTACCCTACAACCCAGCCATTTTACATTTTGTAAAACTAGGGTTCCAAGAAGTGAAAGGGCTTTATTTATGTAAATTTTTTCCCAGAATGCAGAATGGAAGAACTAAAAATCTGTTCACCTGATGTTTAGGTAACCATTTAAAAACATTTCCTGAAAATCCAATTAGAATTGTCAACCCCTATTCCCTGAGTCTGAGCACCCACAAATGCATTCTAGAAATGAAGAATGTATTAGGGTTCTCTAGTGAAATAAAGCCAATAAGATGTTATGTGTATTTACATGTGTTTGAAGAGAGAGAGAGGGAGGTTTATTTGAAAGTATTGGCTCATGTGATTTTAGGGGCTGGCAGGTTCAAAATCTGCAGGGCGAGGTGGCAAGCTGAAGATGCAAGGAACCTCAGTCTTTTCTCTTAAGACCTTAAACTGATTGGAAGAGACCCACCCACATCATGGTAGGTAATCTGCTTACTCAAAGTCTTCCGATTTTAATGTTAATTACGTGTAAAAAATACTTTTACAGCAACATCTAGACTGGCATTTGACCCCAAAACTGGGCATCATACCTTAGCCACGTTGGTACATAAAATTAACCATCACAAAGACAAAATCCATTTTCCTGGAGAAAAGAAGGTCCTGTTTACTGCTGCAGCATATTCTATTATTAAATTGGTTACCTAGTAAAGAAGACAGTTCATCAAGTTAAAATAAATGGACCTTTTTTGTAGTTAGAGGCTGACACACTTTGGGTGTATCCAACTGAATCTAAGAAATTCTGGTTCTATACAATTAAAAAAGTGTTGAAAAAATAACTGTAGGTAGCATATGGGAAGATAAGTTTTTGAAGTGCCTATGGCAATTAATATCTATTGCTGTTATGTTTCCCCAAAAAGTGGGTTTTTTACAATATAAAACTATTATTAAATTTCAAAGGCATATGTTCTCAGGGCTAAAAAAAATCATTTCAGTTAAATTTACTTTTATGAATCTTCTTCCTATCCACTGTTGTTATTCTATGACATTTCTGTACTGAATATAGGGGTGCAAAACTTTAGAAAAAATCTGTTGGATACTTAAGACTTTATATATCAATTGGTAAACATTTTTTATGTTGTGTTTAATTTATACCTAGTAAACATTTTTGCTACTTTCAATTTATATCCAGTAGGTTTCCAGTATGAGAATATATGTTTAAATACTCTTCCCAGTAAATAACTCAGTGTATATTTGTGTGTGTATGTTGGGTAATGTCTTCTGTCAGTGCTAAAACTTTATAGAAGAGTCTACAATATGCTATAAATTCGATGATTCTTTTTGTTTGAATATATGAGACTATGGAATCATGGTAAAGTTTCTTGATTACCTTTGTTGCTATATATCATGTCACCTAGAAGACACAGCAACAAAGATGAAAACACACTCATACACTCACACAACCACATTATATAGCTCTGATGTTAGAGTGATGTTAGACTCTCTCTGGCTTGGCCTAATGTGACATGGAAAGGCTTATCAATTAGAGGACAGAAAAGTAAAATTATAAACATCAATATTGTCAACTTGAGAAAAGAACTGAGAAGCTGTTCTGTTTTGCCTTTGATTGTATTCAGTTCCACTTTATTATACTTGGTTGAACTGACAGATTATTTTAACCAGGAGAACTATTAACTTGAATTTGAAGGCAAACTATAGAGTGGATCTTACTTCCAAAGAATATCCAATATGCCATGGGTGTCAAAATCTAGACTATCATAATCAATGAAGAGATGCAGCTTTGTTAGAGACAGACTTTAACTGTGGTATCAGGGTTGCAAATATTCTACCATGAATGAGGTGGTTGTTTTACATTTTGCATGAGTGTATGTGTGCATTTTGGAGAAGCTGTAGATTCTGGTAGTCCTAGAAAAGGTGGCACAGGGATGTTCACTTCAGAGAAATGAGGCAAAGATCGCATTTTCCCTTTGCAAGAATGGAACAAACATCAAGACAGGGAAGACATATTCAGGTTTCTCTAGTTCTAAATCTTTTTAAAATTCTGATCTGAGAGCATCGCTTCTTAGCATCAGCAGAAAAAAGTGGGACTAAATAGCCATGTTCTTTTGCCTAAAAGAAGTTCTATATAAAATAATACAGTTAGATAGAAGGAATAAGTTATAGCATTCAGTAGCACAGTGGGGTGACTATAGTTAACAAAATTTTAGTATATATTTCAAAATAGCTAGAAGAGAAGATTTGAAATGTGGCCAACACAAAGAAATGATAAATATTTGAGGAGGTGGATATCATAAATACCCTGATTTGATCATTACACATTGTATGCATGTGTCAAAATATTATATGTGCCCCATAAATATGTGCAATTATTATGCATCAGTTAGAAAAGAAATAGAAAAACAAATACTTGTGCACAAATGTTTACAGTAGCCTATTTCCAGCAGCCAAAAGGTGGAAACAACCCAAATATCCATCATGGAAGAATGGATAAACAGAATGTGGCATACCCATAGGATGGAATATTGTTACCTAGACATAAAAAAGGAATGAAGAATATCTGCTACAGTGTGGCTGAACTTGAAAACCTAATGCTCAGGGAAAGAAGCCAGACACAACAGGCCACGTGCTGTATTATTCTATTTCTATGAAATATCCGTAATTGATAAATCTGTAAAAACAGAAGGAGATTGATGGTTGCATGATCTGAGGTCAGGAAGAATTGAAAGTGACTGCTGAATGGGTAAGGAGTTTGATTTTGAGATTCTGAAAATGTTTTGAAACTGGAATAGAGATGATAATTGTACAGCATTGTGAATTTACTATGTACAATTTGAATGTATGAAATGCTGCTGATTTATTCACTTTAAATTATTAGTTTTTTGTTATGTAAATTTCACTTTAATAAAATGAATATTCTCAAAAAATAATCTATTGATACATATTGCCAGGAATTTGATTTCAGTGAGAAGCATATGTTGTATAAATGCGAGGCCTGTGTTAGTTTTTGCTCACGTCAGTTTCCTGGTAATCGGGCTATTTTGTCACATTAAAGGCTCGCAATAAAAAATTTAAGGACTATTATATAACATCAGCCTCTGAAAATAAAGTTTCCAAAAAGCAAACTGTATTAAGTACTTTTGCTATGTCTGTGACATTCTAAGCGTAGACAAGTTCTTACCTAGGCAGCCCAGTTCCAAAACTTTATTAGATTTCCTATATAATGTATTAATAATTTTAAAATAATATTAAATGAGTTTAAAAGTTCATAAAACTGCAAAGTGTAAAAATACTGTGAAATTAATCAATTTTAGTTTAGACTTCTTTTATTATTTTTCCAGTTGAAATCAAGAAAAAATGAAACTGCATATGAATTTCATCTTTAAAACTTATTCTATTTGATAATCAAACTTCATAAAGAGTGCAAAATGGAGCTCCAGACATGATACATTTTAATATATTAATTAATATATATTTTCTAAGGCAAAAATCAAATGTCTATGATTTTTTTAGTTATAATTTTATAATGTTAAGATTTTTTCAACCAATGAATATCAGATAAATTAAGACTGTATTTTAAATTATGAATAAAAACGCTGGAAGAGAATTTTAAATACACTCTCAAAAACCAGTGTATCCATGTATTTTTTTCTTTCATTTCTCTTCTGTCATAAGAGAAAAGCAGCTATGTTTCTTTCTCTTTCTCTGTAATAATGAATATTAATGTTTGGATACTGCTGGGATTATATAGAGGGGAGTCAATTTCAAGATGGGAGAGGGTATAAAAGTATATATAATTACTACATTATTTCCATTTTTATTGTATGTATATATTCTTGTCTCATGAATAAAATAATAATTACCACATAGTATTTTCAGGAAAATAAATCAATATTTATAAAGCATTTGCAAATATTCATGGCACGTAGGTTCTTTAAAAGAATGTGTGGCAGGTTGTCTTTAAAGAGGGCAGCCATCAACCCTTTCCGTCTATGTACAGCTATGCTGCTGCAGCTGTCTCTGAGTTAGAGTCATTTTCTTCTCAATGAGTATGCTCCTAAGCAAACCAATGGGCTCTTTTCCTCATTTATTGACTTACATAAAAAATTAGGAATTATTCCATTGATACTGGATAAAACATTAGCATTCTGGATAATTTTTCAATAACATGGTTGTGTCTACTGACACAAACTCTAGGTCACTAATCTGTGTTTACATAGAGTAGCAGAAACAAACAAACAAATGAAAAACAATGGGAAGTGAAATTGGATAAAGCTGTGTTTATGGTGGTGATTCTCTAGAAACTACCAAAGGTTTTAAAGTAAACCTCCCACTGGCTAGGGAGTTGTGCAGAAGCTAGGCTTGCTCTTAGGAGACCCCTAAACATTTTTTGTGAGGTAAGCCTGTCTTTTATAGTGTATCCAAATAATACTCTAGGGGTCTTTTCAATTAAACCAGATGATGTTGACCTTAAGCTAGAAGTAAAATCAATGGGGTACTCTATTTATTAGCACACATCTAAAGCCTATGCAATTTGACTATTTCATATCTTAGTACTGTTTAGTTATAGTGTACCTCAAACTTAAAGCAAACTCAACTCTAGGAATTCTTACAGGAAGCTGAATTTACCCATAAGGCTGTCAACCAGGTGTGGACAAACTGACATCAAAGGGATTCTCACAGAATTCAAAGAAAGTGTGTGATAAATACTGGACAGAAATGCAACACAATATTTATAATGGTTTGTAGGGGATTACATTTCTCTCTACATCTCTGTGATTTCGTCACAGACTATAAATAATGTTTACCCTTTTTAAATTAAAAAAAGCCACAAGAAGAATCTAAAATTAAGCCACACAGCTACATGTTCAAAAAAATGCAGTTTATATAGATTTATTTTCATTCTTTGATAATTATATATAGATATATGTATATGTGTGTATATATATGTTTATGTATATATATGCATACATTTTATTCCAGTTTTTTTTTTTTTACTTTTGTTTCATAATGTTATTTCCTTGTAGTTACTAAAAAAAATTACTTAGGAGAAAAAGTTGAACAAGAATGATCTTGAAGGACTATTTTGAGTAAAAGCAAAATAAAGACTAATTTAATGATTTCCTTCCTAATCTTCAGTGCATGAGAAATTTAGCGTGGGCAGAAAGGTGGGCAGTGAATTCCAGTAGAAGACTTATCTCAAATTACTATAACAATAAAAATAAACTAGTTTTTTGGTTCAGCACCAATTATAAATCCCAAAGTTTTAAACTTTGTGCCAGGTGCAGTGGCTCACACCTATTATCCTAGCACTTTGGGAGGCCAAGGCAGGAGAACTGCTTGAGGCCAGCAGTTTGAGACTCCATCTCTAAAAAAAAAAAAAAAAAATAGCTGATGTGGTGGTGAGTGCCTGTAGTCTCAGCTACTTGGGGGTTTTTGGGGGAAGGCTGAGGTGGGATGATTTCTTAAACCCAGGAGTTCCAGGCTGCAGTGAGCTATGATAGTGCCATTGCACTGCAGCCTGGGTAATAGAGCAAGATCCTGTCTGTAAAAAAAAAAAAAAGCTCTCTTTTTTCATAAAACTTTAATAACATATCATTGTTGACAAAGTAATAAAATTTATCAATAACAATTTATCAATAACTGTAAATGTATTAGGATCCCCTTCATAGGTAAGAAAATAATATGTGCATTATTCTGAATGCCAATTTAATCATTTGTTTAAATAGTTTATATAGAAATATATAAATTATAAATATCTTATCATGTTGATTTATAAGTTTTACAGTTTATAACTACTATATTTCCGAAAATTTTGTATATTATTGACAAGAAACAGAAATAAATCTATAACATTAATCCTTTCTGCTTAGTTTTTCGGATTTCATTCTGATATATATGCTAGGAATTGTGGTATATATCTGTGTTGCCACTGAGTGACAAACTAACCTTGACCTACTTATAATGAAATGTTGTGTTGTCACTCAGGCTCAAGAAGTCATTAAAGCTTGACAGCCTTGCCTCCTGTCAGCTTTTCCCAAATCCCAATTGAACAAAATGTCTACCAGAATTATGACTTTGTTTCACTACTTTTTTTTTTTTGAAATGACATCTTAACTAATTAAAAGTAAACTGCTGGATTTCAGTCCTGGCCCTCCACAAGCTAAAGGTCAGCCCATTAAGGATTTTCTTATCGGCAAGGCAACTTTGCTGCTTATAGATACATCTTCACAGCAAATAGGGTAGGGGAAAAAAACAGTTCATAATAAACCCTAAACTTTGGCTCTTTGGCTGAGTATATTTTTCTAAGCTTGTGGTTTTCTGGCCAATAATCTATTAAATCTGAAGGGAAAAGAAAACACAAACTATAACACAAAGTCATAGAAAATTTTTAAGTAATTATGTTTATAACACAGATTCTAAAGTGGTACACATTCATAATTACAATCAAAATACAATACTGCAAGCTTAACCTTGAGTATAAATTTTTAGAAGATATTTAAGTATATAAACAAGTTCTGTATTCAAAGAATAAAGGATAAATCAAAAAGATGAAATGAATTTCAAAAGGGCAATTTAAGTAAATTTGCCATTCTTAAGGATCAAAGAGAAATGAAGGAGGTCACAGTGAGTGTCTGGGAATCATATGCTAAGCTACAATTTTTATCAATTAGCTATAAAAATATAAGGATAGCTATTCTTATATTTAAAAATATAAGCTATTATATTTTAAAATATATAATATATAATATATTTTAACATAAAATATAATAGCTATTCTTATATTTTTAAACATAAAAGAACTAGAGAGAGAAACAAAGGACAGTTTGAATTAATTCCTCCAATAGTACTTTAAAATTCTTTTTCTTTTCAAATTCCTTTTCTGTGGAAACTCCAAATTTAACTTAGTATTATCTGTGAGTGACCTACAAATAAGGTTGAATGGCACAAATAAAATTTTTTTAAAAAGGAAAAAAGTTATCAAATTTTAAAATGTATTCTTTCTAACATGTAAAATAGATAATGTTAATCATTTATAAATAAAAGTAATCCACTGTGAAAACTATTATATTATTTTAACATAACATTTAAATTTAGAGGGGAAGGGATATTTCAAATAGTGCCATATTTGACAAGAGATAATAACATCACTAAATAAACAATTTGGATCCAGAATTAAAGGAATAAAGCATTTCTTTTGATTACAAATGTGATGCAATTATTATAGCCTTGGCAACTGGTTAGAAATGTGATTCTAAATCCTTACCAAATCTAATAATAAAAGACTTTTAGATGATTGCTCATTGTGAGTTTCATCTTTCTAACAGCCAAGATTTTGGAGCAGTCCCAAGAGTCCATGTTAGTTCTTGATTTTCATAAAATGTTTGTGTTATCCAATTAACATGCCTAAAGTGAACTCTTCTAATAATTAAATACTCTTCCAATGCCCCTTCTAAACCATTCCTATGTCACAGGTCCTGTGGTGGGCATAGGGAGATAGGAAAGACCTAGTCCTGAAAGACCTTTGTATGTGTAAAATATATAAATAGGCAATTTTGGAAAGAACAAGGATCATTAAAAATGAAAGAAATGAGTACAAGTAGGATAAGTGTTTTAGAAAGCAAATCTGATTGCTCAGAGGAAAATTCTATAATGGTGCAGAATTGAAAGCAGGAAAACCAGTTAGGAAGATACTGTTGGGATACAGGAGGAAATATTTTCACCAAGAAAGAAAATAGTTTGTAATGTTAAGTAGGAGAAAATGTCAATATTTGGTGATTAATTGCATATATTGTATAAGGTAAAAGGGAGGGAGAGTGAAAAGTCAAATATGATATAACTCCCAGGTTTCAAGATTGGGTTTCCAAGAGGGTAGACAATCTTATCATTCATTGAGGTAAAATACTAAGAAGGAAAGAAGTATGTGAAGATTTAAAATTCCTGAATTCAGTTTTGAATATGTTGAATTTGCAGAGTCTTCAGAATTCTTAGGCAAATAAGACATTATGAATAAAATAAGAATATGAGAATGTTCTCTATTAACATATAAGGAGAAACTGTGTGAGAACACTGGTCCAAGTGCATTCTTGAGGCATAGAATTTTGTGAGAAATTGCAATTGATGTTTCTAAGAAATTTGTATTGTAAGTATAGGCTCTGGGTAGTCTGGACATTTTAACAATATTGTCTTCCAATCCATTAACATAAGATGCATTTCCATTTATTTGTGTGTCCTTTAATTTCTTTCACCAATGCTTTTAGTCTTCGGTGTAGAAGTCTTTCACCTCCTTAGTCCATCAACAGATGAATGCATAAAGACACAGTGGAATACTATTCAGCCATAAACATTAATTAAATCTGGTCATTCGAGGCAACATGGATGAGCCTGGAGGACATTATGTTAAGTAAAATAAGTTAGGCACAGAAAGATAAATATTACTTGTTCTCACTCATATCTGGGAGGCAAAAATATTCTGAGCTCATGGAAGTAGAGAGCAGGATTGTGGATAATAAAGGCTGGTGAGGATGGGGGAGGGGAGAATGAGGAGAGGTGGTTAAGAGATAAAAAGTTACAGCTAGATAGGATGAATGAGTTCTTGTGCTCTATAGCACTGCAGGGTAAATATCATTAACAGGAATTCACTTTATATTTTCAAAAAGCTAGAAGAGAAGATTTTGATTATTCACAACACAAAGAAATGATAAGTGTTTGAGGTAATGGATGTTAATTACCCTGATTTGATCATTATACATTGCAGACACCTGTTGAAATATCACTCTGCAACCCATAAATATGTACAATTACATGACAAACAAAAATAAAAGGTTAAAAAAAGAAATTTATTTGTGTGAGAGAAGACTACTGACCTACGTGCTATTCTCCAGCAGGTGTGTTTATTCTTTTATGGTTCTCAACAAACTATATAAGAATTATATATTAATATTTCTAATTCCTCTAAATAGAATAGAAGCTAATGCTGTTCTGCTTCCACTAGTATATCATAGCAAATTGGGTAAAATATAACTGAAAGAGGAAACACTGAATGCCACAAATGAAATGCTTACAAAGAGTGTCTGAGAATCCTATTTTGCATGTTTTTTAAATGAAGAAAATCTTGGATAAAAGTAAACATCCTAACAAATGTACTATTTCTAGATCAACTATACCTTCATCTCTCATGCATCCTATTGATAAAATGGTTCATTCATCCATGATCAAATATATTCTCTTCTGGTGAAAATATGACTGAAAAAAATAAATGATCAAGGAGGAGATAATTAAATCAGCTAGGATGTCTTATCAAATGAGCCATGAAAATTGCTGTATGGCACTCATTCAGTTGGAAACACCATTGAAAATGCCTCCCCTTTCATGCTGTTAACTGCTCACTGTTCATTAAGGGTGCTCAGGCTTGTTCCTAGCATCTGCAGCCATGCTCTCTCTTTTCTTATAGGAGGTAACATAATGTTATCAATTTTGTAGGCTCTGAAGGTAGATGGCATGGGTTAAAAACCGATCTTCACTACCTCTTAAAAGGGTGATCTGTGGAAAGTTTCTCAACCTCTCTAAACTCTCAATTTCCTCATCTTTAAAATGTAGATATAAACAACACGTTTACTATCTTAATTATTTTCACAATAACATTAATTTTGAGTGCTTAGCACAGAGTCTGGCTACTAGTCAAGTGCTTGTTACGAGTTGTCATTTTTCTTATTTTGTAAGTTTTTGGTTTTTATTTTTTTATCTCTTACTGATTTGCCCTACTAAAAGCAAAGCTGACTACAACAAATGATTAAAATAAAACTCATCTAAGGCAGAAGTATGGGAGACAGGTGTGCATACCTACTTGCATGCATGAGTGGAACTTTGCAAATGATAAAATCCATTTCATGCTATTGGATTTTTAATTAGTTTTGATGACAGAGAATCTCTAGGATAAGATACAGGATACAATAGAATGAAGAAGAAACCACCTGTCCCTCATCCAGATTTAAAATGCCTTGCCATGTTTTGAAGATCACTACATTCTATATAATTATTAATATATATGCATGCACATATACACACATAATCATGCAAGAAGGTGGAATTTTAAAATATAGCCAAATTTCATTTTTATAGTATAGTATAGTATAGTATAATTGTTCTCAATATAGTGTGTATCCTAGTACCTGATACCAGTAAGAAAAAATGAGTAAACGAAGAATAAAGCATTCAGTTAAATTCTCCTCAAATTTATTCCTTATTCATGTAATAAAAATTGATTGGCATTATCTTCTGACTGAAAGATTTCATTTATTATAGGTGCTATTGTCATTGTTGTTATGGAGGGAGTTAAAATTGGAATAAGAATTTATAATTAATGAAGAGTTTCATGCTTCATGTTAGGGCTACTATAGGATCCTATGAATATATATGCTTTAAGTTAGATATATTAATTGTAGCTTTAAGGAGAAGCAGGAATTAGGGAAATGAAGAATGATGGTATAGAAGTATGAAATGATTCAGGCAGAGAATGTAATAAGGTTAAAGTTCAAGAGGAGATAATATGGGGAAGGTTTGAGTATAGCAAATTCATAGAAAAAATTAATGAATGGTAGGAAATTCATTTTGATACATATTTTGAGCAGCAAACCTCAAAGTCATTCAAAAGTTATTTATAAAAGTTTGGTTTTAATACTGAATTAGTGGGAATAATTGCAGTATTTTAACATCTGTGATCTGGTGAAAAGTTTTGAGAAGAGTGTGTGTAATTATTTCCCAATCCTGAAATTTACTTTTTTAAAAAAAAGTTTATTAGGTATATTTTCTACTTTCATGTTATTTCAGGGAACAGTGTTTTTGCATCTATATAAAAACAGTCTCCTTGACTCTCAGTCTTTCTCCCCAAATGGGTCTCACCTTCCTTTAGTTTCTCCCTGTCAGCACTTTCAATCTTATCATTATTTTTCTGACATTATTTGCAAAGCTCTTTAAAATACATGAACACTCTCCTCCAAGACTTTCCAGCCTCTATTCTATCTACTGAATTTAGTTTAAAAAATTTATGTGTGCTTGTTTGTTTATTTGTTTATGGAAACATCCTACTTTTGAAACCAAAATATGTGCTGGTTATTCATTGTTCTTTCTATATTACCCAAACACTAATTGGCTTAAATGGGTGGTTCTGGCCTGTGATCTCTCATAACATTGCAGTTGAAGGAATGGCTGCAGATTGACTGAGTCTGGAGAATTTGCTTTCATGGTGACTTATTCACATGACATGTTGTTGGCAAGAGGACTCAGTTCCTCCTCCCACAGACCTTTCCACAGGAGTATTGAAATGTGCTTATGACATGGAACTTGGTGTTTCCCAGAATAAGCAATCCAAGAGACAAAAGCAAAAGCTACGACGCTTCAGAAGTCATATCTCATCATTTCTGCAACATTCCATTTGTCACACCAGCCTTGATTTAATATGGAAGGAAACAACACAAGGAAGTGAATACTAAAAGGAGAGTGTCATCAGGGGTCATTTGGAAGTTGTTTTTACACTTATAAAAAGTGACAGTTTTCCTCACATGATTGTTATGAATACTATACCAAATAAATATATGGACAATTCAACTTTCTGTATTAATTTAAAAAGTAAAATTTGTCACCTGAATAAATCACTGAGACCTTTATACTTTCATAGTCATAATCTCATAGTAACATTTACTGTGATCTTATGTTATACCAAGCATAGTGTTAATTTCTTTACAAGCAATTTTTTATTAAAAAATAATTTTATTGGCAAATCTAATAAAAATTTAAAAATTTAATTTTTAAGTGCTGGTATGTCTACAAAGATATATTTGTTTGTCAAAAATATAAATATTAGTTTATGATTTAACATTTATGAATGTATTCTAACACTATTTTTTGACACCAACAGTATTCTACAATTTAATTCACTTCCTTTTTAATTATTTTATTTTATTTTTTTCATTGACAGATACAATTGTTTGTATTTACCATGTAACACATGATGTTTTGAAGTATATATACGTGGTAGAATCACTAAATCTAGCTAATTAACATATGTGTTGCCTTTTTCTAAAATTAAATACATAGAGTTAGCATCATATTTTACAATGGTATAGGGCAAACTTCCCAACAAGACTTCCTTTAATTCAGATTCCAGCTGCAAGTGGGGTCCTCAGGCTATCTTCACTTCTCTCCCACTTGGCTATGAATTCCAGGGTTCCCACGGCTCCATTTCAGGTTTAATAATTTGCTAGAACAACTCACAGAGCTCATTGAAAGTGCTACACTCATAATTACAGTTTTATTATAAAGGATACAATTAAGAGCAACCAACGCAGGAAATGTATAAGGCAAGGTCTAGAGGGAAGTGGGTGGCACGTAGCTTCTAAGCTCTCTCTTTGTGGAACTGGGGCATGCCACCTCCCAGCATATCAGTGTGTTCACCAACCTGGACCTCTACTGAATTTTACAGTACAGAGATTTTATCTGGGTTTCATTATGAGGGTATGATTGATAAAATCATTGGCCATATGATTGCACTTAACCTCCAGTCCCTCTCCCCTCTCTAGGGCTTGGAGAATGGGACTAAAAATTTCAATCCTCTAATCAAGTCCTTAGTCTCTCTGGCATGGCCAGCTTCTTCCTTGAAACTATCAATGGGGCCTCACCATGAGTCACCTCATTAACATAAATTCAGGTATAATTTAAAGGAGTTCATTATGAATAACTAAAGACATTTGTATCACTTGGGACATTCCAAGGGTTTTTGAAGATCTGTACCAGGAAACAGTGATAAAGACCAAATATATTCATTGTTATTTCACAATGAATAATATAATGATTCAAGAAATTCCACTATTTCCTTATACTTGGGTTTTTAATAGTACATGTATGAAATTATCAAATAATTATAATTAATCAACTATTATAATGCTATTACCTGTTAGTTCTACTGTTTTGAATACATAACCAAAAAGATATTATATCACTAGGCATACATTTCCTTTATAATCCTCTTTTAAAAAAAATAGATTCCAAAGATAGATTTAAAGATTTTTTATTTTACTTTGCTTTTATATAAAAATACGAATTTGAGTAAGATGTCCCTTTTTCACAGAGCAGCTGATATAACTCATTTTTTAAATGATATGGATTGATGGGAATGTTGTAGTATTTAGGTGATTAGTAAGACTATACTTTATGAAAATGGGGTCTATCTAAGAAAATACGTTAACTTTTTATCAAAAGAAAGTTTATCAGAGCATATTCACTTGGTACAAAAAAAAAAAGCTAAATGGTAACCTGAGTCCTTCACATTTATTGACTTGGAAAATTCTTTTGGCTAAGGCAAGATATAAAAATAACTCAAAAGTTATTTTCATGTAGCTCAAGGTTTTAATTTTAAAAAAGTTATTTCTTGTCTTCTTTCTGGACTTCAATTCACAATGATCTTCTTTTAACTTAGAGTCAGTCCTGCATAATGCAGGAATTGAATATGCCCTTTAAAGACACTTCCAACCCTGAAGTTCTTTGATTTAAAAATATATATGTAATGTTAACGTAGTGTTGAGCTGCTTTTTTTCTTCTACTCAACCTACCTTAAAAAGTATACCAATTTAACCCTTACACAAAACCCCATTTCCACAAATATCTACCTCTTGGAGGGAAATTAACTTTATACTTCTCTGACTCTAAATCAATTCAGCTTGGCTATTAATTTCATCTGCCTCTTATGTTTTAAATTTTCAGAGTTTGGGTCTATGACACTTATAGTCTAGTGTTTGAATTCCTAATCCATTATATATTTCCCAGGTTCTACATTTTGTTTCTAATAATTTTCTAATTCCTCTTGCATGCAAAAATCACTGACCAACTGGGACTACAGTGCTATCACTATAGCATTAAGGACATTTATTTGTGTCTTCATTTGGGAAGTCACCATCACACTGTGTTCACATGTCCTCAGTCAAATTTACCTCTTTCTTTAGCCTAACATTTCTCTGTCTTTCTCTTCTATCTATAACAAGATTGACACAATAAACTTGTATTTTGTTTTAATCTCTTTTTGTGACACTAGTGTTCTATGAATCCTTTCCCTTAAGTCTCATTTCCTGTTTCACTCTGCTATTGAATATGTATCAGTATGTTTTACTTCCTTTTATAATGCTGACGTGACTCTTATAGATGCAAAGTAACAGAAAAATTTTCATCTTTTAACAGATGTTGCACTTATTCCTCATTCCTGCATTTTCCTTCCTTGTGGAGAGTGTGCACCACTCATGGATCATTTTTAGAGGATGAGAAGCAACTTTTCTGATTGGTGAATGTTGGAAAACTCAGCCTATATTGGGCAACCCTTTTATCCCTCCCCTCTCTTTATTTGGGAAAGGTATCTACTTTTCTTTAGCAAAGACATTCTCTAGGCTACTTTAATCCTTTTTTAGAGAAGTGAGGAGAGCTTCCTTTTTCTCAACTTGACTATAACTGTGTATATAAATCTTTCCTATGTATGGGTCTCATATTATTGAGACTTCTTGGTTGATAATCCTAAACCACATTTAAAAATATGTCAGCAGCAAACACATTTTGGGATCTATCATGCTGAATCTTGTACTAATCACTATTTTTTTTTTTTTTTCTGAATGCAGAGAGGGCAGAGGCGTGGATTGAATCTTTTAAAACCATAACCTCATCCTGGCCTAGGGTCCAGTAAGTTATTTGGTGCAGATATCCCCATCTTTCAAGTCCAGTTGCTGCACAAATTTCATTCCTCCATTTGCTTCACATAAAGATTTCATATCTTACAAAAAAATAATTTCTTTAAGACAGTGATGGTGTGTTTTCTTCTACATCTACAACCTCTGTGAACTTGCATTAAAAAACCTTTCATAAATAACAACACTATGATAAATGCTTACTTTCATTTGATCTTCACATTTTGTCTAAATCATACTCAATTTGAAGATAAGGCTCAAAGGGTATATATGTTATTATGGATTGAATCATGCCCTCCAACATTCATATGTTGAATCTCTAACCCTCCATGTGACTTTATTTGGAGATAGGATCTTTAAGGTGGTAATTAAGGATAAATGAGGTCATGCAGATAGAGCCCTTATTTGATATAACTGGTGTTTTTATAAGAAGAAGAAGAGACACTAGAGATATGTCAGTGCACACATAGAGGGAAGGACATGTGAGGACATAGTGAGAAGTTAGCCATCTATTTCGTGTTATACAAGCCAAGGAAAGAAGCCTCATCAGAAATCAACCCTTCTGGCACCTTGGCCTCGGACTTCCAGCTGCCACAACCAAAAGAAAATAAATTTCTGTTGTTTAAGAAACCCAGATTGTAGTATTTTGTTATAGTATCCCAAATTGACTAATACAATTGTTAAGTGGATTATCTAGAATATACCAAATATGAAAACTCTATAGCCAGCTGTACCCGACTCCAGCAAGGAATCCTTCTGCCAACTTGTGTCTATGCTAGCTTTCCACACTTATCAGTCAAGTTACTTTAGGCAAGTGTTGAATTCATTTGGTACTTTTTCCTCCTCTTTAAATAACAAGACTTGTTCCATATAAGTTTTAAAGTACTATATGCTTAAGAAAATACGTGCACTTTGTATATATGATTAATGGCATTAAAAAGATCAAACAGAGTCCTTTAAAAAAACTCCCCACATTTTAAAAAATTGCTTTTGGATGATTAATGCCAGTTCTTTAATAGGTTTAAACTTTATATCAATTCATGAGTGAGTTTGCTAGGAGGATCAAAAAGAGTTATTATACCAGGAATTTTTAACTTAAGGGTCCCTGAATGGAATTCAGCAGATTCATGAAATTGGATAGGAATAAAATTATATCTTTAGCTTTTCTTAACACCTAAGTTAAATTTAGCCTTTCCTTCCATTATAAATGTAAGTAACAAACCACCGTAGTATTATAGAAGCAGTTACTGTGACATTTTTCCTATAAAAATCACTGATATTTTTACAATAGTTCTTCTGAAATTTTCAAAGATTTATATATTTGTTCTACTGCTTAACTTATTTTTTAAGCCTAGGTTTCCCCCAGAAGAACAAAACCTAACACAATGGCTTGCTGTGATAGTAGCTTATTTTGGGAAGTAATCCCAGGAATAGGGGCAGCTGTGGGCAATTGGAGCCCAGTTCCACCAGTACATTCTGAAGATGCATCAATTGGTGCTCTGCTTCCATTGTTCAAGCAGCTGCTTCATGGTGTGTTAACCCCTGAATATTTCCAGGTTTTCTATGAATAAAGACTCTGTGGCATTGCTCAGGAGTTCCACCCATAGGTCTCAGAGAATGTTCTGGAACAGAAAGCAAGCAATAGTTGTGAAACTGAGAAAAGTCTCATCTGGTTAAAACTGCATAACACTAGTTGTTACAGCAATGGCTAGAGTAAAATACAAGCTAAGAAAATGTCAGACAGGGAAAGATATGTGTCCTAAACACCTTTAGACCTAGGAACCTATAGAATATAGCTACTTCCATATATTTTATTATAGTAGCTATAGATCCTTGCTATAAGAACAATTAGCTTCACCTCTTTATATGTGTCTAGCCTAAACAACATAGTGAGACCCTGACTCTACAAAAAAATAAGCAAAATTATACAGGTATGGTGGTGCTTACCTATAGTCCCAGCTACTTGGGAGGCTAAGGTAGGAGGATCACTTGAGCCCTGGAGTTTGAGGCTGCAGTGAGCTATATTATGCCACTGTACTCTATCTAGCTCAGGTGACAGAAAAGACCTCATCTTAAAAAAAAAGTTTGTATCACTAGTATTATCTTTCTTAGAGTTTACTTTTGTATTCTTGAACAATTTTAGATTTGTACTACTTGTTTTGTCAGCTTCAACCCACAGCTGTTAATAGATTTTTCTACATTATTTCCCTGTTTTTCTCACTCTTTTATGTAAGGGAAGTCATTTCTACATTGTCAGTATGTGTAATGTATGCATTCCATTCTTTCCTCTTTATCCCTATTTGTTGTTAGAACAAAGGACAGTTAGTTAAATATAGTAAATGCTCACTAGCATTCCTTTTAATATTGAAGATAGTTAATATTTCCATAGTTTCACTTGCCTGCTTGGAGATATTCCTCTTATTGTTTCCTTGGAAGGGCTCAAGTTAACAATAGTTGCTATGTTACTCCATTTCAAATGATTTGTCTAAAGTTATTGCACTTAAAATAAAAATTATATATAAAATTCTTTATTCCCTTGAGAATTTTGTCAGTATCCTCTACTAATTTGGTCATTAAATGTTGCTGGATCAATTAGCTTTTGTTCTATAATGGATTGCCTCAAAATCTCAGTGGCATACAACATTTAAGCAGTCATTTTTTCAGGCCTGCTGAAAAGCTGAAAGTCCACTGATCTATTCTGAGCAAAGCTGGGCAGCTCTGATAATTCTGGTTGAAAAACCTTTCATACTCAAGGGTTGGGCTAGGTCAGCTGACCAAGGTGGGCCTGGCTGGGGTAGCTCCACTCCACATGTCTCCATTATTCTGGGATCAGGCTGCTAGTCCAGGTATGCCTTTCTCATGACAACAGTGTAAGTGCAAGAGAAAGAACAATTTTGAAGCTTTCGTAGCGTCACAGCAGCAACATGGCAACATTTCTTTGGCAAATGCAAGATATGTGGTCTACACAAATTCAAGTGGTGGGAAAATACATTGCTTTTTTAGAAACCACAAAATCACATGACAAAGGCTATGTGGAGACTATTAATAGAATGGATGAAGAATTGGGCCAATATTGAAATCTACCAGAGTGCAGTAAATAAGTCTCATAAAAGCCTGATTTTATTTTCCTGATGAAGCAACTTAATCTTATGTTCACTATCCAAAATATTATTTCCTTGTCTTTAAAACTCAAAATTATACTACAATATGTTATTTTATTGACCATCTGGGTCACTTTTCCTGGAGTACTGTTGAATTTTCCCTATGCAATTTATGTAATTTTGAGATTTCAGGAAAAAACCTCTTCAATTTGTCAAAGCGAAAATTGTATCAATAAAGTTAGATAAGGAAGACTCTTCAAAGACCTTGAGAGATAGTGGCTTGTCTTCCTTGGTGATTACATTTCAAAGGGATGGCTCCCAGGTCCTTGAGAAAGATGCCTGGGTTGTAAAACTGGCCATAATCTTTTTAAAAGACTTACATCTCAAAGAAGCAAAAGAAGAATGTGTAATTACAAGGTTTCTAAAATAAATTCTCTAAATAATACTGTAGGTCAGGACCCTTGAATCAGGAAGAAGCCTGTCTTAAGTAAGCTGAGGAAAACTTTAAAGTTGCCTTAGTCGAATTACATTTTTAAACATTTGTTCTGTTCTAATCATTTTAGTTTTCTCTGGCTCATATTTTCCCCTCCTTCTGTGATGAATCATTGACTTTTTTAGGTTTGAAAGGAATATCCTGTTCTTTATTTAATAAGAAGTTTCAAAATTTGTAAAACATATTTTTTTCAATCATAACGTTAATTTGACTTTTTATTATTTACTTTTAAAGTTTAATATTGTGATAACTATCAAGAGAAAGACAGATGTTTTTAGAATTAGCATTTCGAATCAAGAGGAAGTGCATAAGATTAGAACCCTACAATCAGATTTGGGGTCAATATTTTTCAATCCAACTACACAGATTTTACAGCATGAAGATACTTTGAGTGGCAACAGTCCAGATTCTTTTCCTAAAAATACTCTTGATGTAAAGCAACAAAAGTGACATTTGTAGTGGGATGTCCTAATTACATCTCCTATTGTGATGGTTATTCAAAAAGTAAAATTAGCACTGAGGCAGTATCCATAGAGTAAAATATGACATGACTTTTCTATATGCAAAGCTCATGCAATTACACATTCTTAGAAAGACTAGAATGGGATTAGTTCTTTTTCCTGTCAGAAAAAATAAATAAGAGCTAAGAACTAACCTCTCTCTCAGCTGTTAGGTGTAGTATGTTTCTGTAGCTCTGCATATATATATTAACTACTTATTAGGTAATTAATAATTTAGTCTTATAAAATAAAATGCTTTATGGTAATTTGCATAGTGCAGAAAATAAAATTAGTATGTAATATTGCCATGAAGAAACAACCAGTGGGCATATTTTGGTGTGTACATGCCTAGAAAAAGGAATGGAAATTATACACATTCATTAAATATTCTCACACACACACACACATACACAAATGGGCACTGGGTCCCTGAAATAGATTTAGAAATCATATATTTTGAAATTTGAGGTCCAATAAGTAATAACTTCAAAGCTTTATTTCATTTGTTGATTTGCAGAATTTGGATTAATTTCCAGAGATTTTACTAGCAGTGCCTTCGAAGTAGGACAGTTCTGATGCAAATGCAAAATGCAGAGTTACTCACTGTGGTCCTAAATTGTAAAATAACATGCATGGAAAAAATAGCATGCATTTTAGACAGAGTCCAACTTCCTGTATGTTAGCGCATGTTATGTAAAAGAAAGAAACGTGTGTCTTCATTTGTATTAATTTTCAAACACCTACCTGTTCACAGGAAATTTGGAACTGAGACCACACAAAGAGCAGGAAGAGGTGAGTGCATTGTGCCCATTCAGAACAATCTACCAAAGGAAGCTGGATAGGGCTAAACTGTAGGGCCTTTACGACTATTGATGTCTCATACATAGAATTATTCAAAATTAAACAACCCTTATGTTAGTAAATAAATTAACTTTGGACTACTGTGGTTTGATGTGACCCTAATTGTCAATTATATTTCTATTAGACTCTTCTTCTCAGATAATGAATAATGAATGGGAAGTGGGCAATGTTATTAACATTATCAGTTCAGCCACTCAATAGCCTGAGGGCAAAGTGCCAATTTCACGTATAGTACCTACAGAGGCGGAATGAGCTTTCTCTGAGCCACTTTTCAGTAAAATGATCTCGTTTTTTGTTGCAAAATTCAGGGTAATCACAACCAGCAAGGTTCTTAGCCTCCTTCCTGGACCAATGTTCTATTCCTTAGGAAAAATTCCCTGGCTTTGCACAGAATTTTTGCTTGTTACCCACAATAAACAATAATTTACTGATTTATTATGTTATTATTAATAAGTCATTACTAAGACATTGGTGACAGTGTTGTACCCTGTTAGGCCCCGTTACTCCAAATTATGGGTACTTTTTTAAGATTCATCCTTATCAACTTACCAATGATGCTGCTGTTTCTGTAGAAGAGAAGGTTCAGCCCTTGATAACTTCCTTTTATCCAGTGCCACTGGCAATATAGAGAGAGACATTTTCTAGATATTCCAGAAAATTCCATAAGGGCTGCATATTTTCATCATTTTTATATTACATAGCTATATTTGTTGTTTGTGCTCACATTATTATCATACCCAGATCTCCAATGCCCACTTCAAGGCTGTCAGTCCTAACAGTTGCTATTGATGGTTAATTGGTTGATGTTAATGGTACTATTAACAGTACTCAAAATAAATTTAAAAGAATAGAAAGTGAAAACACATCTGTGGTTGTATTGCTACAATACTTGGTAACTGAGATTACCAGCTACAGATGAAATATTTCAGCGGTCAATCATAAGAAAATTGTAATTGTCTTCCCATACAGGAAAGTAAACATTTTGCTACTGAGTGTGAATATCTAACACAATTTGTTTTTGTTTGTAGATTATAGGTAAGAATATAATTCTTCTTTTGAAGAACCTATACAACTACTTAGGTAATTTTATATATTATTTATTTAATTAATAGTTAGAAAAGTGATTTCTTGCCCAAGTACAGGCATTGACAGACATGATTTACATCTAAAAAATATTAAAACACTAGAGCCTACAATAATGGGGAAGTGAAATTTCAGCAGGTTGATTCTGCTCACAACAGTTCCTTTGGCTCAATGTCATTTTTTTTCCTATAAAAAATATCTAACCAGTTCATTGCCATTTTGAATATGTAAATTGCATTATGTATATACCATTGCAATCTCCTGCTACAATATTTTATCTTTTTATTTTTGAAAAGCCAATACCTCAATGATCTAATGCTGTTTCAAAATGTTTTATGAAAATGTATGAAGTATATATATTAATATTTACTTAATATTTCTATATGTCATTTCCTCTGTTTTTGATGCTAGTCCCTTTCTGTCGCAGCAATGAAAAAGATGGGAAAGTAACCAGGTATCATTTATTCATTGCTGAGAAAAGATATTATTCCAATAACAAAATAATTTGTTATTTCTTAGGTGAATTCGCTATTGGAGATTTTTTACCCATGGGAAAACCCAGTTCATCTCTTACCATCAGATTTAAAGTGAAAGTTATGAAGAAAAACTAGGACTTTACAGATAATTATACCCTCAAAAGGCAATAATTTAGGTGTCTGACCTGTTTTTGAATAGCAGGTAGTAGATAACTAAAACAAAGGCAAAAAAAAAAAAAGGACCAAATAACAAGGGACACTGATTCTTCACATGGAAAGTCCCCTCCTCTTTCATCCCCAGTATATTCTTATGCAAATTCCAAATAGAAGGACAAAATTGATGAGATTAGAAGCTCTTAGGAAATGTACATTTTGTTTCTAAGTTATTACTGTATAATATGCACTATATATAAACACACAAATATATCTATTATGTATGTATAATTATGTTCTATTTTATGCAGTTGTTCCATAAAACATGTCCAATCTGGTTTCTGCTTCTGATTTTGTGGCACAAATTACATACAAAATAATGTGACACTATCAGTTTTCTTCCTCATCACTATTGCATAGCAAACATTTATTACCACATCAGCTTTCCATGTTATTTGAAATTTTAGGTTTCCTTAATCATTATGTATCTCACTATTGTATCCTTTTTTATAGGTACTTATAAACACAAAATTTGAGAGGGTAAATATGCCTTAGAAATCTACACTTAATATTTAACATATCTAAATAAAAATGAATCCTGAGTTATCCAATAATTAGGATTACTTTTCCTATTGCTATCCTCAATAGTACAGTATATATAATTAAGAAATAAAAATAATTATAATAACCTCTTCTTTATGCATATCAAATTAAGTTGGTGAAAGCAGTAATATACATAATTTATGAATCACCTTAAGATCAGCTATATAAAAGAATATAGTTACTAATAACATATTTTAATAGCTGGAGTCTTGATAGTAAATTGTTGCAGGTCTCTTTGGGGAAGGCTAGAAGGAAGATTAATAGGGTAAATTTTTGGAACTATAATAGAATCCTTCCTAAAGGAGACCTGGCTACTTCACTTGTAGGGTTTGGGTCTGTGAACTGGTTCAAGTTTGGAAATTGATTGATCTACTTTGGCTCTCTGTGATTTAAGTCAGGCTTCCATTCATGACAACTGGGCTTTCCTGAATTATACAGATCAGGTAAGACTTGATTCTGCTATCCAACTATTTCAGTTCTAGAGACATCATGATTAACTAGCCAGCCCTAAAGATGTCTGTGAGATAAACCCTTCAGATTACTCCTTTGGCTCTACTGTCCATAACAATAATCGTGTCCACTATAGCTTTGGTGACTAGGTGCCATCACTTGGCCTTTTGAACCCCAGATCTCATCCTCCCCATTGCATTTAAAGATCCCAGATTGATGGCAATTCCCACTGTGATAATTAATTAACTGATAGAAAAGAGCCTTTGAAGAGTTTTTTATAAAAACTCTTTCCTCATAAATTTATTTCTCACAGGCTTGCCAAAGAGAATGTTCTCTATACCCACTTGGGGGAATAAAGTAAAAGGATAGATGAGCAGGTCTTACATGATAAACTCACTCTAGCTTTCTAATCTAACTACACTTTCCTCTACAGTATACCAAGGCTCTTCAGCTTCTTTTAGTTTGGGCCACCTGTGGGTCCATATTTCAATCAAACATGGACAAGCCAAAGCATTAGGACTATTCTCAGGCCCTTGAGCTAACAATTAAATTCAGAATCTCTCTTAGTGATCTGATATCAATACATTCAACAGCCTGATACAACTTTATATTTCTTCCACATGATCTCACATTCTTACAATCTATTCTCACTTATGTTTTCCAGGCTTCTGTTGGTATAAACTGGCAAAATCATACAGTTATGTTGAGACACCCCCCTCCCCAAGAATGTCCTCATGTGTTCTACTTTGTATCTCCCCCTGTGGAGTCTGCTAGGTCTTGATTCTAGTTATAGGTCAAGAAGAAAGAGAGGAGGCAGATGTAGGTCCGGAGAAGGATCAGTGGTCCTCTGTAAGGCAGCTACCTTGTGGGGGGAGGCCATTAAGTTCTTTATTGAGGAAAAGGTTAAACTCCTCAGGCTGAGGTTTAAGTGTTGCTTCTAATGGCAAAGAAGGAATTTGGGGATTAAATGCTCCACCTTCATCAGAATCTGCCTCATGCCTAATCCAATTTGCAGGATTCCATTCCTTCTCAATAAATATCCTAATTTCGATACGAGAGACCTGATGAAGTTGGAAATTCATATGTGTTGCAATTCAGCCACCTGCAGAGTTAAATTTTGAGCTTGTTTTCAGATATCTATATCTTGTGGCTATAGGAGAAAAGAGTTTCTTGGGGGAGACAGGCAGAGTTGGGTCATAATCTCAAAGGATACAATTCCTAACACCATAATTCCAAATGTTGAAATCTTTCAAACTCAAAATCCCTAAAGTCTAAAACCCAGAAAAAGCACAATCTCAAAAGATCAAAATCCCCAAAATATAATTCTGAAAAAATAAAATAAAATAATTATTGTTGGTGTAAATTCTGGAGCCCAAAGGCCAGTGATGCTGGAGTTCTGATGCCCAAGGCAGCAGAAGAAAATTCTGTCCCAGCTCTCAGAGAGAGACCAATTTGCCTTCTGTATTTGTTCTCTCTCAGTTCCTCACTGATTGAATGGTGCCCACCAACATTGAGCGCAGATGTTCTGCATCTAATCTACTCAGAATCACACACCAATCTCCTCTTGAAAACGCCCCACAGACACACCCCAAATAGTGCTTTACCAGATTCGTAGGTATCTTTTATCCAGTCAAGGTGACACCTGAAACTAAGTCCACCATATCAATTTGGCACCCATACACATCTCTTTATACCATACTTAATTTCAACTAAAGACTATAACAAGGTAATAATTCCACCTAACATCCTGCAACTAGCATGATACAACTATCTTGTGTACAGCTGAAAACGCACTAATCTCTTCTCGAGAATTCAGCTTTCAGGATTTCAACATTTTGGGTTCTAATATTTGGTGATTATTATTTTCAGGATTTAAGACTTTAGAGATTTTGATCTTTTGGGATTTCAAAATTCAGGGTTGTGGTGTTTGGGACTGTGTCTTTTGGGATTATGATCAGCACCACTGTTAAGGATGTCATTTATACTTCCACGTCCCTCATACATTCCTTTAGGTGGGAATTTAAGGCCCTGTGTTCATCATTTTTTTTTTTTTAAATAAGATCTTGCCCTGTTGCCTGAGCTAGAGTGCTGTGGCATCATCATAGCTCACAGCAACCTCAAACTCCAGGGCTCAACCAATCCTCCTGCATCAGCCTCCCAGGTAGCTGGGACTATAGGTGTGTGTCACCATGCCCAGCTAATTTTTAAATTTTTTTGTAGAGAAGGGGTCTTACTATGTTTCCCAGGCCGGATTCGAACTTCTGGCCTCAAGCTATCCTTCTGCCTCAGCCTTCCAAAGTACTAGGTTTGCAGGCGTGAGCCACCACTCCTGGCTTCTCAGAGCACTTTGAAGCCTGTAATAGCCCTATTATATTCTTTATTTTCACAACAATGTTCTTAGTAGCAAATAGTTGATCATCTAGAGCCTTGTCCTCTATAAACACTTGATTATAGATATCTAAAAATGATAATTTATACAATTGTTTCTGTATGCTATGGACTACCGATGTCCCCTTTACATTTAAAACTGAAAACATAGGTGTTAATGCATTTAAATCTAATCAGATCAGCAAACCAATTGCAGATAACCCTTAATCAATTCAGAGAAGCAATCTTTAGGATTCTATTTCTTTCAAAACACTTTTGATGCCTAATTCTGTTCCAGTCAGGGTTCAGTCAGAGAAACAGAACCTCTAGTGTTGCTTTTTACATACATAAATATTTAAAGGAATTTATTTCAGGGATTTGATATCACATAATTGCAAGAATTGATTGAATGGTCTGTCATTGTCTTACTTCATATGAACTTAAAGTCCACTGGGCAGGCATTCAGGAAGTGAAGATGGATATAAAGTGGAGACAGCGAGAATGAACTGGAACTCTGAAACAGAAGAACACATGAGCACAGACTGGAACTTGACTCAATTTTCATGGCCTTTATCCTTGTAGAAAGTGCAAGAATTTTTTGTCTTGCAGGAGAAGCTGAAGTCTTTTCTCATGAAGATAAATAAACACATGACCCAGAAGTAGAGAAGCCAAAGGACCATTCAGGGAAAAGTATATTATTTACAGACCAGGAAGCTGTCACACACCAGTGAAGTGTGTCAACAAATAACTATATGAACAATAAAAGTCCCTGTCCTATCCTCCTGAGTGTAAAAACAAAATGGCTACCGCTTCACTTCTGCCCTTTAATTCTTTTTTTTTTTTTTTGTGATAGAGTCTCACTTTGTTGCCCAGGCTAGAGTGCCATGGCATCAGCCTAGCTCACAGCAACCTCAAACTCCTGGGCTCAAGTAATCCTTCTGCCTCAGCCTCCCGAGTAGCTGGGACTACAGGCATGTGCCACCATGCCCGGCTAATATTTTCTATATATTTTTAGTTGTCCAATTAATTTCTTTCTATTTTTAGTAGAGATGGGGTCTCGCTCTTGCTTAGGCTGGTCTCGAACTCCTGACCTTGAGCAATCCGCCCACCTGGGCCTCCATTGCCCTTTAATTCTTTAGAAAATATGATGTCCTGTGGCTCATCCAGAAACATATATGGAAGGGAATTCTGGGAAATGTAGGTTACATGAGCCAAGTGGACAAATTACAAAGCCAACATTTTGTGTAGTAAAATGTAGGAATATCTACAAGTGACATCAATAAAAACTATAAATAGACACACATTCAATTTATGTTAGGGTTTTTTATCAAGAGATTTTTGCATCATCTGACAGAAAGCACATTTAGTTTTCAGAGATTTTTGGATTTTATAACTATGAATAAGAAATTCAGGACCTGTATATCTTCATATTTCCAGGTAGAAAAAATTTAAAGACATGATTTTGGGGGAAAGAAAAGTGAATAAAATGTTTTAATCAAGAAAACTGTTTTTCTGCAACTATATACAATAAAACATATAATTTGTCTCTAAACATAGACTTTCAAGTAACTCTTCCCTTTTTAATGGATATTTAACATATATGAATAATAACTAAATATCCTCAGGACATAAATATTATTTGGACCATCATTCTTTAGTGTTATCACATTTTTAAAAAATCTAGCAAGGCAAATAACCTCTATCAGGGAATCCAGATTTCTAAATATAAAATAAAATGTGTTCAAAAGGATCTTCTAAAATGGTATAGAAAATAAATTTATGAATGCTGTGGCATAAGAATGTGTCTTTCAGATCTCTGACTGCAGCAGATGTCATTGATCAAGGTTCCAAACCGCTGCACTCTGAAATCTGTTAACACAAACTTCCTATGGGCTATTCCAAGCCAGACTGAACATGGTATGAACATTAAGGCAAGACTGTCCTGGAAAACCTAGGAGTCTTGTGATAAGTGACCTGGTCTTCAGGATTCCCTCTGAACCTTGCTAAAATTTTCTTAGAACTTCACAGCAGTCTACTATGCTTTTATTCAGACTTCCTTTCATCTTTCCCTCATTCCTGCAATTGAGATCAGACTTCTATCTCAGAGAATGAGTCTCTAAGCTGCCTCCTGTTTTTGTCACAGGCATTTTGTCTAATAGATTTTGGCACACTTAATTTCATCTTGGTATCTGTTTCTTGAAGAAACTGGGATTCTGCCTGTTGTAAATAAGGGAAGAGACTTTCTCCCTCCCTTTTCTTATTTACTTTGAAAAAACTTAAATTCTTCTCTGTCTTTTTGAAATTAATTTATGTAAATCTTTTTAAAATTGTGGAATCCCAGGTTGGTTCTCCACGCTTCGGTCTTAATGTTTTTGGCCGTCCACTTTTACAAAGTAGGGAGAGACACCAGATGTAAAATGTCACATGTAATGATTCCCATTCAAGAGAACACTAGAGGTAGACAGACACAGCAACATGGATGGATTTCGGAAACGTGGTGCAAAAGACAGACACGCTACATACTGTATAGTTCCATTTATATGAATTCCTAGAGCAGGGAAAAGATTAGTGGCTTCCCATGTGGAAAGAATTAAATAGAGGCATAGAAGAAAACAAAACAAAATAATAATACTTCAATCTGCATGCTCTCTACCTCTAGCTCTCCTCCCTCACTTACACTTCTTTTTTGGAAAATCTACTTAATCCCTGTGGTTTACTTGTTTTTCAGGCTTATTGGTTATTGCCTGATTACCCTGGCCTGAATAAGCTGCTCAAATGCAGGTCTCTTCGGCTATTTTGCTCACTGATGTATCCCAAGCATTTATAATGGTGCCAGGCACATAGTTGGCCCCCAAAACACATTTATATCATAAATGCATGCATAGAAGAAGACATGTGGAAGGCAAGTGAAGGATGGAATAGATTTTAATTGGCCAATGTGCGGTCTCATGTAAATTATTCTCTGCTGAAGAAAACCAGCAAGTCTGGGAATTGAAGAATGTGCTTGCAAACATTGAATAATACAGGGAAAAGCTACGTTTAAAGGAATACAAGAAAAATGTGCTGAAAAGTAAGTTGTTGATATATATTTTTTTCTAACTATTTGATTATACTTAGATTTTGAGTCATTTGAGAACCACTAAGCATCTATAACCAGGTGCCAGTGATAAAATGAATAGTGTTTCAAGTGATAGTATATAAAATACACTGCAGTGAGAAAAGCCATTTGGAAAGCTGCTGCAATAGTCGCTCAATAATATTGACAGGATAATTTTGAATAAAGTGTTATAATATTCAAATATCACTGATTATAACATTTTTATGATAACTGCCAATTTCTATCACTAGTATGATCCTGTTTGTCCGACAGTGTTTTATACTTCTGCCACTTGATGAGCTGTATGTTACTTGATAAAAAGTCTTTTTTTACTGTTATTTACTGAGTTTATAAAACTTTTATAAAAGTTATAGAAATCCTCCACTGAAAGTTTGTACTATAACTATAGACTGAGGAAAGAAACAGAAAAAAAATCATCCAAATTAAAATGGAATACTTGATTCAAATCTTTTAAAACTTGTATTAGTTAAAAGAAGCTTTGTAAATCATTTTTTTATTTTTGTTTCATATAAGTAATTTTAGTAACATAGGCATATTCAGTTACATTTCCTGTTTCTTGTATAAAAAGATTATACTTATCATTAACATATTAACATTGTTTTCATAATAGAAAGCCTAAGTTTCCTTTAAGAACTTGGTACTTTCTATAGTCCTTGTTTATTTTTTTTATTTCAGCATATTATGGGGGTACAAATTTTAAGGTTGCCTATAATGCCCTTGCCCTCCTCCCCACAAGTCTGAGCTTCAAGCGTGACCATCCCCCAGATGGTGCACATCTCGCTCATTATGTATGTATATACCTGCCACTCCTCCCACCTCCCACCTGCCCAATACCCAATAAATGTAATTCCTATGTGTCCACTTAGGTGCTGATCAGTTAATACCACTTTGCTGGTGAGTATATGTGGTGCTTGTTTTTCCATTCTTGGGATACTTCACTTAATAGTATGGGTTCCAGCTCTATCCAGGAAAATACAAGTGTGCTATATCACCATTGTTTCTTAGAGCTCAATAGTGCTCCATGGTATACATATACTACATTTTATTAATCCACTCATGTATTGATGGGCACTTGGGTTGTTTCCACAGATTTGCGATTGTGAAATGTGCTGCTATAAACTTTTGAGTGCAGGTGTCTTTTTTGTAGATTGTCCTTTGTTCTTTTGGGTAGATGTCCAGTAGTGGGATTGCTGGATCAAATAGTAGATCTACTTGTCTCTCTTTAAGGTATCTCCATATTGCTTTCCACAGAGGTTGAACTAGTTTGCAGTCCCACCAGCAGTGTAGTGTTCCTATCTCTCCGCATCCACACCAACATCCTTTGTTTTGGGACTTTTTGATAAAGGTCATTCTTACTGGAGATAAGTGATATCGCATTGTGGTTTTGATTTGCATTTCCCTGATGATTAGAGATGTTGAGCATTTTTTCATATGTTTGTTGGCCATTATTCTGTCTTCTTTTGAAAAATTTCTGTTAATGTCCTTTGCCCACGTTTTGATAGGGTTGTTTGATTTTTCTTTGCTAATTTTCCTGAGTTCTAAATAGATTCTAGTTATCAGCCCTTTGTCGGATGTGTAGCTTGCAAAAATTTTCTCCCATTCTGTGGGTTGTCTCTTTGCTCTCTTGACAGTTTCTTTGGCTGTGGAGAAGCTTTTTAATTTGATCAGGTCCCATTTACTTTTGTTGCAGCTGTGATTGCCTTTGAGGTCTTCTTCATAAATTCTTTGCCTAAGCCAATGTCTAGGAGAGTGTTTCCAACATTTTCCTCTAGAATTCTAATAGTTTCATACCTTAGGTTTAAGTCTGTTACCCAGCGTGAGTTGATTTTTGTGAGAGGTGAAAGGTGTGGATCCTGCTTCAGCCTTCTACAAGTGGCTATCCAGTTTTCCCAGCACTATTTATTGAATAAGGATTCTTTTCCTTAGTGGATTTTTTTGTCTGCTTTGTTGAAGATTAGATGGCTATATGAGAATGGTTTTATATCAGGGTTCTCAGTTCTGTTCCACTGGTCAATATTCCTATTTTTGTGCCAATACCAAATTGATTTAATTACTACAGCTTTGTAGTATAGTTTGAAATCTGGCATATCGATACCTCCCATTTTGTTTTTATTGCCTAGAATTGCTTTTGATATACGGGGTCTTCTCTGGTTCCAAAAGAAGCATAAAATTATTTTTCCTATATCCGTGAAGAATGATGTTGGAATTTTAATAGAGATTGCATTGAATCTGTAGATCAGTTTGGGTAGTATAGACATTTGAACAATGTTGAGTCTGCCGACTCACGAGCATGGTATAGATTTTCATCTGTTTACATACTCTGCTATTTCCTTCCTCAGCGTTTCATAGTTCTCCCTGTAGAAGTCTTTTACCTCCTTAGTTAAATATATTCCTAGCTACTTTATTTTCTTTGTTGCTATTGTGAAAGCTATTGAGTCTTTGATTTGGTTCTCAATTTGATTGTTGTTGGCGTATATGAATGC
>VBSM01001562.1:29408228-29446178 GCA_008086735.1 Cheirogaleus medius | reverse complement strand
GGTTCACGGTGCTTTCCACTAATGACCACACTCTACAGCACCCACTACTCCTGCTGCGATTTTACACCGACTTCAGACAGGACCCTGGCTGGGTGGGTCTGGAGGTCAATGGGGAAGCCAGAAGTTCTCCTGTGGGTCTGATCCCACTTCACCCCCTGGCCCGGCTGGCCAGTGCCTTCCCGCACTCTATGCCCTATTGTTTGTTTTGCACTCTCCAGAGAACAAGATCTTATCTTCCGATCACCTTGTTTTTTCCATTTTTGAGAGTCCCACGCTGAACCTCTGCTGATTCACAATGCTGTTCTTGTGGGGGAGAGATCCACTCGTGTGTAAGAGACCAAGATCTATGTCTCTTTCTCTGGGACCAGGAATCCAGGGGGTTACCTTTACTCCACCATTTTTTCCTTTGTGTAAATTATTTAAATGTAGTATCTATAAGCTTTTTATTTAATTTTATTTTAAATACCTATTTAGTTATTTGAGTTCAGTCCACTCTAAAGAATATTTAAAGACCTCTGAGGGGACATGACAATATATGAACAGAAATATTGAGAATATGCACCATGTAGACATCTTTGAAATAGGAAAATTATGGTCAAACTTTAGCTGCTAATATTAATAAACACACAAAAGGTGACTTCATGTGATGGAAGGTGTAAAAACTAATTTTGATACTTGAACATGTTTTAAGAAATAATGTTATTTTGAGAAGACCAAACTAAAGGGGACCTGAATTTTTATTTTACTGTCTTTGCTAATCTGTAATAGCCATTTCATATTGATATTAGGAGAATCATTTTCTTTTTTTATTATTTATTTACTTATTTTATTTCAGAGTATTATGGGGGTACAAACACTTTCATTGTGTAAATTGCCTTTGCAACCCCAAGTCAGAGCTACAAGCATGCCCATCCCTCAGATGGCACGCACTGCATCCCTTAGATGTGGATTTACCAATCCCCTCTGCCACCTCCCACCTGCCTGACAACCGATCAATGTTACTTCATATATGCACACGTTAGTGTTAATCAATTAGTACCAATTTAATAGTGAGTACATGTGGTGTTTGTTTTTCCATTCTTGTGATACTTCACAGAAAAGAATGGGCTCCAGCTCCATCCAGAATAACACGATAGGTAGTTGACCATTTTTTTTAATGGCTGAGCAGTACTCCATCATATACATACACTACATTTTATTAAAATACCTATTTTATTATGTATTTATGGGCATTTGGGTTGTTTCCACATCTTTACAATTGTGAATTATGCTGCTATAAACATTCTAGTGCAGATGTCTTTTTTATAAAATGTCTTTTGTTCTTTTGAGTAGAGGCCCAGTAGTGGGATTGCTGGATCAAATGGTAGTTCTACTTTTAGTTCTTTGAGGTGTCTCCATACTACTTTCCATAGAAGTTGTACTAGTTTGCAGTCCTACAAGTAGTGTAGGAGTGTTCCTGTCTCTCCAGATCCATGCCAACATTTGTTGTTTTGGAACTTTTTGATAAAAACCATTCTCATGGGAGTTAAGTAGTTTTGATTTGCATTTCCCTGATGATTAGAGATGTTGAACATTTTTTCATATGTTTGTTAGCCATTAGTCTATCTTCTTTTGAAAAGTTTCTGTTCATGTCCTTTGCTTACTTTTTAATGGAGTTGTTTGATTTTTTCTTGCTGATTTTCCTGAGTTGTATATAGATTCTAGTTATCAGCCCCATATCGGATGTATAGCATGCAAATATTTTGTCCTATGCTCAGAAATAGGATTCTATGTTGTGCTTCCGTAGTTTAATTTATAATGAGTACCTAAATGTCAAAAATTCCTAAGCATGTATTAATAATTTATGGCTAAGTTCAGTCTACTAAGGATCCAATACTAAAATTTTCTTCTAGAATTTATTTATCAATTTAATAAACTTAAACTTATAATTCAGAAGCCATATACTTTTTTGTCATAAAACTTTGTGTTATAACTTCCTAAAATAATTTTTTTACTTTGATAAATATATTTTGTGTTACTCAAAATAGAACTACCAACTTATACTTGAAACGACTTGTTTCATAAGCACTGATAGTTTCAAATTTTACCCACAATATTCATTATTGAATTATTGAATCTTTAATACTGAACTATACTTACCTAGCAATAGTTCCACAAATTCAACACCATTCACTCTGATGCTGAAATAGAAGGTTTTCATAAATGCCACTGGTTTGACAGTAATTTTAAAACACCATCACTTATAAGATGACTTACTGTTGTAGGGAAAATAAATGTGGAAAAACAAAAACCATGCCTCTGAAAGTTATAAACTATCATAATATACAGATGAACATAAGTTTGAAAAATGACCTTCTGAAAACATGGTCCATATTTTAAAAATAAAGAATATCACAAAATTCCTGGAATACCATAAGGATAAAATTATGAAAATCATTACAAGAAACATTTTGGTAAAGCAATTGTGTGCTTTTCCATTACATTCAGTTAGTACTGCTTTTATGTTTTCAGCTATTAAATTACTGACTTTTTTTCACATTATCTTTCTTCCTATTTCATTTTGTCCTCAGTATTGCAAACATGGCATTTCTAGGAAAGACTAAGACATATTACTAGTGATAAATTTAAATGTTTATAATAATTGATCTGGCTGTTTCTCAGGGTAAAGTTCTTTAAAATCCTTGAGAACTGAAAGCTCAGTGTCTACATTAACATACCTCTACTGCTCAACATTCTACCTTAACATTTTGCTCTTCCAGGAAATACATACCAAGGAAGATAAAGGTACAAATAACTTTGTTCCAGTAACTTCATGAAAATCTAGTTATCCAAGCAATAATTTAACTATCCTCCTGGAGTACTACCCTCCTCACTGTTCAATCAGGCTTATCAAAATTTTTTGCAACAACCCTACCTCACTGAGTCTTCCAATGACTAATTTGATTCAATTTCAAGCAGACCCTTTCAATGAATGGCCCATCCTAAATCAGACCCCCAACATCCTATAAATATTTTGTTCTTGATTTTCCTGTTCCAAGAAACCACTAAGACTGTAAAGGTAGTCAACTCCCTCATTGCAGTAAGCAATAAGCCTGTCTTTACTTAATCAATGGGTTATTTTGGTGGCCTTTCTGAGGAGGGGCCAGTAGATGCCCTTACTGGTTAACAATGCTTACGACTATTCGTGATCAATTTGCTATGAAATCTTTATAAAATAAAAGAGCATTTGCATCACTGTTTTCTTATACTCAGCAGCTTGCCATATGGTAAACATACATTAGAAGACAATTAAGGGTGAAAAGAAACTGCTTTTCTCACATAACACAACTACATAGTGTGAAAACATTCAGGGGGTGTTTATGAACTTGGTGGATTCTGAAACATAAGCTAGTTCTTCACAAGACATAAGGAATTTTGCAAGAAAAATATAGCCAGTATTTTAGTTCTTTTTTAGAGATATAATTAGTATGTCTTTTAAAGAAAAACTGTTTAAGGTTTAGACAATTTTATGTGAATTTTAGTTACATTAAGTCTTCAGATAAGTAGTCAGGCTAAAATCTTTTAACTGATTTGATATCCTCCTATATGGTTATGCAAATATTAAAATCTGGCCCTTGAGTTACTTGAACATACAGTGCCAGACTTTTATAGTACCTGGGAGATTTGTATCTTTATATATATGTGAAAACTAATTTTTTGTAGAGAAAAGAACTGCTCAATGGAGACATTAAAATTCAAGTAAAGAAAATCATAGGGGATTTGATACACATCAGAACAGAGTTTTTAAAAATTATTGAATATAACATATATTAGAAAAATTGCACAAATCATCAGTATACAGCTCAACAAAATTATTCCAGTAGCCAAGCATTCTGGAATGCTTTTAGCATAGTTTACCTAATTTGTCTAGATGCTTGTAGTAAACATTTCTGGGATCTATGGATTTATATTGCATGGCTCCCTGGAAAATGTCCTATTAGTTTCTTAAATATTTGAGTATAAAATAGAGATGACTGAGTGGCTCTCTTCTATGGCATGATTGTAGCTGCTGACAATTTTTTTAGATACTTCTCTATTAATCTGGTCAAAGTATGTCTCACATAAAAAGGAAGAATCTAGGGTGCGGCAGTGCCTGATCTTATCCCAGCTTGCTTGTGCCTTGTGAATACTTGTGTTTTTGAATATTTAAATAAAGTTCAATACCAGCTGCACTAGTTATGGAGCTGCCATAACAAAGTATCACTAATTAGGTGACTTAAAACAACAGAAATTTATCATCTTACTGTTCTGGAGGCTAGAAGTCTGAAATCAAAGTGTTGGCAGGGCCATTGGGAATACTTCGTTAACGCTCCATAGATTCTGGTGGTTTGTGGGCAATTTTTGGTTTTTCCTTGGCTAGCAGCTGCATAACTCAAATCTCTTTCTTGATTGTTACATGGTGTTCTTCTTGTATGTGTGTCTATGTTCATGTGGCTATCTTCTTATAAAAATACCAGTCATATTGGATTAGGAACAATTTTACTTTTATAAAGTAAAAGTATAATACTCTAATGTGACCTCATCTTAAACTAATTATATCTGCAATGACCCTATTTTCAAATACGTTGACATTCCTAAGTACTAAATGTTATGACTTTGACATCTTTTTAGGGAGGGAGCTCCCCATAACAAATAACAACAGGTAAGATCTCTGATTTGTGAGTCTGACTTGACAATCTGATCCATTGTGTTATCTATTTATAAGCCAAAGAAGGGAAACAATCTGGTACCACACTAATTTAATTTTCTTTGTTGTTGTTGTTGAGACAGAGTATCACTCAGTGTCCCTGGGTAGAGTGCAGTGATTGTAGTCACCACAAGCTCCAGGTCTTGGGCTGTGAGCAATCCCTCTGCCTCAGCCTAGCCTAGCATAGTTTACCTAATTTGTCTAGATGCTTCTAGTAAACACTTCTGGGATCTATGGATTTATATTGCATGGCTCCCTGGAAAATGTCCTATTAGTTTCTCAAATATTTGAGTATAAAATAGAGATTTCTGAGTGGCTCTCTTCTATGGCATGATTGTAGACTCATGGCTCAGACTATAGGTGAGGGCCACAATGCCTGGCGGGTTTTGTGGTTTTGTGGGGTTTTTTTGTTTTTTTTTTCTTTTTTGTTTGTTTGTTTCTTGTGTCTAGAGACGGGAATCTCACTGTACTCAGGCTGGTGTCAAAGCCCTGACCTGCAGCTATACTCTCACCTCAGCCTCCCAGAAAGCTAGGATTACAGGCGTGAGCCACCACGCCCGGCCACACTAATTTAATTTTTAAGCTGCTACGAGGAAATACTAGATGTCTTTAAATTGAATGTATATAGATAATAGGTATGCTACCCATGGTAATGATCATTTAAATAAGTATATCTGGATTACTTTTCTAACCTCTTGAGTCAGGCATAAAACAAAAAGTACATAGGTAACAAGTTTGAGCTACATGAACCAGACATATGATCAATTCTGGAAACAAATCTAAAACTTCTTTGTGGAGTTGAGCACTGGAAGCGTTCCTGGAGAGTAGAGAAGTGAGGAAGTAAAAGCAGGAAACCTAATAAAAGATGTTAATGAGCAAGTTATCACCCTGAGTGTCTGGATTTAATACCACCAGAACTCACTGAAAGACTGTGCAAAATATACCACAGAATTTTTTCAATGAAAAAATCGGAATTGAAAAATTTATCTACACTTCCTGGAGAAAACCTGATTTGCTTGCATTTGGAGCAGGCCTCTATGGCCAAAGAAATCATAGAGTAGGGACGCAAAAAGTTGTTGGCAGGCATGTATAAAACATCTTTGTAAACTACCTCAGGTGTGGCCAAGGAGACAGAGGTAGAAAATTGACAGCTTGTGCTACCTGTTTTCTATCTTTTTGTGAACAGCATTAGTGAAGTTCTTAATGGAATTCTGGCTTTGTTTGAAATTAAGACCTACCGTGAACTCAATTTTGGTTGCTCCAGGGCATCCCTGCACAGAGGCAGAGTAAACCTAAAATTCTTAATCTCTGCGTTTTATTAAAAAAATGTATTTGTGATCAGAAGCATAGTCTTTTTACAGTTCACATACCCCTGAGTGGGCTAAATAGAGAACTGTCTTTCACACAAATATTTTCCCCATGAATTATAACCTGCTACCTTTCTTATAAAACATGGATAAAATAAGCCACATTTGTAAAAGGTAGACTTTGATGATAAGTGAATTGGATGGAACTGAGAATGTCAGGATTGCTAGTCCAAGTAAATAAGATAGTCACAAGCTGGGTGTGGTGAATTTAGATATCAGGTGGCCTAGGGCACTTAATATCTGACAGCAGAACAAGAACAAGTACAGACATAGAGGATATAAACTGTGCCAAGTGAAACAGGAGAAAGTAACTCATGGGAAAAAAATAGAGAGCTAAGAAAGAAAACTAATGCATAAGGATTTTTTAAACAACTCTAGGAGAAAAATGTGTAAAAAACATTTTTTTTTTGTAGAGAAGAGAACTGCACAATGGAGACATTAAATTTCAAGTAAAGAAAATCACAGAGGATTTGATATATATTAGAAAACAATTTTATTATTGAATATTACATACATTAGAAAAATTGCACAAATCATCAGCATATAGCTGAACAAAATTTTACAAACTGAACTCTGTAATCAGTAGTGGTCTTCTACAGATGTACTTGGCATTTGTTGCTCTGACATCAAAGAGCTCTTCTGTTTTTATACCTGTCCTTATATGTCTAATGTCAATGGATACAAATGGCACTCATTTACTCAGATAAGGTACATATTGCCCATACCATTTAAAAGATGTACATTTTCAAGAAATAATGTGGAACTTGAAGTGCATTCCAAATAACCTGGAATTTAATGTGAAGAGTTTTAGGCCTTCTCATGGCTGACATACTTTTTTTAAAAAAAAATTTACTATGTATATTTTTAATATATATTTCAGCTTGTAATATTTTCTCATTAATATTACTCGTGTGTCTAACAATTTTCCTCATCTTCACATCCTTTTATTTGCTGTGACATTTTGAGTTCCTCAGGAAGCAGAGCCTGAGACAAAGTCAGGGGGTCGAGAGGTTTGTTGAAGAAAGAGGTAAAACTGTGAGAGATTGGGGGGAGGTGGCGCGGAGACTAGCCGGAGAGCCTAGGACTGTGCTGCAGACCATAGAGCCTTGGTGAACCCAATGTCGAACTCCAGAGGAAAGACTACCTGTTGCAGAACTCTCACATAGAGCAGAAAGGACCCGGCCCTAGGACTCTGCTGGGCTCAGTCTTTGGCTGGAGGCTGCTGAAGAAGAGCAAAGCCTCGGCCCAACTGATGCATCAGATCCAAAGGCACTCTGGCTGGCACACTTATAACTTTGACTCAAACTGTACAAAAGTAATCCATGTAACCAAAACGTTTGTACCCCCATAATATTCTGAAGTGTAAACAAAGAAAAATAAACTAAATAAAGGACAGTGACTATTGAGGGCAAAAAAAAGCAACTGGCTAACGTACTTATCTAGTGACTGAGTAGCATTCCTAGTGGTAGAATCTCTGCCTCAGGCAATAGGAGTAGCATGAGGGGTCTCTGGTACATGCAAAGTAAATAAAGCTTGTGAAAGTCATAGGGGGAGTATCTATGACAAAGCAGTTTATCAGATGTAAAAAAATCTTTCACACTTTCAAAGATCTAATCCAACCTCTATAGTTTGATCAAAATCTCTTTCGAGCCCCATACATAGATTAGGAGAGAGAACTTGGATGAATATGCCTATAAAGAGAAGCTTTGGATTGTTATAAAAGTTTCTAGATCAGAAGTTCACTTGCATGGTAACCTAGATTTTTCTGAGATCCTGCTAATGCATCAGAACTAGCCTAGTCTCTAATCTATTAATAAAGCCGGGAGAGGGAGGCTGGTATAGAGTACATGGTCTTCCCCTGGCCATATAACTTGTTCATCATGACTATAAAATGTACTATGTGAATGGTAGCAAGGACATTCAGGTTCTCCCTAATGGTCACTGAAATATAATGATGCAAAGAAAAAAAAAGTTAAGTGATCATTTCAATGAGATAATGTTATTTGAGTGTGACTTTATTAATGTTATAAAGGAAACACAGATTTTTTGGCATATGGTTAACTATCTCCTAAGTTTGATAAGTGTATCATTGAAAATTCAAACTCAATTTACTCTTGTGTTTTTTTTACTATGTATTTGTTATTTTGTGGAGTTGGCCTGTTGAGACTTCTGTTAATGAGCAAATCCATTCAACAATCTGTTTTTGAGAAGTGATATGAAAATACTTGGAAGAAACACTAGTTCTATTAGAACAAACTATGCCCCTAAAAAATTTATGGCAAGAAATAACCCTATATTTCCCTTGACTTCATTTGAACATTCATTTAGTTAAAGCAATGATTATCCTTCCTATCAATGTCAAAGATGTTGGTGCTCTGCACATCCAAATAGCTTTCCGGTATGGGAAGCATCAGACATCAGAGTCTACCATAAATTTTGTTGGCTCTATTTGTTGTCATTTCTGAAAATGATCAGTTTTTGTTCTGCTTTGATTTCACTTACTCTTTCTTTTTGTTCTTAGCAAAATGTTTAAATCTAGTAGCACTGTATCTAAATCTTTGTGCTAATCCAGTGTGGCTGTTTTGGTTTCCCACATATTAATGTTGATGTCAAATTATTTTCTATATGCCCTTTTAGTGAAACTTAGTGCATCTAATGTTTGGGTTTTCTCCATTACTCTTATTTTTTATAACAGTTTGGAGTTATTGTTTATTACTATAGGACTGGGCTAATGCACAGAGCGACTTTGATGAACATAGCCTAAATATCATTCATCAAGGAAGAGTCTTTCATCCCACTGAGCACATGTGCAGTTTGGAGATGTCAGAGAGACATTATCAGAGTTTCTACTTAAATTTATTTCTTCATTGATGTGAACTTTACTTAATGAGGAAATTATTTACCTTCTCTTCCCCAGTGCTAAATTTATCATTTGGAAGCTTAGCAAAGTATTGTGAAGCAATATGTTTAAAAATACAGCTTCATCTTATTACTGCACAGACTATACTAGAAAACATTTCTCTTAATATAACAGTGCCTAATTTCCATTAAAAAATGTTAGGTCTTATTCTGCAGCAAACTCAGTACTAAGTAGTTTATATATTTTATCTCATTGAATCTTCACCAGAAATCTCAAAAGTACATGTTGCTGTCTTTCCCACTTTATAAATAAGAAACCTGAGGCTTAGTGAGATTAAATGTTTTGTTTTGTTTTGTTTTGTTTTCCCAAAATTACAGAGCTAGGGAGTTTGGGGCAATGATTTAAAACCAAGTCACCAGACTTGAGACACTTGCTTTTAATCATTACATAAAGTATAGTGAATTGAACAAAATCCTTCAGAAATTATGTTATTTTGATTCTATTTTGTCCTCAACTGCGAATAATAAGCACCTAGTAAACATAGGTACAGGGTTTACTTCTCATTTTTATAATAAGTTATATATGAATTTAAGTAAACATTTCTGTTAACTTCCATAAATTGTATGTTCCTCATCAACACATAGATGAAACCTACCTTTGACTTGCTTTAAGGTCTTGTTCAAGGCTCCTCTGTCTTTAAATCCTCTTTTCTGTATATGTCTACCTGACATTGGTTATCCTAAGTTTATGGTACACAGCATTTTAAGAAAATAGTATAATATTACTTTAAATTTCAATAAATTCTCCAGTAATTTCATATAATAATTTTTAGTCAGATTATTTGAGTTATTATTGCGTATAGTAAAATGCACAGATGCAGTATACAATTCGACTATATGGGTGTGTATATATGCGTACATATTGAAATACATATGTGTGTACATATATACACATACAGATATTTCTAATTGGATAATCAAACAATTCTATTTCTGGCACAAAATGACTAAATGTTCCATTTTTCTTTATGCAGGAAAACTACTAAAACTGTGCGCTGATGTATCATTGTTTTTAGAGTAATGACCTGACGATCATACTTGATGCTATTTTTATGATATTATTTCCTTAGATAGGAAATTGACATTGCAATTTCAGATTCAGATTTTTCAGAGGACTTATAGCATTAAATTTACAAAGTGTAAATTTAACATTTTCCATGATAATAAATTTGTGTAAACATGTTTTGAAGAGAGAAATTTCTTACACACTTTTAAATAAAAACAATAAATGTCTCTGCAGCTAGTTGGTATTTAAGTCCCTATGCCAGGTAAAATTATTAGCAAGCACTAGAGGGAATTAAAAAGAAAATAGAGTTTCCTGTCTGGCCTATAAGAAGTTTGGAAGTCCATCTTAACTTGGTCTTAACAAGTATAAAGCTGTACAAACTGGTAAATTGACAATTCTTCCTAGATATGTAAGAAAAGTAATGTCACAGAAGAAAACACTGCCCCTGAAATTGGAAACGCAGGCAGGAAAATACAGAGAACCACAACTCACCAGACCAAAAAAATGCAAGAAGAAACCTCCAAGGAATCAGTGAGGAGGTAGCAAAACCTGAACTTTAATTGATGAATTTCTGGAGGCTCAGTGTGAACAACTCTGAACTTTAAAACTCCAAGGTGATTCAGTTGTAGGGGGGCTCCTATACTTCTGTAAATTTTACCTTCAGGAGCTCAACCTGGTTCTGGAAGTGAATATCAAAGACAAAACCCCTGATGCTTCCATCAAGGGGAGGGAAAATCAGAACCATTTTGAAATAGGTACAATAAAGCACTTTGTTCTTCTTAACAAATTCTGCCTTTAGGAGAAACTACTTAATCAGAGCCTAACCTGCTGGGGTGTTATCAGCACTGAACTGAGATGGGGGAAAGGAAATACCCAACTTCAGCACCCTCTGGCCTTCCACATGGGACAGGAAATACCCAATTCTAGCCCACTGTAGCCATCCTGTCCCACCTGAGGGGAGTGAGGAAGAGAAACTAAGAAACACTTGTAAAGTTCACAGTCCAGAGTGACAGCCTCATCAAAAGTCTAAGAACTAATCATAGGACTATAGAATGCTTCTCCTCTCCCCACACCTTACCACCCCATTACTAAAGGCTTATTTGCAGCAGTTGCTGTTACCCAGTACAAGCAAAAATTATAATACATACTAAAAAGCAAAAAATACAGTTGGAAGAAACAGAACAGCATCATAACTAGACTTAGATATTGTAGGGATTTTGGAATTATCAGACTGAGAATTTAAAGTAACTATGATTAATATGCTAAGGGCATTAATGTATAAAGTAGACAGTGTAAGGCTGGTGGCGGCCCCCCTTTCCCTCCCTAGATCAAAAAGAAAAGGCTCACGAGACCAGACCCACCAAGGACAAAACTACCAGGCCCCGCTGAGAGGAACCACACCCAGATGTCCACCTGGATGAGAAAGTTTTGGCTCCTGGATTCAGCAAATACCACCAGCCCCTCCTATTTCTCAATGACCACCAAAGGTCGCCCCAGCTCTTCCCGCCAAAAGTCCCTAGCCTGGCCCAAATGGTATATAAAGCCTTACCCCCTTCAAATGGAGGCAACTTCTGGGGCCCTCCTCTCTTGGGGCCCCAGAACCTCATCCGGGAGCACTAAATAAAGCCACATGGTTTGGATCCACTCTTTCTCTCTCTCTGTCTCTCTTTTCTTTTCATCACCACCGAAAAACCTTACAGACAGCATGCAAGCACAGATGGGAAATATAAGCAGAGAGATGGCAGCAGAGAAAATGGAATCACATAAAATGCTCAATTAGAACTACAACAGGCAAGAGTAAAAGACAAAAATAAGAACAGAAACAAAGGTGACAAATAGGAAATAGTAACAAATATGGTTTTATTATTATTTTTTTATTTCTGGGGCCCTTCTGGTAAGGACCAGAAAACCTGCTAGACAAATACTAAAAGAGCTGTAACACTTAATAATTTTTTTTTTTTTAGACAGAGTCTCGCTCTGTTGCCCGGGCTAGAGTGCCATGGTGTCAGCCTAGCTCACAACAACCTCAAACTCCTGGGCTCAAGCCATCCTCCTGTTTCAGCCTCCCAAGAAGCTGAGATTACAGGCGTGCACCACCATGCCTGGCTAATTTTTTTCTATTTTTAGCTGCCTGGCTAATTTTCTTTCTATTTTTAGTAGAGACCAGGTCTCGCTCTTGCTGAGGCTGGTCTTAAACTCCTGGCCTCAAGTGATCCTCCCACCTTGGCCTCCAAGAGTGCTAGGATTACAGGCATGAGCCACCACACCCAGCCAACAAATATGGTTTTAAATCTAACTATATCAATAGTCACTGCGAATGTCAAAGGTCTAAACGTACCAATTAAAATATAGAGAATGTCAGAGTGTTCAACGATGTGTTGTGTACAAGCAATTCATTTTAAATGAAGAGACACATATAGATTAAATTGATAAGCTTTGATCCAGGCTATCTAAGAAAAAAAGAGGGGACATAATTTACTATTATCAGAAATGAAAGAGAGGATATCATTATAGATTCTGTGGGCATTAAAAGGATAATCAAGAAATAGTATGAGCAATTCTATGACCACCAATTTTATAAATTAGGTGAAATGGACAAATCCTTAAAAGATATAATCTGCCAAAATTTAGGCAAGAAGAAATGGACAATCTAAATAGGTCTATATCTTAAATAAATCAATAATTAATAACCTTCCAAAACAGGAAGCAATGTGCCCAGATGGATTCACTGGTAGATTCTACCAAATGTTTAATGAAGAAATTATGTTAATTCTCTACAATCTCTTCCAGAAGGTAGAAGACTTACATCCTAGTTACAGTGTTCCTTTTCATGAGGGCAATACCACGTAATTCTAAAACCAGACAAATATTACAAGAAAAGAAAACTTTGGACCAATATCTCTTATGAGCATAGAGGCAAAGTTCTCAACACAATATTGGCAAATCAAATACAACAATGTATAAAAATAATTATACACCGAGTAACATCAGCAAGATAGCAGAATAAGAGGTTCTAGTCTGTATCTCTTCACAGATACACCAAATCTACAACCATCTCTGCATGAAAATACCTTCATGAGAGCTGCAAAGGCTAGGTAAGACATTATAGCACAGAGGTGGAGCACAGAAATAAGATGCATTGAAGAGAGAGGAAAAACAGTTCTACTTTATCAGCATCATCCCTCCACCAAGCCTGAGTAGTACATGGCTGAGAGACATCTCTTTCAACAGGAAGCTTTCTATGGGGGAAAGAAAAGTGAAGCTAGTGTCTAAGTAGGCCATGACACAGACTCAGGCCCCTGGCCTGAACCAATGGACCAAAGATCTAGGCCTGCACCAGTGTCCCTAGCACTAGGCAGGTTCACATAGACCCAGGCCCCAGGCCCAGTGCCCACCAGGCTGGTTCCCAAGAACCTAGAGTCTAAGCCTAATTAACATACATATTACCTCACATACTTTTTTGGAGGTGTGGTGAGACCACTTAAAATCCACTCTCTTAGTAATTGTCAAGAATACAGTACTATAGTCACCAGGTTGTATTACTATAATAGATTTCTTGAACTTCTTCTTTGTATCTAAATGAAATTTTATATCTTTATTTCTGTGGCTGAAAACTATAAAACATTGATGAGGGAAATTGAAGAAGACAGTAATAAATGGAAAGATATCCCATGTGCTCAGATTGGAGGAATTATTATTATTAAAATGTCATAGTACCCAAAGTGATCTATAGACTTAATGTAGTCTATCAAAATCCCAATGGCATTTATAAAGAAGCTTTTTAAAAATCCCAAAATTAATATGGCACCACAGAAGATCCTGAATAGCTAAAACTATTTTGAGAAAACAAAGGTAAAAATATCACATTTTCTGATTTCAAAATATATTAGAAATCTACAGTAATAAAACAGTATGGTACTGGCATAAAAGGAGACATATAGACCAATGAAACAAAATTGAAAACCCAGAAATGGACCCACATATACACGGTCAACTATTCTTTGAGAAGGATACCAAGATTACAGCATGAGAAAAGGTTAATCTCTTCAAGACATGGTACTAGGAAAACTGCATATCCATATAAATAGCATAAAATTCAAGACTTATCTTACACCATATTAAAAATCAATTCAAAATGGATTAACACTTAAACATAAGACCTCACACTGTAAAATTCATAAAAGCAAAGGTAGTAAAAGCTTCTGGACATTGGCCTTGGCAATGATTTCTTGGATAAGACACCAAAATCACAGGCAACAAAAGCAAAAATATCCAAGTGTATTCATATCAAACTGAAAAACTTCTGCCCAGCAAAAGAAATAATCAACCAAATGAAAAGGCAATCTATGAAATAGGAGAAAATACTAAGAAATCATAAATCTGATAAAGGGTTAGTACCCCGAAATATATAAGGGACTATTACAATTCAGTAGAAAAACAAATAACCTAATTTAAGAAATGGACAAATGAGAAACTTAGAAATTTCTCCAAAAATGACATACAAAGGTCCAACAAATACATTAAAAGGTGCTAAACATCACTAATTATCAGAGAAATGAAAATCAAAAACCATTTTGATATGTCATCTCACACCTGTCAGGATGGTTGGTTATTAAAAAAGGAAAAGATAACAAATACTGGTGAGGATGTGAAGAAAAGGGAATCCTTCTACACTGTGGGAATGTACAGCCACTGTAGAAAATATTATGGAGGTTCCACAAAAAACTAAAATTAGGACTACCATATGACCGTCTTCTGGATATATATTCAAAAGAATTGAAATCAGGATCTTAAGAAAGAAGGAAATTCTGCTACTTGCGACAACACAAATTAACCTGAAGGACATTATGCTAAATGAAATGAGCCAGATACAGATGAACAAATAATACTAAAAGAGAGTATTTTCAAATAATGGTTCTGAAACAACTGGACATCCACATCCAAAAAAATTAACCTAGACATAGGCCTTATACACATCATAAAAATTAATTTAAAATGGATCAAATGGTGAATATAGTTAAGCACAATATATTCTCTAAAAATGCTAAGAGAATGGATGTTAAATGTTCTCATCACAAAAATGATGACTATGTGAACTAATATACATTTTAATTAGATTTAACCATTCTACAATGTTTATATACTTCAAAACATCATGTCATACATGATAAATACATACAATTTTGTCAATTTCAAATAAATAATAAATAAATTTAACAAAAATAGATCTCACATCTGAATTCAAAATACAAAATTATAAGACACCTAGAAATAACATAGGAGAAAATCTAGATGATCTTAGTTTTTATAACATTCTAGATATGAAACCATAGGCATAAGAATTCATAAGCTGGACTTCATTAAAATTAAAATTTTCTAATATTTTCAAGAGAAAAAAATGTCAAGCCACAGACTGGGAAAAAATATTTGCAAAAGATATATCTGATAAAGAATTGTTATTCTAAATCACAAAGAATGCTCACAAGTTAGCAATATGAAAGCAAACAATCCAATGAAAAAATGAGGCAAAGACCTTAACAAATACCTCACCAAAGAAGACACGCAAATGGCAAATAAGCATATGAAAAGTTGCTCCACACCATATATCACTACAGAAGTGCAAATTAAATGAGATACCACTACACACCTATTAGAATGGCCAAAATGCAAAACACTGGCAACCTCAAATGCTGCTGAGAATGTGGAGCAACGGGAACTCTCATTAATTGTTGGTGGGAATGCAAAATGGTACAGCCATTTTGGAGGAGTCTGATAGTTTCTTACAAAACTAAACATACTCTTACTATACTATCCAGTACTCATACTCCTTAATATAATATTTACCCAAAGAAATAGAAAACTTATGTCTACACAAGAATATCTACACATGAATGTTTATAGCAACTTTATTCATAATTGACAGAACATGGAAGCAACCAAGACATTTTTCAGGAGGTGAATGTATAAACTTTGGTACACCCAGATAAAGGCATATTTACAGTGCTAGAAAGAGGTGAGCTATCAAGCCATGAAAATAAATAGATGAAACATAAATGCATATTGTTATGTGAGCCAATCTGAAAAGACTACATGCTATATTATTCCAACTATATGACATTCTGGAAGAGTAAAAGCTATTGAGACAGTAAAAAGATCAGTGGTCACCAGGGTTAGGGGAGAGGGATGAATGAGTAGGTGGAGCGCAGAGGGTTTTTAGAGCAGTGAAACTGCTCTGTATGATACCATAATGGTGGATACCTGCCACATGTTTGTCCAAAACTTTAAAATAATACCAAGAGTGAACCTTTATGTAATCTATAGTCTTGTGGTGATGATGATGTGTCTACGTACATTTATTAATTGTAACAAATGTACCACCATGGTGTGGGATTTGATAATGGGGAAGTCTATGCATCTATGGAAGCAGGGGGCATATAGGAAGTTTCTGTACCTTCCTCTCAATTTTGGTGTGAACCTAAAACTGCTTTAAAAATATAGTCTATTAAAAATACAAGGCACACACAGAAAGGATATTTTTAAGATGACATAGAATATGTAGATAAATCCTAGCTATGCTGGTACAGTTTTAATACTTGAGTAAATTCAGTTTACAGAAAATAAAAAGATCATGAAGATCAATGAAGATTTCAAAAGGTTACATAAGGTAGAAGATGCTTAAAACTGGAAGAAATATTAGAAAGAATATGTGAATATAGAAATTAATTTTATAGATTTACTTGATCCATGTTAACACTAATAATAAAATATTAATATCAATTTATGACCTAAGGGTACAGATCAATGGACAGAAAATATATGTACACCAATAATTTCTCTATTGCCTAATAAGCAGCAAATTTTCTAAACCTAGAAAGCTAGTACTTCCTCCTTTAATCATGAGAAGTTTATTATCAAGGATCTCAATATTGAATGGGAAAAATTTGAATAAAATTAGAAATTGATATTCAATTTCAAACAGCATTTTGTGACTTAGAAGCCTATTGCTAATCTATTATTTCTTATATATGGCTAATATTCTAAACTTAAATTCTAAGACAAGAGTTCTAAATATCATGAATAGTATGAAGAATGTCTTAAAGAAAGACTCATTAAGTGCAACTTTAGACTCTGAATGATGACACTTCATTTTAATTAGAACCAACAAATTATAGTAATATGTATATTCTTAGTGGTGAATATAGAAAAAACTTATAATTAAGCTCATCTAATATGATTTTTGTCTAACTAAAGATAACAAATCTAAATCTTTCAGGTTAGTTGTTTTGACATATGTTATTCTATCTTTCAAGCCTGTCACAACACATTCATTTATTAATAAAATCTGTTTCATTTGTACTTATAAAACTTTTCACCAATACTTCACAACTCATTTAACATTATTTTTGAAATTATAAGATAATGTGCAGAAACTTTCATTGTAACATTTTTACATACACTTTGAACAGTATGGTGTTAGTACATTAAATTCTTTGAATCTGCTTATGAAATGTCTTAAGCAAAGGATTATATTATTTATGCTCAATTAAAAAATAAATTTAAAAGTAGAAAAAAATGGACCATTTGCTGTAATTCCATTTTATAGCAAGAAATTAGGTTCTGGGAGATTAAATGATGTGCAGAAGCTCACACAATTAGTCGGTGATTTGGGAATAGGACGCAGGTTTTCCTGTCTCCCAGTCCAGGGCTAATACCACGAGTCTACTTCCTGCACATTTGTACAGAAGGTAGTGTTTCTGTAGAAAGTCTGAATTTTTGGACTCTTTCTTTCTGTCTCCCACTAACCTAAAAAGGCAGAGTCAAAGAAGATTTGGAATAAATGCTTCCTTCTGGGACCAAAACTATTTTGACTTTCAAAAGAACTAGCAATCAAACGTGGGAAGATGGAAGGAAACAGAGGACTTGAGAACAACAATTGATTTTTTTTTAAATTTTTTTTTAAAGTGCAGGGAAAAGCACCCTGCATGAAGCCTGCCCCCAACAATTCATAATATTCAAATATATAACTTTATTTGGACACTGAGTTAGAGACCAAGTCTTACTGTGGATATGAGTATAGAACTCCTACTCATAGACTTCTCCCTTCTGCTGAGGGAGCTTTGCTAAAAGGCTCCAGCAGTTTTATACATGGGGTTGTGTGGGTGGGAGGATGAGCGGGAAGGGCTAGGATTGGAAATGTATGGGATACTGAGCCAGAGTGGGGAAAAATGTCTTCAAGGTCTCTTCTCTTCCTCAACCTCCCATCCCCACCATAAGAAAGTGTCGGCAGAGGCACTCCTCTGCCCAAGAGCTCCAATAAAGAGACCCAGGAGAGAAGATACCTATATCAAGAACGTAAATGCGTGAAGAACATGACCTTCTGGGGGACCCCGAGTGTTTGACTGCATCCCCCTTCAGAGACTGCAGTGCCTTGGCTGTGCACCACGTCTCTGTCCAGAGGGCAGTTTCCCCTACAAGGCTCACAGGTAAAGCCTTTGTAATTGCCTATCTTTAAGCTTGAAAAATCACAGATAGGTGTTTTTTAAAATTATTTTTAATTATTATGGGTACAGAATGGTTGTATATATTTATGGGGGATAAACTGGGGAGGGTTAGTAGGTTTATAACCAGGAGTCTGACTGCTCATGTAATGATATCTCACTGGTGTATTAAGTGCATTTCTGTCATGGCTAATGATGTTGAGTATGTTTTTGTTTCTTCACTGCTCTTCTCATCCTTTACAAAGTGTCTCTTCAAAGATTTTGCCCAATTTTAATTGAATGGCTATTTTGAATTAATTACTGAGTTGTAGAAGTTCTTTGTATATGAAAGATGCAGGTTATCATCAAATAAATGAACTGTTAGTTCAGTCTGTGCTGTCCCTATTCATGTCCTTAATGATTAATCTTTTTGACCAGAATTTGTAATTTGAATAAAATTTGTGATTATCCCTGTATTATACCATAAATTATTTACCTCTTTTTATATTTATAGTGAATCTTCTATAAATAATAAAGAGCTATCTTGCTTTTTAAAATCTAATTTGACAATATCCATCATTGTTTAGTTAGTGTGTTAATTCCATTTACATATAATTTAATTGCAGGCACATTCAAGTCGATTATTTATTAGTTGTTTTCTGTTTAATTCATGTAGTTTTTTTCTTTTTTCCGCCTTTCACTTTTTACATTTTGAGTAGTTTTAAAATATCTAGTTTTATCTCATTTATTGGCTTTTTAGGTATATGTTTTTCTTTAGTTATTTATTTCTCTAGGATTGCAATTTATGTTACTAATTTCATACAAGTTCCTTGAATTAGTATTACACAATTTAATTTATAATATAAGAATAATACTACATTATAAATCCATTTATTTTTGTCATTTTTTTCTACTTTTGCTTCTTATACTTCTACTTATAATACAAATCCTTAAAAATACTGTTTATTTTTGCCTTAAACTTTCAATTATCTTTTAAATAAATCAGAAAAAGAATAAAATAATTTATATATTTATCCACATATTTACCACTTCCAGAGTATTTCTATTCTTTCTAGTAGTTTTTATTTCCATTTGGTGTCATCTTATTCAGCTTAAAAAATATTCTTCAGCATTTCTTGCAGTCCAGGATTATTAGTATCAAATTCTCTGAGTTTTAATTTTTCTTCAAATGCCTTTATTTTCTCTTTATTTTTAACAAATATTTTCACCTGATAATGATCATAATTTGACATATTTTTCTTTCAGTACCTTAAGGATGCTATTCCATTGTGTTCTTCTCTTAGGCATCAAAATCTTACACTGCTCACTTTCCAAATTCTGAAGAAAGTTTATTACTATTATTTGTCAAGTTTTATGGTTTTACAGAGGGGTGAGTCAAGTAAGAAATACAGTATTGTGGTCAAATGCCTAAATTTGGTCTTACTGACAGTAAATATTATATTTCTTTATAGTGGATTCATATTAATTTTTATAAATGAAAAGCCTAGTACATGTAGCATTATGCTTAGCTTAATATTATGGGAGCTATGTTTTCTAACAATTTTTTGCCTATCTCAACAATATAATTGTATTTTTTACTTCAATTCTCAGTATTTGATAACCATACTCTTTAGTAATTACTAGCTACTGAAGAACAGTTACATTTTGTAAGTACAATATTGTTCAATTGTTATTATCAGTAGAATGAGTCTCAAATGTGTTCATTCTGCGGTTATTTATAAAGTTGCTGTGAAGATTATTTGACCTAATAAACACAAAACAGTGGGAACTCAACAGCCCATGGAAAATGTTACTGCAATGTTTTAGAGACACACTAGGTGTCTCCGCTTTCTAACACAGATTTTTCAAAGTGCAATTAATCAAACTTTAACATTTACTTCAATGATAACTGTAAGTAAAAAAAAATTGCTCAAAAGTTATTCAAATGGCATTTGATTATATCTGCAGTGGGCAACATAAAGCAGCAGTCCTCAGCCTTTTGGCACCAGGGACCGTTTTCATGGAAGAAAATTTTTCCACCTACGGGTACCGGTCCAAGGCCCAGGCAGTTGGGGACCGCAGAAAAGCATTTAGCCTTCATAAGTTATAGCTGTATTCTCAAGTATAAATTATTTCAAACAGTGCTTAAGTTGGACCTTATAATCACTAATCATTTTATAATGATTTCTGAATATATCCAACAATTGATTCAAAGACTACAGTAAAATAATGCTAATCCACACACCCAAGTAAGATTGGGAAAACAATTATCACAGGAAATTAATTGCACTTTCACATTTATTTATAAAATATTTAGAAACTTCTTGTTATGAGATATAGTCTTTTAAAGTAATTCTTTTCTGTGGATATTGCCATAATCATGGTCAAAGAAATAACTGACTGAAAAAAATGAATTTAGGTTAGTTACTCATGCAAAACTAAAGAGAAACTACCATACTAGTTGCATTGTGAGAAGAAAAAAGAGAAAACAATCCTATTCTCTAGAGAGACTTCCTAAAATATATATTTCAACACACATATAAATATCCATCTGATGTATAAAGTTGATTAATGCTTCTTGGAAAGTATTGGGAATTTTGTTCTTCAGTGAAACAAACAATACTACTGAGTATTAGCATCTTTACATGAGAGTTTGGGCTGAATATTATTTATTTCATTTTCTAAATGATGCAAAAATGCAATGCATCCTTCTCATTAAAAAATCCAGGGAATTATCACATTTAATTATTTTGTGATTTGGTGTTACTAGGTTCAGAGTGAAAGGCAACGATGCAAAAGTTAAAGCCCAACTTCAGGTAGTATTTTCCCCTCCAAATAGAGACCTTCATTGATAAACATTTCTTTGGAGTAAAATGGTATAATCACTAGTGTTGACTGGGTACTAGTCCATCATAGTGCAGAGGATAGCTATAGTAATTTTCTACTTCAATAGATTATTTTGGACTGCTTCTTTCATCTCAAGTGAACATGATTAACATGATGAGAGACAGCACTAAAATTGTTCAAAGGGCTTTAAAAGTCAATAGTGAGAACAAATTAACTGATTATACAAAGTAGCTCATTTCTGCCATCCTAAGAACCACTCTCTCCTCTTAAGTGGGACTTATTGATTTATCAGGCATGTATTTGAGGATTATCTTTATAAGTAGATTAGAAGAAATAATTTATTAAACTTTTTATGGGTAGAATACATTATTATTAATAATCTCCTTATTGATTTATTTTCAGGTTTACAGTTTACTTTCCTTATAGTTAAATGAATAAGCAGAAAGATATGTAATATAGGGGAACTTTTTAATAAAAATATCTTTTCCATTTTCTCAAGTCATGTTTTCTCAAGCAGAATTTCTAAAGTCACTAAAACATGAATATAATTAATATATTACATATTATAATACAGTATAATATGTTCAAAGGCATTGTAAAGATCTGTGACTATTTAAAAATAATCAATGAACATTCTTAAGTCCCAACAATGGTTTTAGTTGTTCACAGGGCCAAGACTTTTCTTCATTCTACTTAGATTATTCGATCTGAGTGTTCTGAGTAAATCACCATTTCTCAAAATAATTGCACAGAATTTTTACTATATTCAACTTTATGTATTTGAAAAACTTGATAGGGTATAAACATATAAATGAATATAATCCAAATTGCCCTAATGAATCTGATCCTTAGAAATTTTGCATGGTATGTGTGATTTACTATTAATAATATATTGACCCAATTAGATTAATTTATGTTATCTCTAGTATTGTTAGTTTTCACTACTATTTAATTTTTATGAATATGTATTTTGACCTACTATAGCAGAATGTAGGTTAACTCGCTTAGCACTTGTAACAGATGAAGTGCCCTGCCTGTATTGCCTTAGATACTTTTACCATTTTCAAGATGTGCTTTCATTCCCAAGAGCCAGCACATGCATCTTGCATTTCCAAGAGCTTCCTCTAGGCTGCCAGATCTCAGATATGGAGTACCAGAATTGTTTGAGCAATACTCCCTCCAGGAAGCTTGCCTAAACCAACAAAGTGGGAGTATAAATACTTCTCTTCTGCCTCAAACATAGCAATGACCCTACCACTGACTCCTAAGCTCCCTTGTGTCACTGAGTCAAAATTATCCACTGGGGTACCAGACTTGATGACCATCCTTTGCTTGGCTTTCTTCCTTTTTCTGTCTCATCCCACTATCTTTATTAGAGTTTTCCCATGTACAAATCACTTTCAAACAAAACCTCAAGGTCTGGGCCGGGCGCGGTGGCTCACGCCTGTAATCCTAGCACTCTGGGAGGCCGAGGCGGGTGGATAGCTCAAGGTCAGGAGTTCAAAACCAGCCTGACCAAGAGCGAGACCCCGTCTCTAAAAAAAAAAAAAAAAAAAAAAAAAACCTCAAGGTCTGATTATGTGGCACCCAATCTAAAACAACACTCAATCCCAACTTCCTTCTTGTATTTTTTTAATTTTGTAAAAGCTAAATATTCAAATTCCTAACCTTTGTTATAGCTTGAAGCTGTCAGGATCCTGGTCCTGACCTTATTGAGCCACTGATAGAGAGGAAGCAACAGCCTATGACCATGATACTTATTATGTGAGACAAACTTTTATTTGTGTTATTTTAGCTGGGTATTTCAATGCTTCCAAATAGCTTATGGTGTTTGGAGGAAAGACAATATTTTCTATCTCTTTATGTCTCTTTTTTGCTCTCTATAATGTAAAAAATAGTTTTTTATATAGAGATAATATTACATGCAATTATCATATATTGTATGCTCTAAAGTAAAAAGGACTCCACATACTATAAAATATTATTTGTTTGTTTATTCATTTTGGATATGTATAGTTTCTTTCTCTTCTCACCAGAACATAAACTCAATGAGGGCAAGGAAATAATTCTTTATCATTTTGTCCCTAATGTTTAGAAAAATGTCAAGGCATAGCTCTTTGCTGATGATATGATCTTATGTCTAGAAAACTCCAAAGAGTCTGCCAAAAAACTCCTGGAATTGATAAATAAATTCCACAAAGTCTCAGGCTACAAAATCAATGTACACAAATCAATAGCATTCTTATATATCAACAACAGTCAAGCTGAGAGTCACATCAAAGACTCAATACCTTTCACAATAGCAACAAAGAAAATAAAACACATAGGAATATATTTAACCAAGGAGGTGAAAGACCTCTACAGGGAGAACTATGAAACACTGAGGAAGAAAATGGTAAAGGACATAAACAAATGGAAAAACATATCATGCTCATGGATCAGAAGAATCAACATTTGTATGGAACCAGAAAAGACCCAAAATAGCCAATGAAACCTTAAACAAAGAGAACAAATCAGGAGGCATCACTTTACCAGACTTCAAGCTACTGTACAAGGCTATAATAACCAAAACAGCGTGGTACTGCGACATAGACAAATGGAACAGTACTGAGAACACAGATATTATATAAAACTATCATCATATAGCCATCTGATCTCTGACAAAGCAGACAAAAATATATACTGGGGAAAAGAATCCCGATTAAATAAATGGTGCTGGGAAAATTGGATAGCCACATGTAGAAGACTGAAACAGGATCCACACCTCTCACCACTTGAAAAACGTAATTCATAATAGATAACAGACTTAAACCTAAGGCATGAAACTATAAGAATTCTAGAAGAAGAGGTTGGCAAAACTCTTCTAGATATTGGCCTAGGCAAAGAATTTATGCAGAAGACCTCAAAGGCAATCACAGCAACAATAAAAATAAATAAATGGGACCTGATCAAATTAAAAAGCTTCTGCACAGTTAAGGAAACAATCAATAGAGTGAATAGACGACCTACAGAATGAGAGAAAATATTTGCATGCTACACATCTGATAAAAGGCTGATAACTAGAATCAGCAAAGAACTCAAATGAATCAGCAAGAAAACATCAAACAACCCTATTAAAAAGTGGGCAAAAGACATGAACAGAAGCTTTTCAAAAGAAGATAGACTAATGGCTAATAAGCATATGAAAAAATACTTATCTCTAATCATCAGGGAAATGCAAATCAAAACCGCAAAGCGATACCACCTAACTCCAGTGAGAATGGCTTTTATCAAAATATCCCAAAACAACAGATGCTGTCCTGGATGTGGAGATATGATAGCAAAGTTCAACATAAATCAAGCAAGTGGGAGGGGGGTAGAGAGGATGGGTAAACCTAACAGGTACAATGCACTCTGTCTAGGTAATGGACACACTTATAACTTTGACTGAAATTGTACAAAAGCAATTCATGTAACCAAAATGTTTGTACCCCTGTAATATTCTGAAGTAAAAAATAAATTTAAAAAAATGGGTAAAACATTGTAAATGATATAGAAATTTTAAAACTTCTGAGATAACATTGCATATATTGTTTTGCTCATCAAAGCAAACTTAGAAAATAAACTGATAGCTTATTACATCAAATAACCTACCTAAATATATTTTATGGCTAAGAGAATATCTGCTCTATAGTTAAATAAGTAAATAGATGAATGAATGAATGCAAGAATGAAAAAAATCAGCGATTTTTACTTTAGTTCCCAAAAATGATTAATTCTCAGTTCATGAAAAGTATGTATGTTGTATCTTATTTGAAAATGCTGACAATTAAAATATTCAGCCCTATGTGTTAGGCTACCATCAGGTGACCAACAGGTCTTTGGAATGAACCTGGAGACTCTAGGTCACATCTTTTACTACATAACCAAAATAATGACACATACTGTCTTTCCTTAATTAAATGAAAATAGCTTTGAGGTATTTTTAGTCATAAGCTCAACTAACTTCCTAATTTCATTAAATTGATATTTAATCGCTTTTGGATATTTTATTAAATGAATTATTTCAGCGGGAAACTCATCCTTGAGGGAACCCATTGTTCATGATTAGCTGAACGTTCTCTGACCTATTGCAGTTAAATTATCAGCATTTTTTAGAAAAACAAAACACAATTTGTATTTTAGTTATATGAAATATACTCTATATATACTATACATGACTAATTCAGAAGAGCTAAATCAAAAAGGAAATGAAAATTCTTTTTTAAGTTTCCTTGGAGAGAAAGCAGTTGGGAGTTTAATTATCTTTTTTTTCATTCATAAAGTAGATCCATGAAATTATGTAGTCTTTATTGCAATGTTTTAAGTGACCTTCATATTTATGCTAGCTTCTAGAATGAGGCAGAATTATTAATAGTTTTGGGAGAGAACTTAAATGTCATGTAGTCCAAACAGATAAAGAAACCTTCTGTGAAGTTTAGTGATTAATTGAAGATGAAAACTATGTGGTTAAGGAGAGAAACAATACTTGAATGTAAAGGAATGAGTAAGAGAGAATAAATAGTCAGAGAAGAGGTGTCAGACTAAAAATTACAGAAAGAGGAGTCGGGAGGCAAAGTTGATTTTTCAGAAGAATGAAGAGCTAGCTTTTAGATGTGTTGAATTTGCAATAGAAATGCCCAGCAGGCAATTAGAGAGCCAAGATTGAAATATAAAGTAGGGAGAGTAGAGCTGAAGATGAGATTTTAGGATGAGTCTCAGAGAGATGATGTTTAAGCACTAGGCTCTATGAACTCTCTGGGGAGGATTAAGACTGAAGACTAAAATGTCACAATAAGTATATATAAGAGCAAAAGAAAGGAGAGATAGAAAGTGATTTCAGGGGACTTTCTCTCATTTGTCCCACTCTGGCCTATGTATTCAATTGCTTCTCTTTCAGTTCATTTCCAACATTATTTAAAGATAGGTAAGAATCTGCCGCTTTAAATACAAAAAAAATGCCTCATATCTAGCCCCAAAACACACACATAAGCCTATCTTTAGCCACTATTTCATAGCCATCTTTCTTGAAAGAATACACAATATTTCATTCCCATTTTTTTTTTCAACTCAATCTGGCTTTAGCTCTCTCTTCTGTTCAATCTCTTTATAAGGTCACCAATCAGTGCCTCCGTATTGTAACTACAGTGAATAAACTAGAGTGCTTATTCTGCTTGACTTCTTGTAATGACATGATTATGTTAATCACTTTCTCCTTCAATGTTCCCTTTCCTAGGGGCTCTAGGTATTCTGCCAACCTCTTTGACCAATTCTTCTTAATCACCATTTTATTGATTTTTCTTCCTTTTCCTTAAGTGTTAGTATTTCCTGGAATGCTGTGAGAGTTATATTTCATTTCTTACTGAAGAACCATACCTGGATAATTTCACTCACAACATTTTGTTTATATGAGTTAATATGAATAGGTGCTATACAGCTAAAAAATATATAATTACCACCTATGTTTAATTGATCATGGGTTATATTCTATTTTTCTGTGCAAACTCAAGATCCTGACCATGTAAAAACCCTGTGAATTGCACTGAGCTGAAGTGGCAACCCTAAGCATGCCCTATTGAACTCCAAAGGTAAGTCACTTGGCACTATATAGACTCAACATGCTTAAAACGGACCTCAGCACTAAGCCCCTTATCTGAGGCTACTCTGTCTCTGGAATCTGATCTCCATGTGTAGACACATATGCTGTGAGTAATTCCCTGCCCTTTTGCATTAAGTGCTTAGAATTTCTATGCTGAAAAAATAAAACAAGTAAAATTCTCTATTAATTTTTAAATAAGGCTTACATTATGAATGTCTCAGTACAAGATGACATACTAAACGCATTTGCTGTTTTCCAAAATAAGCCATGAGTATTTTGATACGAAAAGAATGATTTGAAAAGTTTAGAGAATGATTGACAAGTCTAAACTTAGAATGCAGTCTTTTTTATTTGTCTATGTGAAGTTGAGGGGAGAAACATTTATGTAAATTTATCAGGTTTATTATCATATTCAAATAAAATGTTGATTTTTTTCTCTTTCAAAGTAATGTAACAAAAAGGGATGATGTTTCGCAGTTGAAACACAATTGTGTCTTCATAAATGTCTATTTCACTCACTAGCCAATAAAGTCACAAAGAAGCTTTTAAAGTGCAAAGTGCAAGTCACTCAGTAGATTTCTGATGTGTGAGGGATAACTAGGAAATACATTACAGATATAAAAAGAAAAAAATATTCAGAAAGGAGTCAAATATTCAAATAAAACAGAGAAGACAATTAGGAAGTAATCAATGGTCTTTGATAGAGAAGATTAAATTAAATGACAAGGTAAGAAGTTAGGGTAGAATAAATGAAAGGATGAATAGTTGTAAAACTATGCTAAAGGTGGTATGATTAAGATAGGTGTGATATTATTCAGGATAGGCTATTATACTGGTTATAAAAAGAAAACTTTCTATGACTTCTTACTACAAAATTCGAATGTCTTCTTACAGTTTGCATGGGTTCTGCTACCCACAGGTAATCAGAGATTTGGTTGACATAGGCTTTACCTATTTTGTTACTACAACATACATTTTTACATTGGAACATTGGAACATACAGCCTCCTCAGTATTTTCAGGAGGAGAAAGGATCTGAGAAACCATACGGGGCAAAGGCAATGTATGCAACCTAAACATTTGTAGCCCCATAATATTCTGAAAAAAAAAAAAGTATGCGAACTTTTCCTGAATTACTTTGGAAGATTTTTAGATTCCAGGACACTAGTCAGAACTACTCATATGACTCTGCCTCACTAAGTGGTGGTCTGGGAAATCAAGAACAGAAAATGGGATATTTGATGAGTCCTGCTGATTTTCATAGGTACCCCGCTGCATGGAAACTGGACAAAGTTACATTCAGTTTTACCCCCTCACAATGTATGGCAAATCCAAAATAAAAGTGAACAAGGGTAAGAAAAAAATTCAGGGATTACATACAATATTTGACTCAGTTTTTATCCTAACCACAGCTTGCTATCTATTTTTATTTCCTTTTCATTCTTTCTTTTTTCTCTCTATTTTTTTAAAAAAAATGTTTTTTGATTCAGCTTTCCAATGTCTAGGTGCTCCAAACATTCCAGGTTATTGTCATAACTACTCTGATTTTCTACTTTTTTTTTTACACTTTGTCCTCTAGTCCTTAGTGTACCGCTTCCTTCCTAGGACTGTGCTAACTTTCAATTACTCTTCAGATAAAAGACCTGTTAAACTTTCTTCAGTTTTTTCTTTATAAATGTTTCCAGGGAGCAGCCCCAGTTGGACTATAAATGAAGGTTAAAAATAAGAAATCAATATCTTACTGGATGCTGCAGAATCAGACTACACAGAAATATTCTTTATTAGATTTTTACTATTCACTGTGTTAATTTGATGATAGGTCTGCATTCAATCATACCTGTTATATGACATACAGGTATGACATACAGTTCATATAACAGGTATGAAATAAATAAATAAGAAATAGTAAGGTTTCTTCAAAAATCTCACTGTTATGTTTTTCCAGTTTCCTAAGACAAAAAAACTTATCTGTTATCTATTTAGCAAATAGTACTTTTTTTCTTTTCTTTTGTGTTGATACAAACCCAGTCAGAAAAAGTAACAAACAAAAAATGGTATTGCACAGTATTATTTATATTAAAAACACACAGGTAAATGGAATTCAAAGAATGGAAAATATTAAAAAAAATTATAAGTACATATCAGTCACATAGTAGAAATATAATTCAGAATTAGAGTTAACTCTCTTATTTCTTATAATAAAGAGATAGGATATGATTTTGACAAAAATTTGTTACTTAGAAATGGTATATATACCATTATGTTTTAATTTGTGTTTTTATAGTTTAGTTTTAAAAATAGCAAATATAATTTTAAAAGTCTGTCCAGTAGTTTACTAATCAGTAACTCTCCTTGTCAAATAATGTTCTACACAATTTTGAATGGATATTGTAATTAAAATAAGTTCTTAAAGTAATAAAAGCAGGAATCTTAACTCAGACTATGAATGATTGAAATGGGAAATCTGATAAATTTAATTTTGAAAAGTGAGGCATGATGAAAATTATGCAAATTTGGTTTATTATATTTCCCTCTTACTTTATGAAAAATAATTGAAGTTTATGGTAGTATACATGTACAGAAATAATATAGCTCAAAATGTATTTCTTTATTCTCTAGAGTAGAGATTTACTTATATAGCCACTTCTTAAAATATTCCTTGTGCCTTATTTGCAGTATCAGCCCTATTTGAGATATTTTAATGTTTTACAACCAAGTTAAAAAGATTGTGTAGAGTATTTGATAAACCACTGATCTTCTGTCTTTAAAATAGTGGCCCAACATATAAGATAAATGGGCTATTTACTGTCCTTTTAAATCAAATTCAGTATATTATCCTAGGAATTCAATGCATCTACTATAGTTGTTAAATTCTCATTATCTGATGGAATACAACAATATTTACTTATAAACAATGGGGAAAGGGTAATCTCTTCAATAAATAATGTTGGGAAAACTGGATGTCCACATGCAGAAGAATAAAATTGGACAAATAACTCATGCCACTTACAAAAATCAACTCAAAATAGATTAATGCCTTAAACATAAGATATGAAAGCCAAAACTATAAAACTACTAGAAAAAATATAGGAAAAAGTCCCTTAATATTGTTCTAAAGACCCAGGGAAGAGTGGTTATTGCAGTCCTGGGTCTGAAGGTAGTCTGAACACAGAATTCCTTCTTCCTTGGGGGACTCGTCTTTTTCTCTCAAAGCCTTCAACTGATTGAATGAGACCCACTGACATTATGGAGGGTAATCTGCTTTACTCAAAGTCTACTGATTTCATTGTTAATCACATCTAAATATTACCTTTACAGCAAATTCTAGACAAGTGTTTGACCAAACATCTGGGCAACATAGCCTAGCCAAACTGACAAATAAAATTAACTATCACAGTTAGCAGTGCAAAGCAGCAACTATATCATGGTAATATAGGTATGCAATCTCCAATCTGAAATCCTTGAGAATCCTAGGAAATCAAAGTGGGGGGAAGGTGATTAGAGACATCATAAGTTGCACAGATTGCATATTTTATTATATTCCAAACAAAGTCCAGTGTGAAAATTTATAAATATTCAAACTAAATGGAATAAACAAATAGTCTCATCTTAGTTAAGGCAGTTGTCATTGCTAATGGGTTGTGGTAACAAATTTATAAAAGATGTGCCAGGTCAAGATCATAAAGAAAAATCTACAGATTAGGCAGGCCCTCTTTGCTTCCCTATTTTCCCTTGAAATATTTGTTCCTTCTCAGTTCTTTCCTAGATTATGAACATAAATTAATATTCTATTGAATTTTACACAACCATTTCTCTACTCCTTTGAACTCTTGGCACCAATTGGCATTTGACAACTAAGTTTCTTCTAACTATGCCAACATACATTTTGCTTTGCCCAGTGGAGTTCAGGATTACAATTGTATCCCCTTTTGCCTTCAATACATTATATGGCGACTATTGCTAACTCAAACAATTAAAATATTTTTCCCAAAGAAATTACTGTTTTTCCTAAGTAGAATTCTTGATCTATTGATATAGTAAATTTGTTTTCTTCTCTTTATACATATCTGGCTAGTGGTGATGGAAATAAGAGGTGTATTTGTAATATAAAGCATAAGGGGCTAAGTTAAAACTGCAGATGTTATAGTTAAAAACTGAAGGTGTTGCAGTTGAAAAAGAAAATCCTTTTCCTTTTCACAGTAGCACTGAGGACAACCTGGGGATTTTCTCCACTTCAGGGCCCCAAACCTCTATTGTCCCTTTCAATACAACTCCAACAGATTCTTTCAGAACCTAAGCAAACACAACCCGCTCTGCTGGAGTTCCTTCTATTGATGAAAAAAGTAGATAATGTTGCTTTGGATACAAGAGAATATCTGCTCCAGCAGACTAACAGTAAGTGGGTACAAGATTTGCTGTTCTTCTTGTCAAGTCAGCAATGAAAGGTGATGCGTTCTTAGCATACAAAGTTGGAGTTCTCAATACAATTTTTCAATTATGCATTTAAAAAATGTTTGTATATGCCTATTTATATGCTAGACTCTCTTCTAGGTGACAGAGGTACAGTCCTGTTAATGTACCACTTGTAGTGAGGAGAAACAGACAATAGAAACTATACACAATAAATGTGTAACAAAGACAACAAATGACACACTCACAAAAGTGACTAAAGAGAAATTAGTAAATGGAGTATTACACAAGAGTGGACCTGGTTATGGAAACATGTAAGGACTAGCCATACTAGAAAACCTTTATCATACCTAGATCTGAAGTGTCAAGGAAAGGGAACTATAAGGCAGCACATGGCAGGCACTGTGCCCATGGGAATATGGGTGTCCTACAGAAGCTGTAGCCTTAAATAAAGGAATGAACCACTGCCAAACTAGGGCTTAGCAGAGAAGGAACCATGGAAATAAATATTCTGACTTGTCTCTTGTACTTTCCAGTCTCCTGAGAGTGCCATGCAATGGTCAGCTTCCACTTACAGCTACAGAGTAGGGGAGCCTAATTGTATTCTTAATTGTAGACATATATTCAGAGAGTTGCTTTAAATAGACTTTAAGGTATTTGTTTATTGGTAAAAAACATCTCACTGTGAGATGTATGACTGCATCGTACTATTAAAGATGATGGCTTTAAATAGTTGATTTACATAAATGATTATATTTTTCTCACCTGAGGGCTCACTCAGAAACTGTCTATATGGTTCAAAGAGTTGTTTCTTTAAACCCACTAGTTAAGTTTTTTTAAGAATAAACGTATTTTTCAGAGATGTAAAACAGTGTTATCAGATATGAAACCATTCTCTCCATGTCATTCAGCTATCATCTACTAGAAATACATTTTTGAATTATTAGTAAATTCTGCCTAACTTCAAACATGCAACTTCCACAATTTATCATAATGTCTTCTGGAAGATGATTTACTGATTTTCACCAGGTAAAGAACAGGCAGTATGACAAAGTTTTGATGATACGAAGGTCTTCATTTTGTACAAACATCATTTTTAAAAGTTGAGGTTGAAAATCCAGTAAGTGATTGGATTGACTTTCTGTTACAGATGGCAAATGAAGCACATGTATTTTCCTCAACTTTCCACTAAAATTTTACTAAAATGACAGTAAAGCATTCACATAAATAAATAATACATCCTTAAGTACAAAAATAATAAAAAGAATTTATGGCAACATCATTTTGGAAGTTTAAAAGCCTATAGATTAATGGAAACTAATTAGTGGATTTAGCAAATTTGAGAAACATACTGAGCTATAGCAGAAGAGGTAACATGATTTCTACTGCAGAAGCCATAAAAAACCTCAAAGATTGGTCATTCTGATGAACGCTGCATGTTTGGCTCGAAAAGGGTTTGTTGAAACTTTTTTTCAAAATGGGTATAAATTCAGAGTCCTGCTTTATTTACACTGTTAGAAAAGTAAGCATTTGGTCTTTGGAAAGGGTGACCCAGGGACATTTGTATGGAGCCCACCAGGAGCATTTAGCTGCAGAAGTACAATACTAAAAACAAAGGGAGGAGATGAAAATTCATATAGTGATTGACAGAATTCCCAGGTCCTTTTCCATCCTCACCTCTAATTATTGGCAGTCACACTCATATCCTCTGGTCAGGAAATAAAAACATTTTTTATCTGAGTAATGTAACCAACCTGAAACAAAGCCATGAAGATGCTGCCAGGTTATCTATATGAAGACTTCACTTGATAAGCCGATAAGCCTCACCTGCAGACACTGAACTTCTGCTCGACTTTCTAGTACCTTCTTCTTTAATATACATAGCCATGGACTACCAAATATTTGAGGAAATTCCTTAAAAAGAAAAGCAGATATTGAGACAGCCTGCAGGAAAAAAATAAACTTGGATTGCCAAAGGCAATTTCCTCAGTGAAATGAGAAAAGATACATTGCTCTGAAAAAGCACTCGAGAACAAAAGGTTGTTTTTTTTTAAATTAAACATACTATAGCAGAATTTACTATCTTAAAAAGATCAATAATTTTTTGTGATGATAAAGTTGAAAACATTCCTGAAAGGGAAGAAAAAGATGGATAATAAAACAGATAGCATAATGAAGTTTGAGAAACACTTCAGGTGTCCAGTACCAAACCTTAGAAATTCCAGAAATACAGAAAAAATTAGATCATGGGGCATGCAAACTATCTGCCTGCCTAAGCTGGGGATAATGAGTATTTGCAGGGTTGCATGCGGTCTGCTATTATCTGATTGCAAATTTTCCCAATAACCGCTATTTTATATCTGCATTTATTGTTGCTATTACTGCATCTGTGACCTCTTTGCACGACACCATTTTAATGGTTATAAGTTAGAAGGCTCACCATCATTATTTATTCCTCTGTTCTTTCATATATAATATTCATTCAAGTCCTGCTGTTTTTAAAACCTGCTAAATATTTTCCACCTCTATCCTATTGTCCATCACTTTGACATTTGATTAATATTTACTAATTTCTCTCTTACCTTATTGCAGTGGCCTCCAGAAATATACAATCTAATGCAAAATCTTTAAAATGAATTTTTTGAGACGATAAAGTTGAAAACATTCCTTGAAAAGGGAAAAAAAAGATGGAAATAAGACAGATAGTATACTGAAATTTGAGAAACACTTCAAGTATCCAGTGCCAAATCTTAGAAATTCCAAATTCTTGTTACTGGGTCACTTAGCAATGACATTTGATTTTTTTACTGCTATTTTTAACTTAGAGAGTTTTAAAACAAATTCAGTGAATTTTCTACTCAGACTGTTTTGTTTCTGCTTCTTTCTAAAAGAAATAGGAGGGGGTCTTTCTTTTAGAGCTGATACAAAGGATCAGAGTGAGATTAACATTTAAAATTTAAGCCTTCATGGAAATATTCTAGGCATTTTATCACATGAAATTACTTCTAACTGGTGCTAAAGCGGGGCTTTATCTGTGTGCAATAAAGGCAATAAAGGTCTATATATGGAAGCTGGAGAAAAGAAGTTTTCAAAAATAAATGTATACTATTGTTCTGCAGCAAAGTGTTATCAGTCTTAACGCAGAGGAGATTTTATTCAAGACAAAGCAAGAATGAGGTTCCTTGTTGACGCTCCCTTAAACAAAGATTTGTCTGACTTCAAAGAGGAGCAGCAGCACTGGGCTTTTGAATCCAGTAGAGAGGGCATGTAGACATGCCCTTTAGAGGATCAATAACTCTACTGGTAATGAGAAGTAGAGTCTATTTCAAGAAGTCCAATACCAAAAATCATAGATTAGGAGTTCTATTATATTTAAACTTTCAAACTCAAACAGAAAGGCTAAAGAATTCTTAAGAGAACAAGAGAGAGTCAGCGGTCTTTAATAAATCACCCTGTGACTTTCCCCACACACTAATAACAGTCCTATTACAAAGACTCAATTAAGATATAGGTCTTACAGCTCATTATGAAGATGTTTCCAGGGGAAGAAGCTGAGGCAGTCAATTTTTCTTCTAAAGAAACGACACAGGAAAATATACACCAAAAAGCTTGAATATCTTCCTGGATAAAACAGTCCTTGCGGCAAGAAAAATCAAACAAAAATCTGTCTTGAGCTTTAATAAGTCTGTCTTTTAAAGTTTTATTTCTTAAGCTTGACCAAGGTTATGTAAAGTTTGCATTGTATTTGGCGTTATTTTAACTATAAGCACTGAATCCTGTACCTGTAAGTGCCACCTTATTTTTATATTAATTTCAATTAATTTATTCTAATATTATTCTAATAGACTACTAGATTGTATTATTACTTTTCTGAGTTTGGAATTCATTTTATGGATCTAAAGCCACAGGCTGTTTCTCTTGTTCAGTTCCAATTATATTTCTCCCCAAAATTCTTACATTAGTTTCTAAATAAGATGATAAAACATTCTAATCAGCTAGGGATTATCATAGGATTATATAGGATATAGGGGCTCAATACAAATCAATAAAATGTCAGTGATTCAAGCTGTTTCAGGAAAGAAATACAATCCCCTATTCTCATTTACATTTTAGGATTATATACTTTTATTCTTTAAAAATACTTAAGCAGCTTTTCATCTCATTCTCAGGAAGAATACAACCCCCCCACACACCCCGGCCTCCTTCCCCCCACATTGTTATTTACAAACTTTTAAAAGCTTGTAAAAAGATAATTTAAGGTAAGTAATCCTTGATGGTTACTGTATCTAAAACTTTACACATAACAACCATTGCCTAAGGATCCCTTTGACTAGAAGTAATAATGTCAACTAACAAGCCAATGAGTATTTTCCAGACTCATGGATTCTAGTTCAAGAGATAATCTCATTCTTAATTTTTGCATATCAAATCAGTTTATTATGAGTAGTATATGGATTTACCAAATTTTTGAGACTTGTTCCTAGAAATTAAAAACGATCACTGTGGTTTTAGCATGTTTGTTTTATACATACAAGTTTCTTCCTACTGGTTTACACATTACAAATTTCATGAAGTTACTATTTATTCTTTAATGCAGTAATTGATTTTCCATACTTTTGTAGCTCTGTATAGTACTCTAATCTTAAGAAAAGTTTTTATCTTTCTCTTGCTCAATTTTCTCTTTCATAACATTAAAGAATATAAATGAATTGTTATTAAGTCTTTTACTATCTCTAGCATTCTAGATTCCATATTCAAATTAATGATCATCTGATAATATTTTATAGTAATATGCATAAAAGTTATTATTTACTAAGTACTTAATTGTCAGACAGTTTATATTATCTTATATAATCTTCTTAACAATCATATCTGCTATTACATAAATTGGATAATTTGGGAACAAAAATTTAAGAAACAAGTCTTATACTCTTATATAGAGTATAAAATTTGAAAGATTTGTGTTTGATGATTGGAAAGATCTGTGTTTGATGCCAAGACCATGCTGTTTAACATTATCCTATACTGAAATTATTGCTTCTATTCTAAAGATATATTGTGCTTCAAATTTAAATTTAAGTATAGAAAATTAATTTTTGCCCACTTAACCTTCAATATCCTTGGGGTAAAATAAGAGCAAATGTTTCTTTTTCCTTTTTATTTCCTTTGTCAGATTCACTGTTGCAAGATTCCCGGCCCTCCCACTCCTGCCCCACCCCCGCGCCTTTACCAGTGTTTCACCTCTTCCTAAGCTGGAGACAATTGGCAGCTGGATATTTGGAGCCATCCAGACATAGCACTTCCTGTCCCCACTGTGTGGCAGGCAGCAAGCCAATTTCCACTTGGTGCTTGAAATCAATCACCACGGCCATTACCATTACCTCTTTATCCTGTTACATTGATGTGAGATTATTGCCATGTAGTAAATCTTACCTTCCAATTCAATATAAATATTCTATCCTTCGGTGGAAAAACTCTCCTCAGCCAGACCCAAAGTTTACGGCAGGGGAATAAAAACTATTTCAGTGGATCTTTAGGTGCATTGTACTAGTGAGAAGGGCCACTTCCACACCTCGATTCCTTGACTCATGTATTCTCACCATAGAAACATGAGGCCCATGTATAGTGGTCACTGGTTTAATGCATAAGGCATACTTTTTTTTTTTTTTTTTTTTTTACTGACTGATTAACACTATGGTGCTCAAAGGGTGGTGGTGTTCACCAGGGATTCGGGAGTTGGAGGGGTAGTCCCACATCTGAGGGATGTGGTGAACATTGTGGAGGGGAAGGGCATACCTCTAACCCTTGCTAGGGAGAGGCAAAGATATAAAATGTAACCAAAATATTAAGAAAAAAAGAAAAACAAACATTTGTCGGGTGTGGGGCAGGTGGGGGGGGAGAGGATGGGTATATACATACATAGTGAGTGTGATGCACACCGTCTGGAGGATGGTCACACTTGAAGCTCTGACTCAAGGGGGGAGGGGAGACAAGGGCAATGTACGTAACCTTAATGTCTGTACCCCCATAATATGCTGAAATAAAAAGAAAAGAAAAAAAATAATGCATAGGGCATACTTTTTAAAACAGCACACTGGTCTTTCAGGATATTGTCTCCCATGTGGTATCATAAATTAGTGTTAGCAAATATTTTGGGGGGGGGACAATAGTGATTTTTTTAACTGAGTAATTGTATACTGGTTCATAAAATTCCCAAGTTATATCTGACCTGGGAAGGAGGTCAAACCATCTCATATGTTGTTGCCATTGGGCATTTGTGGCATAGGTACAAGTTAGGTATACAAAATGGGCCAAAATATTGTGTGCTCCATGTAATCATAAATTGGCCCCCTTTTTTAATTCCAAATTCAGCTCAGTTTGGGTGTGCCCTAAGTCTGAAGTTTTAAAGGACAGTCATTGCTGGAATGAGGTGATCATATCACCCCTGTGTCCACTCTCCTCAAACCATTCCATTTCGATGTCGTTTTCCTTAAAAACATTACATCTGATTTATATTCAGTATAGATGAAATGTCGGAAGCTGTCCCAGACACGGGGAGAGTTGGGGTACGGCTGCTGCCCA
>VBSM01001562.1:29386579-29406667 GCA_008086735.1 Cheirogaleus medius | reverse complement strand
ATTTTTTTTTTTTTTACATTTTGGATACATTGTATTTTGAGTTTATGTTTAAGTTTTTTAGATTTTTCTCATTTCTGCATATGTTTATATCTTTCATTACATCTGTCAGAGAATCAGTTTACCATTGAAAATTCCACATTTTTATCTTTAATTTTATGTGTTCTGTTTTATTCTTGTATTTATTTTATCATATCTTTTTATATTTGGTTTTTACATATCTTTTCTGAATTCTTATAGTGTCTGTTTTTCCTATACAATGACAATTATCTTTTTAAAAGTATTTTAATTCATGACAAAATGTGTGAACCCTCTCTTCCCTATTCTGTGGCAAAATTTTTCTTACAATTTTTTCTTTCTGGTCAGTGAGTTTCTGCCTTTTATTATCTTACTTATTTACAAAATCTATTTATTGATCCATGCTCATTTTTTCTTCTTATTCATTTTTAAATGAACTGGATTTTTAGGTATTTGCAGGAAATTTGACAGGAGTGGGAATGGGTGGGTAGCATCATAGTTTTCCAGACCAGCTGATTTTCACAACCTGAAAGCTTTTTCTCTGCTGACATGAGGATATACTTATTCACGCAAATTTAGCTCACCTTTTTTGAACCAGGCATGATCCAGGGAAGCTCCCCCTGCCAGCCATTCTAAACTCAGTTCCTGTCCCACTGTTGGAAATAAAAGATATTTATATTGATTTTTAACTTTTGCTGACACTGAAAGGCTCTTTCAATATTCTCTGTGTTTTTTACCTTTCAATTTCTTGTCTGTGACTTCTATTTGATCACATATGCTTTGGGACACTTTTACATATTTTAGGTTGTATAAAATGTATTTGTCTCCAAATAGGTATGTAAATATATATGCATATATGCTAATTGTGCATATATTTATTTTTCCATGATAAAACAAAAAATATTTACAAGGTTTTATATATCCAGGAATATCAAGTACTGTGATTTAGACACATGTTGCATTTCATCATAAACCTAAAGGTGTTATTTTCCATTTAACAATAGACATATAACATATTTTAGATTACCACATAGTCCCTTTTAATATAGAGGTGATATTATCTTATGGAAGAGATAATTAACAGATCATTACATATACAGCTGTTTCTAATATTTTATATTTAATATGACATAGCAAAATGATAGAGAATAAACTATCTTCATGTAGGGTAAATACATTTCAAACTTTTGAGCCAAGATAGTAGATAAAGGAAAAATAATCATTTTAAAGCTATCATGTTTCTGCTAAATATTTCTTATTGTGTATATATTCCATTAACTTTTAATGTGAAACTATTTGCAAATCCTTATTAAAAACTAGTAATAAAATGTTGTTATCTTTGGTTGAAAGTAATATATTCATCCACATTTGTTTACAGCAAACTTTCAGGATGTAATCTTGCTTATTTTGGGTTGCTTCAGATTAAAATTTGACTCAAGGGTTTAAGTTTTTATGCATATGTTATTTACAAATTATTTAAATTCACATGTCTGAATTTGATATAGAGATGAATAAAGTGAAATCTCATGGCTTTAGTTGATTTTTTAGTATTCTCTGGATAGGACCTGGTTTGTGGAAAAGACAATTTTGTATGTATTTAGTTTTTAATGTTGGTATATTGAAGCAAAAGTGCCACTAAAATCTGTCCGTATTTTTAAACATCAAAATTTATTGCTGAGCATATGCAGTAGGTAATTTTATTTTTTTCTCTTAAATCAACACTGGCACCATATTAAAATGTTGTAATAGCAAAATTAAGCAGATTATTTTTCTCAGTTTTACATTTTGACTGTTCCTAAATACACAAACTTCAAATAAGATGTTTAAGTAAATTAACACAAGGATATATTTAGTGAATTTTTTAAACAGTCATAACAGTCCAACATCACAAATCTCATATGTTTAAACCTTAACACACTGCTATATCATATATAATTTTATTTCAAAGAATGGAATATGCTGTATTAATATGTAGATGTATTTTCATCTACAGTGTTTTATAGAAGTCATATAGATGTTATTCTTTGTAGCCATATTTTCTAAGAGATTCACATTTACATTGGTGGGGCTAAAACACCCCACACTTCTTGCTGTCCTTATATTTTGGAATGAATATCCTATAAATATTTCTGCACTGTATCATATTTCTGGCCTTTCTCTACTCCTCTATGCCTGCTTCAGATGGGTCTTTGGCTTCATATGAAACACTGATGGAGTGCAACACTTTCCAATGGCCAATCCCATTCCTGTAGGGAGAAAACCTCAAAAGTTGGCCACCACTAGCTTGCTACTGCAAGGTTCCACCCACAGGTGTGGCACTGTCCATATCAAATACACCTTGCAAAAAAAAAAAAAAAAAAGCAACAGTAATTTAATGGAATTTTATTTCTATTTTAGCCATTTCTTTTGAGATTGAATAGCAAATTCTATCGATTTAATTTCAGTGTTAGTCTCATTTACTTTGTTAATAAAAAGAAGTAAGATGATATCTTCTTATATTATGGAGGTTGCTGAAATAAAACATGGGGTATTCTGATAGAAATCCATGAGATAAAAATGGGGATGTACCTGAGGCATAAGAGCCCTATTATATAGTTGAGGTACCCAATCACCAAATGGTACTTCATTTCTTGTAAGCAATCAATCAAGAACCATCCCCCACTTTCCTAATCCCCCTTCAGAATCATCCGGTAGAAGCTAAACCTTTTAAGAAGATGCCTCATGTTCCCTTGCTCCTGATGTTCCCCTTGGGTGCCATCTCTCTTAGTTCAACAAGCTGAATAAATGCAATCCAAAGTGTGTTCTTGATGGCCTTTGTTGGCGGGTTTTAATAACCCTGAAGCTTCCACTGAGATTTTGTTGAGCCTCTTGTTGCCACAGATTAATATTCTTAACATAAAAATAGTATGCTCACCTAGTGTTTACGACCGACAGGAGGCAAACTTGCCAATGATAGCAAGGCAAGCTAATACTGAATCTGGGCTCCAGATATTTCACCGAGCCCTTTAAAATCCTTTTTTTCCCCTCCCTGAAGAATAAAATGTCCGGGACTCTTTAGTCAAATGATATATTTGTACTCATGGTCCCTGGCTGACAAATCATTGATTGGCCATTAACCATTCTCCCTGTATTTTTTTGTTTCGTACTGACCTGTTTATTAGAGGAAGTTCAAGATCAATGTAGTTCTGATAAATGTCTTTCCAGCTGAGCTTGAAGAGAAAAAGCTCTACTTAGATATTATCTTTTTAGGATAAACTTTGCTGTGTCATTCATCAACCCATATCGTCTCTTTTCTTGGTCATGTTTATGTATACAAAATTTTGGCTTTTAATGATATTTTCTCTCCAAAAATTCTCCTTGTCAAGGGAACTGTTGATTTCTCAGGTGAGCAGGCACAAGCAGCTTGACCTTAGATTGAGGATCAGAGATATGCACAAGAGATGCTTTTGCTTTTGATTGATTGTCAGCCATCCTCTAATGGATTGTCTGCTGGTAGATTTGTGTAACCTTTCAGCACTTGCTTTTGTATTATCATTCTTGACTTTTTCTTTCTAATGGGCATGACTGCACCATGGGCAATTTAAAATTGCAGTAGTCACTTTGGAGAACTTTGATACAACCAAAATCATTTATTTGAGATGCACTTTGGAACAAAATGGGGGGAAAAAACTCACAAGGAAATAACAACTTGTTTCTATGTCAGAAAAATCACTTGGTTTAATAGAGAAGATGTCCCTCTTTCTTTTTCTATACTATGAAGATTAATAAGTACCAACTTATAATATGAAATTTTTATGGAATTGCGAAGGACCCAAATTATTGTTTAAACCAGCTATGGGGTCTCTCTCTCTCTCTCTTTCTCTCTGTCTCGTTCTCTCCCTCCCCCACTCCATCCAAATTAATTTTGCTTCATATGTTCCCTCTCATTTTGCAAAGGGAACGCAATTAGCCTCTAATGCTAAACTTTAGCTCTCTTCATGTCAGTCTATAGCTGGCTCACTCTAATTTCCACTTTTTTCTTTATCTTCCTTTCTTTTCCCCTTTACTTAAGAAGTTAATTTATTGTAAATACACACACACACACACACACACACACATATATATATATACAATCTAAGAATATCTACTATAGACAAATAGGTCTAACACAAAAGGGAGGGCAAATTACAGAATAACACTTTCTATAACCTACTGGTATAAGCTACTGCTCCAATAGGTTTTTTTTTTTAATATTCATAATTACAGTCCGTTCTTTAATGCTTTATTTTTGCTTCTGTATTTTTGTGGCTTATGATTCATAGCTTATACATATTTTTAAAATAGTAAATAAACAATATGTCCTACACTCACTGTTATAGTCTGCATATGAATTTTATAATTTTTTCCTTTTTTTTAATTTCATCATATTATGGGGGTACAAATGTTGTTAAGGTTATATATATTGCCCTTGCCTCCCCTCCCCCCCGAGTCAGAGCTTCAAAGAAAATAAACCTTAGTCTTGCACAGACTAAAATTTTATACTAGCATTAATTTTATGCTTTAGTAAAATTAAGAAAAAGACATAAATCTTTTCTTAAAAGCAACTTAAAATGGCTTAAGATGCACAAATATTCATTCTGATAGAAATATCACATGAACTTTTTTCTAATACAATTTATAAACCTCTGTATTTAAAAGTTGAGTTCTAAAGAATATTTAAATAATATTTTAAAATTATTTTTTAAAAATCTTGCTTTCCCTCTTCTCATGTAATATATTAAACAAGGCCAATAATATAGCAACTTTATTATTTTTCTTTGGTATTTTTTCTTTCTTCCTTAAGAAAAAATCAACAAAATTAAAGCATAAGGAGATTTCCTTTCTAAATTTCTTACATTAATTTTAAGGATCCAGTAAATTGTAATTGATTCTACAAATTGTTTAAGACTACAAAGAAACTATGTTTACTCAACAAAATGTTAATAGTGGAATTCTTTTATAGGAGTTTAATTTTTTTGAAATTGTTTCCACCTCACCAATCATAAAGACTTAACATAGATTATAACTTAACCTTTTACTGTAATTTCCCGATCTTTGATTAGCTTTAAAATTTTTAAAGTGATATTAAATTTAATTAGTAGATATTTATATATCTAGACAATATAATTTTAATATAGATGCACTGTTTTAATATATTATACAGTAGCCATCAGTTACAATTTTAAAGAAAGATGTATAAAAACTTTTGACTTATGTTAACACCAATATTCCCTTTCAAAAGAAAAGGTAAACAGTATGTTAATAGCACAGGAATGTTTATACAACATCATAAATATGCTTCTGTTTATCAAAAAAAAATTGTCTTTAGAGAAAAAAGTTTTCATTTGAGCCAGGATATATACTCAAGAAAATAAAAAAAGTGAGTTTGAGCATATACATTAAATAAACTTTATTACTCCTCTGTATTACATAGACAAGTAATGAGTTTGACAGGAGCAATGAAACATTAAAATATAACACAATTGGTTAAATGTGTTGGTGTTCATAAGAAAGTTGGGTATAATGCAGTTTAATGTCAAGAATCTCATACAACTTTATGAGATCACTCTAAATTGAAGAAAAAAAACTATGTTGCATATTGGCAGATGCATTTTTAGTTGCTTTTTAATAGACAGGATTGGATTTGGAGATCTGACTTTACCTAAATAATCAAAGTTATTAGTTCATAACTAGAGGCTTAGTTGTGAATTTAGAACACAATTGGGGGCATCAGTCAAGCATAATGGGAACAGTTTTGTTCACATATGTTCTGTTTTAAAATGGAACATCATAACAGTTCAGTGGAGCTCAAAATTACAGCTGAGAAGTGATCAGTTAACCACCCTCAAAAAACTGCATATGGGAAATAGACTGAAAAATTAGTTTCTTAACATCATCATGTTGCTGCAGCATTATATTCATGGAAAGATCTAAAGAACATTCTCCTCAAGATAAACAGAAACGTTTAGAGATATATTAAAATTTAGAAGGAAAAATTAAAAAAAAATCTGTATTTTTAGAATAGGCATGTACTTTTTAGATTGCATTTTTAAAATATATCCTAAAACCAAGGCTGGGGAGATTAAGAAAACACTTATCATTATAAGTGATACCAAGGGCAAGAAAGATAATCCAGGAAGTGACTCCATTTTCACAAGGAAAAATATTTCATATATGTTTATATTTTGGAGTTTTTTGTTTATTGATGTTTCAGAAATAATGATTACATGTTCATAGTAATACAGACACAGCATTATGTAACAAGAAAAGAATATGTGCCATGTAATCTCCCACTTTCTTCCTGTTAACTTTTCCTTACGGTAAGTGTCATAACAGCAGTACTGGTTTATGCCAGTGCTGGTTGGAGGTTTCAGTTATTTGGGATGTATCCAAATACAAGAAGAAAAGAAGATGAGAGTAGAAATGAAGACTAATAGTCTACCAACCTCTTTTTGTAATTGCTGATCAACAGCAACAAAGAGAACACTGTGGAATAAATTTAAATGGCAGAGGCAGTGTAGTAAATTGGTTAAGAATACACATTCTATATTAGACTTTGGATTGGAAGCCTAAATGAAGCATTTATTGTGTGACTATGAATAAGCTAATTAATTTACCTTTGCTTTAGATTCCCATTCATAAATTGGGGATAATAATACCTGATTCATGGACTGTTGTGAAAATCATATATTCCTCAACAAACAAAATGTGCTAAGAGTGCCTGGCATGTTGTTAGTATTATACAAGTATCTATAAATCACTATCATTATTATGATATTTATTCCATTAAAATACACTTCCGTAAATAGCTAACATTTTTCTTTAAACAGTGATATGAAATGACCCACTTAAAACTTAGCAGGATCAGACTGAGATTCTAGTTGTCTGGATTAGAAATTTGTCCTTTCTCCCCTCTTCTAACTCAGCAGAGCTGGATCCCAGAGCAGAGGTCTTCATGTCAGAGGAAAAAAGTATCCAGGAGCACAGTTCCTTTAATGCCACTGCTTGTAGACTTAGCACATGTTACTCTTATTAGATATTTATGTGACTAAGTCCTATCCATCTTTCATTTCGCAGATTAAATGTAACCTTCTAAATGAGATGATCTTCTTTGGCACCCAATTTGAGAATCTTCTACCTTTGATAGCTATGGAATCAGTCTCTTCCTCTCCCCAAAAACCAATTTCTCTGGAGAAGAATGGTACTTGGAAATCAATAGCTTGATTTTATTTGTGTTCATTTCTCCTGGTATGTCATCGTTTCTACTCCAATTCTGATCCAATACTCACATTCACCAGTTTATACTTTTCACTTTCCATGTTTGTAACTACCTTCTAAAACTGAAAAATCCCTAACTATCCTCTACATATTTATACATCTGTTCAAGTTTACAATGTGCAGATATGAGTTTAAGAATTGTGAAATTATATCGTTACTAAAAAAGCAAAGCTTCTACATAGAGTTCAATAGTGACTTTTTTTAACTTCAAAAAAATTAGGAAGTACAAATGATTTTTCTTATGTGGATAAATTGCTGAATTAAGAGCTTTCAGTAAACCCATCACTAGAATAGTGTACATTGTACTTCATAGGTAGATTTTTATCCCTGACTCCGCTCCTGCTCTCCCCACTTCTTAGTTTCCAATGTCCATTACTGCTCTTTATGACCATATATACCATTCATTTAGCTCTCATTTATAAATGTGAGAACATGTGGTATCTTTTTCTATTCCTAAGATACTTCAGTTAGAATAATGGTCCCCAGTTCCATGAAAGTTACTTCAAATGACATTATTTCATTCTTTTTTGTGGCTGAGTTATAATCCATGATGTGTATAGACACACAGCGTTTTCTTTATCCATTCATCAGTTGATGGACACTTAGGTTGATTCTATATCTTTGCTATTGTGTGTGATGTGATAAACATTTGAGTGAAGGTGTCTTTTTATCAAAATTACATCTTTTCCTTTGGGTAGATACTCAGTAGTGGCATTGCTGAATCAAACGGTAGGTCTACTTTTAATTCTTTGAGGAATCTCTGTACTGCTTTCAATAGTGGTTGTGCATGTTTACATTCCCAACAGTGTGTAAGCGTTCCCTTTTCACTGCAACCACTCCAATATCTATTGTTTTTTGACTTTTTGATAATGGTGATTCTGATGGCAGTACAGTGGTATCTCATTGTGATTTTAATTTGTGTTTCTGTGATAATTACTGATGAGCATTTTTTTTCATTTGTTGGCTATTTGTCTATCTTCTTTTGCAAAGAGTCTGCTCATGTCTTTTGCCCACTTTTTGATGGAGTTGTTTTTTATCTTGCTGATTTGTTTGAGTTCTTTGTAGATTCTGGATATTAGCCTTTCGTTGGATGTATAGTTTGCAAATATTTTCTCCCATTCTGTAGATTATCTATTTATTCTGTTGCTTATTTCCTTTGCTGTGCAAAAACTTTTCAGTTTATTAAGTCCCATTTATTTATTTCTGTTGCTGTTGTATTTGCTTTGTGGTCTTAATCATATATTATTTGTCGAGGCCAATGTCTAGAATCATTTTCCCTATATTTTCTTCCAGAATTTTCATGGTTTCAGGTATTATATTTAAGCCTTTAATCCATTGAGTTAATTTTTTGTATATGGTGAGAGATAGAGATCCGTTTCATTCTTTTGCACATGGCTATACAATTTTGCCAGCACTGTTTATTGAATAGGGCATCCTCTCCCCAGTGTATGTTTTTGTTTGCTTTGTCAAAAATTAGTTGCTCATAGCTATCTGGTTTTATTTTTGGGTTCTCTATTCTGTTCCATTGGCCTATGTATCTACCTTTTATACCAGTTTCATGCTATTTTGATTACTATAGCCTTGTAATATAATTTGAAGTCAGATAGTGCAATGCCCCCAGATTTGTTCTTTTGGCTTAGGATTGCTTTGGCTTGTCATAAAATGAGTTAGGGAGGATTCCTTTCTTCTCGATGTTATGGAATGATTTCTGCAGTATGAGTACCAGCTCTTTTTTATACGTCTGGTAGAATTAGGCTGTGAATCCCTCTGGTCCAAGGTATTTTTGTTGTTATTGTTGTTGGGAGAGTTTTTGTTAGTATTTCAATCTCATTACTCATTATTTGTCTGTTGAGTATTTGTATTGCTTCTTGACACAAGCTTAAGAGGTTGTATGTTTTCAAAAATTTATCCATTTCCTCTAAATTGTCTAGTTTGTTTGTGTAGAGGTTTTCATAGTATTCATGGTTGATATTTTGTATTTCTGTTATCGGTTGTAATGTCTCTTTTTTTCCTTTCTGATTAAGCTTGAGTCCTTTGTCTTCTATTTCTGGTTAATCTAGCTAGAGGGCTGTCAATTTTGTTTATCTTTTCAAAGGGCCCACTTTTTGGTTTATTGATTCTTTGTATTTTGTACATTTGTTTCCAATTCATTTAATTATTCTCTAAGCATTCTTATTTCTTTTCTTTTGCTAGTTTGAATTTTGTTTGTTCTTCATTTTTTAGTTCCTTGAGGTGTGACATTAGGTTGTTAATTTGTGATCTTTCTGTCTTTTGATGTAAACATTTAAGGCTATGAACTTCCCTATGAACACTACTTTTTCTGTATCCCATAGATTGTGGATGCTTGTGTCATATTTGTTGTTTAGTTCAAAAAAATCTTTTGATTTACATCTTAATTTTGTCATTGATCCAAAGTACATTCACAGCAGGTTGTTTAATTTCCATGACTTTGTGTAGATTTGAGAGTTTCTCTTGGAGTTGATTTCTAGTTTTATTCCACTATAATCTGAGAAGATACATGAAGTGACTATTATTTTTCTGAATTTGCTAAGACTTGTGTTGTGGGCTAATATATGATCTATCTTGGAAAGTGTCACATCTGCTGTTGAGAAGAATGTATATTCTACAGTTTTGGGGCAAAATGTTCTGTAGATGTCTCTTAGGTCCATTTGTTCTAGAGTCATGAATAAGTAAAATGTTTCTTTGTTGATTTTCTGCTGTAGTGATCTCTCTAGTTTATCAGTGAAGTATTGAAGTCCCCAGCAATAATGATTTTGCTGCTTATTTCTTTGCCAAGATGTAATATAATTTGTTTTATGAATCTGGGAGCTCCTGTGCTAGTTGCATATATATTTAAGATAATAATATCTTCTTGCTGAATTGCTCCCTTTATCATTATATAATGACCATCTTTATCTTTCTTTACCGTTGTTGATTTAAAGTCTATTTTATCTGATATGAGAATAGCTACTCCTGCTCACTTTTGGTTTCCATTCACATGGAATATTTTTTTCCATCCCTTTACCTTGACACTTTGAGAATCCTTGCAGGTTAAATGGAAATCTTAGAGACAGAATATAATTAGATTGTGTTTTTCTCATCCAAGCAGATTCTTCTGCTTGGTCTAGTTTGTTAAAGATTTGTGCTGTATTTTGAAATTCCCTAAATGACTCCTTCATTTCTTTATGTTGTGTTCTTTTTTGAAAAAATGTTATCTATCTCTTTAGCAAATTTTTCATTCATGTCCTGAATTATTTTTTTGGTTTCTTTGAGATGGTTTTCTACCATCTCCTCAATTCCATGTATCTCACTTACCACCCATAATCTGAATTCCATATCTGTCACTTTGATAATTTCCTTTTAGTTAGAGGTCATTAATGGAGAACTATTGTGATACTTTGGGGGTGTTTATAAGACTATTTTTCCGCGTTACCAGAGTTTTTATGCTTATTCCTTCTCATCTGGGGCTTCTTCTCTCAGCTCAAAAGAGATAGCAGATACAGTACACTTGTTCTCTGCTGAGACCTTTGTTGCTTGGTGAAGATAAGGATGGGTCTCTTTAAGGTTTGCTTGGGTCCCATTCTGAGAGCTTGATCAGACAGGAGAAGGGTGGTTGCACTGTGAGCCTTTAATGCTGCTGCTCTGCTGCATCTCTCCTGTTCCCTTGTGGTCGTCACTGGGCCACTGTGACAGGGCTGGCCCCTGGTGCAAAGCACACATGGGAGGTGAGGCTGGCCAGCAGGATGGGGTGTGTACACATGATGGAGAAGGTCTGCTGGGTGTGGTGTGCATGCATACAGGCCTACATAGCTCAGGTGCCAGGTGCATTGGTGGGTCAAGACATGCACAGGGTGTGGTGCATGCAGGGTATAGTGGTGTGCAGGGGGCATGCCCACAGGATAGAGTGGGCCCATGAGGCAGAATAGGCCAGTAGGTCACAGCTCACATGCAGTGTGGAGTGGAAGCTGGGACAGAGTAGGCACATCGGGCAGGGTGCCTGAGTCGGTTGGAGAAGGTCCACAGGGCATGGTGCTCATGTGTGCAGGCTGTGGTGCAAGGCACACAAGTGGGGCGGGGTACATGCAGGGCACCTGTGCAGGATGGCATGTGTCCAGTGGCATGCAGTCCACCCAAATCTAAAGACGGTGGTTGCGCTGGCTTTCACCCCACTTGGGGCCTCCCAGGTAGCAGCGGTGGTCCAGCCTTCCAGACAGTGGGCAGTTGGTGTCAAGGGCTATGGGCTTGTACTCCTCCCAGATCCTTCATTTAGCAATGTCGCCCAGACCACGACAGTGGGCACAAGGCCTGTGATCTCCCAGAGCCCCTGGCAGCTCCAGCAGTGGGAGTGTGCATAACCTGCCCACAGGGTGTACCTGAGCACAGGAGTAACGGGAGAAGGCAGCAGTTAGAAATCTAACCCCTGGACAGAAACAGCTTTCTGGGATTATGATGTTACAATGGCACTAGCTGCAGAACCCAGGGCTCACAAGCCAGCTGTCTCTTCTCTCTGGAGTACACAGCCTCTAATCATGTCTCTATGTCAGTCCAGAGGCCTGCTATAGTAAAGTGGCCCTCCCGCCACTCTGGTTGCAGTACCCTGAGGGGAAGCATGGAACCTGGGATTCTCTCCTCTGTCCATTTCCATTTGTATGCGCCTCCCCTAATTACCTCGGTCCTGATAAGCAGGTTGTTCCACTTCTATCTTCTTCACTTCACTTCCACGTCCTCTCTGTGCATTCATGGTGTTCTCACTCAGACCATGGATCGAAAGGTGGATATCTATTTGACGCTTGTGATCCTGCCAGTGGCCAGTTCAGGCACTATATTGGCTCCCCCTTCCTAGAGTTCAATACTGATTCACAGTTCTATTTTTGAGGTAAAATTTGCATACAGTGAAATGCACAGATCTTTAACATAATATTTGGTGTGTTTTGAAAACTGTATACATTCATTTATCCACATCCTCAATATATAGACCATATTCATCTCCTCAGAAATCTCCTCATATTCCCTAGTTAATGCCCCTAAGAGGAAATCACTTTTTAAAAAAATAATTTATATGGCAGATTCTTCTCTTCTAGAACCACAGATAAATGGAATCATACAGTATGTGCTCTTCTGTGTCTGTATTCTGTCACTCAGCATTATATTCAACAGATTTATCTTTTAACATACAATTCCAAAGGTTGCATTATTCAGAAAATATGTGCAAAAAGAAATTAGTGGAAGATCATGTTTTGCATTTATCTTCCAGGATTGTATACACATTGCATTATAAAAGTATCTCCTGAAGCAGACAGTGATTCTACTGACTCATTCGCCTTTGTTCTCCTTTGAATCAGGTCCACGACAGTCTTTGATACAGAAGAGAAGTAGCTTGTCATCTTTGATATCTATTCTATATTTACACATACATTGGTTAACCTGGCCCCAGACTATTTGCTAATGACAAGCCTTCTGTACTACACGGATGTCTTATAGCTACAGAGGATAAAAATGTTTTCTTCAAAGACTAATAACTTAGATACGCAATCTAAAGACTTGAGTAATCATTTACTGCTCAGTATAAGATGTGGCAAATCTCAAATGATAGTGGATCCCCCTCTTATCAACTCACCCCATCCTCCACACCTTCCCAGGGTCACAGTCAGAGGCCAGCAGGGAGCTCCATCAGCACCTTCTTGGTAACCTCTCCACCATCTTGTCTCACTTGGAAATTTCAGTTTATCTACTTTACAATAGACATTCATTGTTTTGTATCCAGCAGCTTTAGTTTAATGTGCCACTGCTTTGTCTTTCTGTAACACACACAGTTGTTTTGATGTATTTACAATATAGGCTGTGCAATTTTGATTTTTATATTGTTTGGTTGGCTGAATAAATTTGCGACACTCAAACACTTGTGTTGATAGTTGTTAAAAACAATACCAGTATTTGATCTAGTTTCATCTCAACTATATTATACCTGGACATTTTAGATGTTTATCAAAGTTCTTTTATGGGAAGAAAGTAAACATATGAAATAATAAATATCTGACATTTATGAGTAATGCTGGCTCTGCACAAATTTTTGAAAACTTAGTTGACAAAATTTTGGATCAACTGAAAAAAAAGCATGACTTTTGAAATTTCTGCCTTGGTTCTCAGTATTGTCATTCTTTATATTGAATTTATTTCTTATGAAAATATGTAGTTTTTAAGGTTTTTTTCTGAGAGTATTATGTAATTTTTTAGCATGGGTAGATGGAAGTGTCACTTGTATGTTACCGTACAGCTGACATACATTTTTGTCTATTCTTTATTATCTTAGTAGTTTCATGCTATGTATGTACCATAACCAACCTATTGCCTATGAGAAACGTGTAAGATAATGTATTTACAGTCTTTTTTATAAGTTTATAATATATTTTTCTATCTTGTTTTATATGTATGTTATATAAAATTCAAAAAGAATTTTTTTTCTTGAGAAAAGGATAGAAAATGCAAAATCCACAATTTTTGTATCTGAAAATTTCCAATTGTTTTGCAGTACTTTATTATATTGGGTGTCTTATCTGTTTTGAGCTTTTAGTTAGCTAATGAATGAATACTTAGACACTTTTGGGTTTTAGTTGAGATTTTACATAGCTTGCATTTTAATTCTTTGGTTCTTTGCTGTTTCTGTTAACCTATAGCATTATTTTAATAAATGCTATAATACCAACCTACTAACTCTTGACTATGTCTGTTTATTAACCTTTACATGTTAAATTAAAATAAACAAATAAAGACAAAAGAAAAAAAAAGAAACAAAGCCTAATAACTTAGATACAGTGAAGTAGCAGACAATAATATAATGGGAATGTACCTATTATTGCAAAATATGAATTTTAAGGAATATTTTACTTTTAAGATGTAATAATAGGGAACTTATTCCAAAAAAAGACAATTAAAAATGATGAAAATGAATTAGCTTTGCATTTGTCATTTACAAAAGGAAGTGAGTAGAATAAAATAATAATGCTGAAAATGTTTTTAAAAATTTGAAGGAGAAAATGATAATTTAATTTGAAAGCTTATTAAAATTAAAGAAGACATTCTTAAAGACAGTAATATTATAGAACCATAAAGAAGTATATAAAATTGGTATTTAATGTGACTATCTTTAGGGTTCAGAATCAGAGGTCCCTATATATAGTAGTGGTTGTTTTAAAGAAATTACTTTTCAATTTCATTCTATTTCTCCTGTCAGTAAATAAGAAGATAATAGAAGTACTATCAATAAAGGAAAAAGGGATTATTGCCTTCATAAAATTAATGCTTGTGTAAATTTTGAAGCCTCAGTTTCAAAATATTAAAGGTTCAGTATCTTATTTCAAGCTCGGCCAATCTCTGATGTTCAATGACTCATAATGATGATTTAAAAAGACATGTTAGAACAAGATGAAGCTACTGATCATAATTGCCAAATCTGTGAAGATAATTGATTATACAAAGCTCTATGTGCTAGTTTTGAAATCTGTAGTGTGTTTGCTTTTTCACCCTCCAATTTATTCAAAATTAACTCTTTCTTTGATTGACACCCTATATGATACTGCATGCAGACAATTTAGTGATACTGCTTATTACATTACTAAACTTTTCTTTATTTGAACCAGCTTCTTATACACTTTCAACATTTACATATGCTATTTTGAAATATTTTACAGTTTATTTTTATGTTTTAAACTGAAAACCAGCTACATGTAAAGATAAGTAGCAAAATTGTAATTATTTCTCAACTAATGCTAAGATGCACATCTTTATTATATGCTATTTAGTATATGCTATTACATACTGTCTTTAATAGATATCCACTGCTCTTATATCTGGTAAACTTTTTTTAGTATATGTGCTGCCGAAGCGAGCACTATATCTGGTAAACTTTGAAACAGTGATATTCAAAATGTCATCTGTGGACTGTAAAGAGGTCCTCAAACTGTTAGCTCTCTGTCCATGAAAAGATAAAAAGCTTGCATCAGAATGTAAATCTACCATTTGGCAAAGCACATGGTTTAGTTTGGCTCCCCTGACCCCTACTTTTTTATAGCAACACTTTTCTATATAGGAAGTTGTACATTAATTAACACACTGGTACAAAGTTGTTAACTCATTGCAGACTGGCACTTTGAGTAGCATTTCTCTAAACCAGGGTTCAGTAAACTTTTTTCTGTAAAGGGCTAGGTAGTAAATATTTTAGACTGTGTAGTTTATTTTAGACCATGCAGTTTCTGCTGCAAGTACTCAACTCTGCTGTGCAGCATGAGAGCAGCTATAGACAATACGTAAGTGAATGTGTCTGACTCTCTTCTAATAAAACTTTATTGATGAACACTGACATTTGAATATGATACATTTTTACATGGCACAAAATAGTATTCTTTTATTTTTCCCAACCATTTAAATGTATAGAGATTATTCTTAGCTAGTGAATCATAAAATTTTTAAAAAAGTAATTTTGTAACTCCTGATCTAAACCATCCTCTAAGTATCATTTAAATTGTTACTTGTAGTATAAATCTTTCTCTAACTTTCCTCAATCAGATTTAGTATTCTTCCTATACTTTCTTTAGAATTCATATACACCTACAACATACTTTATTGAGTTTTATTTGTGTGAAAATCTTCCCCCTCGCCCCCCACAGAAGATTGAAATAACTTATCTCAGGTTCTTCATCAATTAAGTGTGATTGGAATTAGAACCCATGAGTTGCCCCAGAGAGTGTGTTTTAGTCACACTACTACTTGTTGATTCTTAAACTATTTGTCAACTAGTACTAAGGAGGGGCTGAGGAACAGAACTCGACAAGTGGTGAAGGAAGCATATTTTGAGATTCAGTGAATTAGCATTTAGGAGATCAGAGTGTCAGGAGCTTTATTCGACTCTAAAAAAATTATTTAACCTTTTGAGTTTCTGTTTCTTCAGCTGGAAATTTAAGGATATTGTGAGATGTTCCCTACGTTTCTCTCATTTCCTCCATTTTTATGATTTTAGGATATCAGGACCCTATAGAATCATGTAGTGATTAGATTTTATATAAAATTTATATAGCAAGTATCCAAAATACACAGATTTGTATATTGAAAGGACAACAGAAGGAGAATGTCAAAGGAGGTTATATAAACAGAATAATATTTTTAATGGCTCATTAATTAATGGAGCATTGGAAATAATTCAGTAAACACTTTAGTATATAAAGTGATTATGCCACCAATTTTACCATCAGATTAATGAAGTTTGCATCTGGTCTGGTGCTAGATTATAGCACTTACAGATATGGGCTCTGCAAATTTGGGAACTATCCATGCACTGACATCAGCACCTTCAGACAAAATTTGCAATCATGTGACTCTTGGACTAAGCTAATCATATCATCAACAGACCAGAACAAAAATTTTAGTTTCACTGGACTGCAGATACTAATCTTTTGATCTCAGTTTACATCATCACCAACAGTGTGACTCTATCATTGTTCTGTTTGGAACTTTAAAGTCCATGCAACAAATATTAACTAATATTCCTGTCATTTTGGTAAGAGCCCAAGATAAAAGCCCCGTTGATTTCTGTTCTCATATGCATGCTATTTAGAGACTATTTACCTAATCCATGCCCCCCCCCAGCTTCCTCCAATATGTTTTCACTGGGTTCTCTGTAATTTTTATTCCCTGGTTTAATAGCCATCCAGGATATCAACCATTTAAAGGAAACCTAGGAATAAATAAATCCTGAATTTCTTCCCACAGGAAGAGTAGATGACAAATTCCTCAGCTACCATTATTTTTGGAGATAAAGTTGGCTTCTTTCTTGTTCTTCAGAAAACACAAACCTGAATTACTTCTCCTTAATTGTTATTTTTTTTTAATTCTATTTTACCTTAGTGCACTCCTCATATGCTATAAATTGCCTTTCTAGGCATAGAGAATTATTCCCTATTGATTTTAACACTTTGTTCAGTCTTCATTACTTCAACAGCTACAGACCAGATAAATCATTGGAATGATATCATACAGTGCTGTCTCTCTAGGAGGTAGACTACATGGGTTGTCAATATTAAAGAAAAACACAGAACACCCAGTTAAATTTGGGGTTCAGATAAATAGCATTTTCTTTAGCATTAGTATCCCCCATCCATTTAATAATTATACACTATAAATTTTATGATAATAAAAGAACAACTAAAGTTGTTGCTCACAATACAAGAATCACCTCCTCTAAGATGCCAAACTAGGACCTCCCCAGACTGAGATAGGTACCTCTTTTTAATCCTCTAATACCATTACTATAGTCATGTAATATGTTTTCCTCCCACATAGCTATTATAGTACATTCATCTGTGCTTGTTTCTTTTACCTCTACTTAACTTTGAGCTCCTTGAGGAAAAAAAAAGTCCATATCTATTTTATTTATTAATTTATTTTTGAAGTCCTAGTACATGGCTAAGTGTCTGCCAGATAGCAAATTGTTCATACTTACTGAATAAAACATTAACTTCTTGGTGTCTCATATGTAGAGAAGTAATTCAATCTAAGCAAGCCACATTTTAGAACACAATGGGCCATAACTCAAAGGCATATTAATTTTCTTTGTGAAAATTTTTTATGGTTTTAGTTCCATTTATGTCAAAACATCTCTTCTATATTCAATCTTAAAATAAAGTATGCATTGTATAAACATTTCAAGTGCTCACATAAGATATAGGAGTAAATCAATGTTACTTTAGCTGTCAGTAAGAAAAAAATGTATTAAAGGCAGAAGATTTCTATACTACTTATTGGCCCACTGTTAGATGAGCTGGCACTAGAAGATAAAATATAGAATTTGAATACCTGTGGCACATTATCGTTAATCTTCTTGGAAATGAATACATTTTTTTCAGCTTAATTTCCCATAGATCTATTTTGCTGAATTCTAGGGCTTTCAAAGTGAAATACTTTATTTTTTATGTTTTATATATGCAAATATTAAATTTAACTCACATCTTAAGAAAAGTCTATTCTTCTTTTTATGAAGCAGTATAGAAAACCAATATTGTACTTCCCAAGATCTGTACCAAATAATCTCTCTCTCAGTGACTAAATATAATTTTATTAAATATTCATAGATGTTAAGCCAATAAAATGCATATTGTGGAATGGCTACAGATCATAGTATATATTTGAAGCATACACATATTAGTTATTATGAGCAGGTTTAGAGAAATAAGATAATTTAAGAAAATAATATAAAGTGGTTGAAAACATTTGATATAAAATGTGGTATGGCCTGGTAGAACACATATCAATAACATGTAACAAGAAGAAAGTGGCTCCTCCTAATTTTATTTCTCTTGCCAGCTAGTAAAAGGATGTTTCTTGAATTACTTACATCTCTAGTCTTTGTTTTCTCTGTTGAGATCCGACAGATGGGAGCTCAGCAGCAGCCATGCAGAATGATGCTGAATGTGACATGGGTACAGATCAGATGTTGCCATCTTCCCCAGGAGTCTCATTTAGCCTCCTCAGCACCTTTGACCTGCTTCATCCTATGCCTCCTCACAACAAGAAAATTATCAGGCATTTTTGGAATTTTCTGTGAACAGAAATAAGCCTAGACCATGGACTATCATGATTTTTTCCTATCTCCTTTTCATTAATTATAAACACAAAACACATTTTTCCCCCATGTAAACATTACAGTCATTTTTTTCATTAAGTGCTGATGATCATTTCTCCTTTACATGTTATCATTTAAAGAATCTTCTGCTCTAAGGCATTTTAGGCTATATATTTGATGGCAGAAATGCTAGCCCTGCTAAATTTAAAATATATTCAAAATGTGCTGATACAATTATCTTTTGGTAGAGTTTTAAAATTTTAGTATTGGCCATTTTAAACTCACTAATGAAGAAATAGTGATTTTTAAAAGGCATTCAAATGGGCTGGTTTGAAATGGAATTTGGATGGCAATTCCTAACGTATCTTCTTCCAACTTCCTGCTAAAGTTGAAACATAGGAAAACAAAATGAAACAAACAAAAGACTTGTAACACCTGAAAATCAAGACTGACAGAAAGCATTATGCCAGAATTGATGGTAATTTGAAAGTGATCATAAACTGGACTCAAGAACAGCTTAACCAGGATTAGCAAATTCTGGACTCAACATCATAAAATAGAAAGCCTGAATAAAGACAGTTAATCTCTTTGTACCTTTCCCAGTGGTGCCCTTTGACTCTTTGACTCAATGAATAAGAACTTACCATAGACAGAACTGAGCAACTGCCCTACTTCACCTCTCAGATGCTGCTTTGTGATGAGAACCATCACCATTTGTCTTGTCCACCACACTTAAAGATCCAAGTCAGTTAGCCATTGATAATACCAGAAAACTCTGGGAATTCTATAGGCACATGCTTTTTTGCATTTAAGGAGGTAAGGTGCAAAAAAGTTTATTCCATGAGAAGAAATACATATAGAAAACTATAATCAGAGAAATAATAGTAAGTTATACCATGAAACAATACTATTATTTGTCTCAACCTATAAATATAAGGGTGAAAGATTAGATAGAATGCACAAATTTCTCAAGATTATGCTATGATCTTTAGCAAATCTAAGTTATGATGCTGGGACATGAATTCATGTAGTCTAATTTCAGGGGGTAGAGTCTTAAAAACAATAATAATAGAAACAGTTAAATTAACAGTAATAGAAGTTAGTAGTCTATGTTTATTTTATGTCAAGCTCTGTGCTAAATTCTTTTTTTTTTTTTTTATTTCAGC
>VBSM01001562.1:29358788-29386479 GCA_008086735.1 Cheirogaleus medius | reverse complement strand
CTTTCTTCTAATATCTTCTAGTAGCTGTCTTTTCTGTAGAGATACTCTGTCTGGTGGTGTTTCTAGTCCACCATCTTGCTCCGCCCCTTCTGTGCTAAATTCTTGACAAGCATAATCTCATTATGTCTTCTTAACAATTGTGTGAGGTGTGATTATGATTCCTGTTTGATCAATCAGAAAGATGACTGGCAAGTGTAAATGACTTGTCTAATTTCCCACCTCTTCCACTGATGCTCTCACAGAATTGATTCAACCTGTTGTGGAAACCTTATTTAGGCTGGGCCAATCTGATCTTCTTTCCTTGGAATTCTTAACTGTTTAACAGATCCACTTAGTATCTCTATGTTCATGGACTGACTATAATGTAGCTGAGTGACCATATCCTCCTATGTAGACTGAGAAATAAGGATAATGGTGGGAGCAAGAGAGAAGAGTAATAGCAATAAGCTGAAAGTAGAAAGAAGCAGAGGTGAGAAAATGAATCCATTCTATTTCGAGCCCTATTGTTGTGCTTATTTGACACTAAGTTGCATTCTAGCACTTGGTTTGGGTCTAACACCTCTGTGATTATGTAATAAATTTTATTTTAGCTAAATTTAGATGGAGTTGTTTTATACAATAGTTATTATACATGTTAATAAAAAACCCAAAAGTAATGTTGGTTATTATTATATTTTGTGATGAAGTTGTTAATTCATATTTTCTTTTTTATGCCTTTTTAAGTATTTACAAAATGTTCTGTTGCTCTAGTGAAGTAAATTAAGAATTAAAAGAAATTTAGCTATTTTAGGTGATAAATGTACATTTAGATGTATGTTAAAAAATATTTTTTAAAAGTAATTAAAAAACTTGTCAGACAGCAAAAGAGGAAAATACTGAGCTGAAATCAGAAATAAATGACTCTAGCCTTGCAGAATTTTTGTATTAATCTTTTTAGTTTATATTTATTTTAAGTGATCTTTTAGAAAAAAAGGTTGTGTAATAGAAACATGCACACATTCAATTTTAATTGAAAAATACTTATTGTATAGAAATACATTTTTTTCCTAAAGAAAAAGGTAAAAAATTCATGACAAGTGAGGCAAAAAGATAATACTCTAATATTAGTGAAAGACTAGAAAATACAATGGGTAGTTTTATGTGTAAAAATATCTAAATATGAACTGAATGACATCTAGTAAATAGCAGTGTAAAACTGTAGACTTATTGAAGCCTTCTGTTTTTATTTCCTTAATTTATATATTAAAAACTAGACATAATTATTTAAATGTTATTTCACAATTCCTACCATATTACAATAATCTGCCTAAGTCTTATTGTTAAAAGTATGATGTCAGATTATAAGATGTAGTTTTTTTAACTTAGTAGAGGGCATGTATATACTATATTAGTGAGAAAAATGCAATACTTGGAACTAATATAATTTGTACTTTTAAGGCAGACCAATTATCTATTTCATTTCCAAGCCTGCATTACTTTGCATCTCCAGTCATGACATCATTTTTATTTTACATTAAGAGGGCAAAATCTTGATGAATTGTCTTTGTGGTCTTTGGAAAGAGTAACTGATACATTATTTTAGAATTCAAGCTACATGTTATTTTACTTGGTTTTAATATCAAGGAAAAGAAAATGCCTCCTTTCCTTCTTTTAACTATCCCAAAGTAGTTATATTAAGTAGTATTTCCTACATGAATTTTCAAGTTTATCTCTTTTTTAATGTTATTTTATCTATCTGAATCTTTCTTCTTAATGGATAGCTACTGCAGGTTTAAAGTATATTATATGTAAAATTTCCTCTTGTAGAAAGAACATACAGGATTCTTTTGAATGCTCTTCTAATTAGCAATTGCAAAGTGAAACACTGTCTTTCAGTCTACTTTTCACTTGTTAGAAATATGATGCAGACAGATCGGCTCTTGACTTCTATATAAATCATGGCAAAATCATCAGTATTGTCTCATGTGAGCCAATTAACATGGAGAAACAACTATTTTGCCTCTGAATAAAGTTATATTTCTACCAACTTCTTGAAAAAATCATGTGTCATTACGCTCAAAGCATAAATTGCTCAAAAAACATCCCTGAATATCTGACAGTATATGTATTGTTCAGGTTCCAGAGAAACAGCACCAATAGGGTATAGAGATCTCTGATTCTCTTTCTATCTTTCTCTCTACAAGTAGTATTATAACTACAAGATATTGAACTCATTGTTAAACACCTTTCAACAACCTAAGCCCCAGGCCCACATGTCTTCTCTAGAAAAATCTGCCAGAATAAATAATACTAATTTTACAAAAACTTTTCCAGAAAATAGAAGATGAGGCACCTTCCAATTTATTTTATGAGGTGTGCATTACACTGATATGAAAACCAGAAACAGCTTTTACGTGAAAACTACAGAGTAATATTCCTCATGGTTATACTAAAAAAAAATCATCATCATTATTAACATTATCTCTTTCTCTCTCCTCTCTCTCTCTCAAATCACATCAGTGTAGAATTTATCTTAGGAGGATTGTTCAAACTACAAAAATCAATGAATGTAGTGTAGCCTAAAAATAATAATAAAACACAATAACATTAAGATCATCTTGATAGATTCAGCAATGCATTTGGCAAAGTTCAGAGTCAACATATGTTTTGAATGAAACTCTTCATGTTTCATTATCAACTTAACTGGTAGCTACCATCCCCAGCAGCCAACAGAGGATCCACCTGCTTGGGTTCCTTCCAGGTGGCCTTCCATCAGCGGTAGGATTGAGAGTAAGACTTCAATGACACAAGTACAATGTAGAAGATGAAGTGTTTTTCAGACTCACAGACACTGGGTTGTACATGGCATACCTGGAGGTCAGGGAGCTCAGGCAGGGAGAGAGAAGAGAATGTGGCAACAAGCAACAGGTAGATATAAGGGAATAGGGTATGGGTCACTTTAAGTTTGTAGGCAAATGTCTGAATAGTTCCTTTAAAGGAAGTTGTGGGAAAGAGGGAAGCCCATTCTGCTAGGTGGGAGAGATGTCTCTAAATTCTTATCTCTAACTACTGGCTTTGAGCCATTTGGGTGTGGTTTAGAGCAGGAAACTAAGTCAAGGGTGACTGAGATTGTGTCTGGCATGAGAAAGCTAAACCTGCATTCAAAATGGATGCTGAGACAATGTGAAGTTTTAAGCATTCACTACAATATGTTATAAAAAATCTGCACAAACAAAGGATAACTTTCTCAACTTGACAAAGGGTATCTCATGAAAACCTACAGCTAATATCATACTAAATGCTCAAAGATTGTATGTAGTTCCCCTAAGATCAAAAACAAGGCAAGGGTGTCTGCTCTTGCCATTCCTTTTCAAAGTTCTAATGGAGATTCTAGTTAGTAAATTAGGAAAGAAAATTAAATGAAAAGCATGTATATTGAAAAGAAATAAACTGTTTCTTTTTGCAAATGTCTTAATTGTCTATGTAGATAATCTTGAAGAATCCAAAAAGAACTGCCAGATAGTATAAGTGTGCTTAGTAAAGTCACAGGATACAAGGTCAATATATAAAAATCAATTGTATATCTCCATAGTTAGAAATTGAAATTTTGGAAAGAACCACTTATAATAATATCAATAATTATGAAATATTTTGAATAATTTCACCAAAATATGTGGAAAAATTTTTATACTGAAAACCATAAAACATTTAGTAATAAAAAATCAAATAAGACCTAAATTTATGGATAAATATATTTATGTATTAATGGATTAGGAGCTAAAAAATTGCCAACCTATCAATTCTCCTCCAAAATATCTATAGATACAGGGTAATCTTAATCAAAATCCAGCAGCAATTTTGTGTTAACAAGCTAGTTGTAAAATTTATAAAGAAAACACAGATCTAGAATAGCAAAGGCAGTGTTACAGCTCTTTCAGAATTTGTCTAGCGGGTTTTCCGGTCCTCACCGGAAGACCGCCCCCCAATTAGAAATATAAAAATTGAAATTAAAAAAATTAAAAATAAATTTAAAAAGAATAGCAAAGATAATTCTGAAAAGAAAGAACAAATCTCAAGGATTTACACTACCTGATTGTAAGAATAGCCATAAAGTTACAGTAATCAAAATAGCGTGATTTGCCAAAAGTATAAACATATATATCAATGGAACAGAATAGAAAATGCAGAAAAAGACTCATGTAGATATGGTCATTTGATGCATGATATAGTTGTCAAGGAAATTATATTAAGGATGAATAGTCTTTTCAATAAATGAAGCTGGATAAATAGAACATTCACATACAAAAATGTTCATTTCTATCCTTAATTGCATAATATACAAAAATTCGCCCAAAATGGATCATAGACTTAGGATGATTAAATTTATAGTAAAAAATAAGAAAATAAATCTTTATGACCTTTGGTCCTTGAGTTAGGAAGAGATTTATTATGTAGCACACAAAAAGTAAAAACAAATAAATAAAATGTTGATAAGTTACACTTCATTAAAATTAAAATTTTTTGCTTTTTCAAACCTACTGTGAAGAAAATGAAAGACAAGCCACAAACTGGGAAATGTAAATTAAAACCACAGAAATATTCTACTAAACATCTATTAGATTGTTTCAAATAAAAGACTTGATAATACAGAGCAACTGGAACTTTTCTAAACTTCCAGTGTGGATGCAAAATGATACAAACATTTTAGAAAAGAGACAATTTGTGTAAAGGTAACATACAGTGTTTCCCTGAAAATAAGACCTAGTGATTGATGAGCGTGGCTACACAGCGTATCTACACATCTCATGCATTTCATTGCAGAGCAGTAAAGAAGATAAACCGCCCTTCTCATCTGCCCCAAGAGAGCTCTATGGCTTGACAAGAGAGATTGGGGCCAATGGTTCTAAAGGAAATAGAGTAAAGGTATTTTTTAGATGAGATTAACATTTAAATCAATAGACTGAACAAATTACCCTTCATGAGGTGAGTGTGCCTCATTCAGTCAGTTGAAGACCTTAAGAAAAAGACTAATCTCTTTCAAAAGAGAGGAAATTCTTTCAGCAGAATGACATTAGACTTCATTATCATCAACTCTTCCCTAGGTCTCTAGCCTCCTTACCTGTCCTGCAGATTTTGAACTTACCAGCCTCTACAGACACAAAGAACCAATTCCTTAACACAAATCTCATTCATTCTCTCTCTCTAATAGAGAGAGAGAGCTATTTAAAATAAAACTCTCAATCTTGACTAATAATTATATGGTAACTTGTCCAAAGATTATTAATATTCTGTATAAAATTATTTTTAGTTTCAAAGCATTTTCAAAAAAATTTATTTCCTTTTTTTAGCATTTATAAGCTTGTGAGATAGATATAGAGGAATTATTGATGAGGATTTCAAGCACATATTTAAAACAAATATAAAATTTGGGAGTGGGATACTGAGGCCAAAACTTTCAGGCTAAAATCAAGAGCTCTACTGTGCAGAATAGTCCAGTTAAGCAAATCATAAATCAGTTACTAAAGACAAAGTAAAAGAGGCTGATATTAGAATACAAACTTGGCACACAATGTTCAAAAATCCACAAAATATAGAGTAACTATAGCAACCTTGGCACATTCAGGACACATTAAGCCTAATTCCTAATAAAACAATTTTACTATACCTCCAGGTTTTCAGAAAACCTAAACAAAGTTCTTAATTATAAGCAGAAAATGGTCAGAGGCCTGAATTTTACCATTCCTAAGTGAATCAGAATTTAAAATGCTTTAAATGTCTCAATATAGTTTCCCTTTCTCTAAGGATTAGCCACACCTTATTTTCAGATGTGTAAAAATAGTTGTAGTAGAAATTCAATGTTTATTGAAGAATAGATTTACTTGAATCACTGTCAAAATTATTTTGGGGATATCCAATTAATTTACATAGGTTTCCAAATTGTTCTTGCAGTTAAGTTTTCCCTGTAGATAATATTATCCTATTTCTGTCTCTCTTATGCTTTGTTTTAACAAAAATAAACCAACATCATTTTAGAATAGAAAGTGCTAAATTAAGCAATCAGAATTCCAAAGTTAAATGTTGAAAACACAGAGGGCTAAGACTTCAAAACAGACAGCTCACACAAGTGTACAAGTGTAATGAATTGATTCTAATGTTAGGCATATGAAAAAAGTATAATCAAGAAACAAGGAGACCTGAGACTACATTATTTTTCTGTTAGTGTATGATGTGGTTACTGATCCCATGGAACATAGACAATAGCAAATTAATGTCACTGTTAAGATTAATCTGTAGCTCAAGAGGGTTTTAGCTTATCTCCTGGAAAAAGTGTTCTCCCTTTGGTAACCCAGCTCTCTAACCCTATAGAGTCCTAAGTTGTGGAGATAGGAAGCATAAATCCCTGGAGAAGCTCATTGAGAGAGAGTGACAGTAAGTATAGTTATTCCTATTCTAAAGACTCGTAGAGAAGTGAAAATATTTGATTCAAGTTATATAAGTTATATATAGTATAGTGTATAATGACTCATCCTTGCTTCCTTATAAGGTGTATTCTCCAAGTCGGTACTTCAGCTGTGCCTACAGACAGATTGTTCTGGCTAGCTAGCATCTGCTAGTTGGTGGAGTTGGTGGAGTACGTGATACAATCAGTGAACTACCTAACGAGCACACTCTTGTATTTCTTCTTCTCTAAGAAGGATCCTCTGGTCTGACATAATGTTATGTTGGATCATCTGATGCTTCATAAGTCATGTAGTTGTGCTATTGCTGCCTTTCAGACAGGAAGAGAAAACCCATACCTAGAATTTGTGCCTATAATAAGAAAACATTTCTAGCTCTTTTATGTGGAAAAGACCTATGTAGAGAGACTAAAATATCTGGCATGGGTGGTTGTAATTGATGATATTATTTGGCTGTTTTCTCAACTAATCTTCTCAACCCCTCCCAAATCAGGAGATGAGAGCCTTTTTTATTTGCTACTAATGAGACCTCAGGCTTTCACACTTAGCTTTCAATTGCATATTAATTGAGCTCAGCTTTTCTTTATCTTTTTTTAGAGCGTTTGTTGATCTTAGCAATAGCCACTACATTTTATTGTCCTTGGAGTTGCTATTTCCCTCATGTTTCTCAAATACCTATTTAATACTATACTGCATCACCTAGCCTCTTCCTCCACTGGTGTACCACCCTGATGCTCCACTTCTGAAAGTTAATCAATTGCAACATCATTTCCTGCTAGGAGCTTTGAGTAAAATATTTTAATAAAGCTCTTCTAATAATTATCCTGCCCTGTGATTGTGACAAGAGTATGAATAAAGGTATATACATACCTAATGGGTGCGGTGCGCACTGTCTGGGGGATGGACACGTTTGAAGCTCTGTCTCGGGTGGGGCAAGGGCAATATACGTAACCTAAACATTTGTACCTCCATAATATGCTAAAAGAAAAAAGAAAAAAAAGACTACCAGAAGCTCTAAATGAACTTGTGAATATAGATGGACAAATTTACTGAGAAATAATATATATATGCTATTAATATGTTTCATTATTTCAAGACAATAGAGGGTATATTATTCTAGCTGTCATAACAAGATGCCACAGAGTGAGCAAGAAGGTGGTCATCAGAGTAAGCCAGGAAGATGGCCCTTACCAGCAACCAAATCTGCCTTTTTGATCTTGGATTTCCAGCCTCCCGATGTGAGAAATAAATGTCTATTGTTTAAGCTACCCAGTCTATGGCATTTTGTTATGGCAGCCCAAGCAGACTAATAAAGATTTTGGTAATGAGAAGTGGAGTGCTGCTATGACAAATACCTAAAATGTGGAAGCAGCTTTGGAATTGAGTAATGGATAGAGTTTTGAGTGATGGAAAAGTTTAGAGATGCATGCTGGAAAAAGCTGAGATTAATATGAAAGACTTGGTTCATGTGAACTTGGAGGTTGAGAAGCCTAGACCCAGGAGAGCTGATAGTGCAAGTTCCAGTCTGAGTCCGAGTCTGAAGACAAGAGAAAAACAATGTCCCAGCTCAAAGACAATCAGGAAGAGAGAGGGAATTCTTTCGTACTCAGCCTTTTATTTTATTCAGGCCATCAGTGGATTGGATGAGGCCTTCCTACTTTGGGAAAGGCAACCAGCTTTACTCAATCTACTCATTTAAATATGAATCTCATCCAGAAACACCCTCACAGACACAACCAGGAATAATGTTTATCCAAATATCTAGGTATCCCATGGCCATCAAGTTTTTTTGTTGTTGTTGTTTGTTTTTTATTGTTGTCTTTTTTCCAAAACAGAGTCTGGCACTGTTGCTCAGGCTAGAGTAACATGGCATCAGCCTAGCTCACAGAAACCTCAAACTCCTAGGCTCAATCTATCCTCCTGCCTCAGCCTCCCAAGTAGATGGGACTACAGGTACTTGCCACGATGCCTGGATAATTTTTTCTAGTTTTAGTTGCCCAGCTAATTTTTTTTTCTATTTTTAGTAAAGATGGGATCTCGCTCTTGGTCAGGCTGGTCTCGAACTCCTGACCTTAAGCAATCCTCTCGTCTTAGCCTCCCAGAGTGTTAGGATTACAGGCGTGAGCCACCACACCCAGACCATGGCCATAAAGTTGACACAAAATTAACAATCAAAGAGGGTAATCCTGTGTGTGGAGCATTTTAGAATTGTAGATAGAGTGGACAGGCAAGTACTTTCTATGCAGGTGATAACATTTGAAAACTGAATGATATAAAGGAGTGTCATGCCAAGAGCCTAAGAAAAATTGTTCCAGGCAGAGGAAAAGGTTAAGTGCAAAGACTCCAAGATGAGACTGAGCTACAGCTGGAATGTACTGAGAAAGAACAGAGTGGGATGTGATTAAGCTTGAAGAGTGAGGAAGTGCCAAATCCTTTTTGGACATTTTTTGGCCATGGTAGAGTTTTGATTTTACACTATGTATAACTGAAATGAATAGGAAAGTTTACAGCAGAGGAGACTTACAATCTGAATAATTTGAAAGGGGAAAAAAAAGGATGGAAAGGAAGGAAAGAGGAAGGAGATAATGAAGGAAGAAAGCAATGTAGGAAGGTAGAGAGGGAGGGAGAGAGGAAAAGAGAATTAAGAAAGGAAGGGAGGAAGTAAAAGAAGCAATAAGAAAGATAGAAAGTAAACTAACATTCTGACCACAGTGTGGAAAATAAAATGTAGGATCAGGAATGGAAAAAGTCTATTGCATTTTCAAAAAAGGGAAAATCATTGCTTGGATCTAGACATCGGTGATAAAGAGGTTTGGATCGATTAGAAATCTATTTCAAAATTGAAACTGAAAGAACTTGCCGATGAATTGGACAGTAGAGAGTACAGAAGAATGAATGATGGCTCTTACATTTTTTTTCTATAAAATTCAGTTGATTTTGGCATCATATGTGAGAAGGGAACATAATGAGAAATGTAGTTGAATTTTTTATTAGGGTGGGAGCTATCAAGAATTTCATTTTAGACTTATGAAGATTGAGATGCATATTAGATTTACAAGTGGGTAAGTTAAATAGAAATCTATATATGAGTCTGGGATTCAAAGGAGAATACTACATAAGGGCAATCTGGTGGTGCAGACCAAAAACCTTTTTACTAGCCAGGGAAGTTTATCTTCTCTTTCTCAGTATGCTTTATTTTCTCAAACTCATGGGTGAATTGAAATTCGACAAACACATACACACACACACACATGCACACACAATATGGCAATAGCAGTTAGCATTGTTACAAAATATATTCTAGGTTAGAAATCATAAGAAAAATAAAAGGAAATTGAAATAAAAGATGTAAGGACATGCTTACATGTAGGTACTAAAACTAAATGATGAAATTTCACTGATATTCAAAGAAGTTATCTGAAGAGCTACTTGGGCACTGCAAACACACTCTCAATTTTTATTAGTGTGGACAGATACAGGTCTGGTAAAACTTCCTATAATTGGGAAATAACCAAATTTTAGGAGTATGTCATTAGGCAGTTTACACAAAACAGTATCTAATAGAATCATGTAAACTTGAGAAATAGACTATTCAAAGCATTTTATGTGGGAATGGCATGGCCAAATAAATGGCCATCAAAATTATAATATAACCACTCAAGGGTGGAATACCTGATTTTAAAATCTGGAGGAATTTATTTCATGGCTAGAGAAAAAAAGATGATTGGGAGCTCAAGCATGGCTATGAAATATTGATTTTACCTGAATTTTAAATAATAGTATGAAGGTTTTTATATCAAAAAAATGAAGAATAAGTATTTCAGTCTTTACATTTGTGGTCAAGTTGCTTGAATATTCCATTTCTTTGAAGTGGAATGAAAGGAATATCTTTAGAACAGCAGTTCATATGTAATTATAGTACTTCTGAAGAAGGTACAAATTGGCTTCCTTTAGGGTTTCCTAGTGGAAATTTCTGCTAACTTTCTAAATGTATTATGAAGTTATCCTAAATATTGTTGCCTGCCCTAAAAACCACCATAGGTGATAGGGCATAGTCATTGCTACCATGGTTTGGGACTGAGCAGGGCTAGAAGCAAGATTTAATTTATGCCAAGTTTACTGGGATACAAAATCATAGGCAACTCTGAATTTTGAAATGTTGAAATTACATATTGAACTATGTCTCACCTTTACATATTGAGCTCTCATGTGACACCCATCAGTGTTACTATATTTTATCTACACATTTCTCATAGGGTGCCCTCATGCTCTGTTTGATAAGCCTACAATTAATCTTTAGAAATTGAAATGGTGCTCCCAGTTCCTAGCAACTCATATGACATTTTCAGCAAAGTTTTTGTCTAATTTAATTGCACTGAAATTTTAATAATGACGAGGCAATCTCCCATGTCCTTCATCATACATTAGAATGCTGGATTTCAGAAATGAACCCTAGACAAGAGCAAAGAAATCTTATTCAGCCTCACACTGACTGCATGCTTTTAGGGAAGACAATCAAACATCTCATTTTGTTGTTCAATTCAATAAATTAAAGAGAATTATCAAAACCTATCATAGGCTTTTTCCAAATCTTATGTACTATGACTCAATATTTAAATGATTAATCATTCTAAAAATAATACCCAATGATATTTTTATGGCAAAGAGTAAAGCATCCTAACTTTGATTCATTGGTGACTTTTATTATATATGAAATATATTTGACATTTGTACTTATTTTTGTAGAAGAACAGCCATGAAAGTAGAAAATTAACTCAGAAAGCAGATCTGGGTGGGTTTCTTTTATATGAGAAAGAAACCAGATATAATGCGTTGGTCTATGATGCATAGCAATTGGTAAAATTGGTGCTGATTTTGATGTTTATTGGGGAGAAATTTCGATTAGATTTCATTTAGTGTGGAAAATTGGACCTTGCTACAAACTCTATAGTACTCTGTGCTCCAGACAGGCTTACAGACCTCTCCATCTGTCAAATATCATGCTCTTTGGTTTGGAACATATTCCTTGGTTTGGAGCATTATGTTTGAACAGATGGAGTGGCCTGTTTGTAGATAAAATTAACAATGCATTTCTGTATATATTAGTTCGTTCTAGTTTTCATAATTTTTTTCCCTGTGGTATTTAAAACACAAATTATGTGTGTTGTCTAAAAGAGAGAGAGAGTACGAAAATGCTGAGCTTGAGCAACTCAAAATAACTCTATTGGAATTGCAGCCAACATTAAAGATTTTGAAAAGTGACTTGACACATAGACAGAATCTTTGGAATAATTTTTAAAATATTGAATAGCAAAAATTCTTAGGTTCTAAATCTCTAAAACTGTGTAAATTAGAGAATTCTAGCATTACACAATCAATATGATTTGAATTTTCTATTAAATGTCATTCTCATTGTAAACTATCTTTGCTCTAAGAATATACAAGAACCCTTTATTGTTCAATAGAACTAGGTGACATTAAGATACTTCAAAAAGGGAAATTATGATTTGATTTTGTGCAGTTTGAATCAAAGTTATAAGTGTGCCCATCACCAAGGTAGTATATAAATTATGTAACCAAAACATTCGTACCCCTGTAATATTCTGAAATTTTTTAAAAAGGGAAATTATTACCTACTATGAAAAATATATGAAGAGCAAATAGACATATTTATCTGTTGCCTAATTTTAATTGTCTCCATGTGTTCTTATTGATTTTTAAAATGCATGTGTATAAAATATAGATACAGTTAGTCTACATACATAAAATACAGATACAAACATATTGTCAATAAAATTTTAAGTGTTTTGTATTCTGGTTTATTTTAAAGATAACATCATATGTCTATATATTTTATACATATTAGCAAAACAGCAAAAATAATTGTCAAAATTATTTCTTCCTTTGTTTATAGTTTCTGCCTTTTTAACATTTGAGGAAATCTGTGCCATAAGATGACACAGTATTTTGGTATAATTATATTTTATTCCACTAGTTTTGAAGTTTCAGGTTAAATGCTGGCTGTTCTAATTCACATTTACTTGTTATATTTTTTCTAGATGATCTTTGAACTAATACTGTTAAATTTTTATCATCCCGCCTAAAATTTTTCATTGTTCTTGAGTTGTATTTTATACAAGTATAAAGTGTTCAAAAATTGTTGAATTTATTGTACTATTGATATTTCCAATTCAAGAACAAGGCATGTTTTACACTTATTCAATTCTTTTCATTAAATCTAAAGATCATAATATTTTCCATGTTCATCCATGTTGTTGTGAATGGCAGAATTTACTTCTTTTTTATGGCTCAATAATGTCCCAATGCACACACAGACATGCATGCATGCACACACACATATATATCATTGCATATGTATATATAAATCACAATTTCTCTATCCATTCATCAATTGATGAACACTGAGGTTGTTTTTATATCTTGACTATTGTGAATAATGCTGAAATGAACATGGGAGTGCAAATATCTCTTCAAGATACATTACTGGTTTAATTTCCTTTGTGTATATGCCCAGAGGAGGGATTGCTGGATCATATGGTTCTATTTTTAATTTTTTGAAGAACCTCCATACTATTTTCTATAATGGCTGTACCAATTTGCTAAGTGATGTAAGCCAGACATGGAAAGAAAAATATTGCATGATCTCACTTATATGTGAAGTATAAAATAGTCTAATACGAAGAAGTAGAAGTAGAACAGTGGTTACCAGGACATGGGAGACATAGGCCAAAGTGTACAAAGTTTAAATTATGTAGGATGAATAAGTCTAGACATCTAATGTACAGCACGTTGATCACAGTTAATAAATACTGTATTTTATACTAGAAATTTCCTAAGAGATTTCAAGTATATTTCAGGTGCTCTCATCACTGGGAAAAAATAGTAACTATGTGAGGAGAGGGATATGTTAATTGGCTTGACTGTAATAATTATTTCTCTATGTATATGTATATCAAAATAATGTTGTACCCTTAAATGTATACAATAAAATAAATAAATAAATCACAAGACCAGATTTTCTGTTTTATTCCTCTTTTATTTGGGTCTTTTTAGGATCATGTTTTTGGGAGAACTATTGCTGTTTAATATGCATTTTTAGTTTGTCAATTTACTTTGTTTTTAAAATGTAGTCTCTTTTAGTTTTTCTAGAGATTTTCAAATAACCATATCATACATAAATAATGATAATTTTATGTATATATTTATTATTGCTTTTTCTTTTCTCTCAATTGCTTAAAATTTTCCCAGAAATTTTGAAACAACTAGAGTAAAAGCTGTGATAATAGGCATTTTTTGGTTTTATTTATTTATTTATTTATTTATTTATTTATTTATTGCTTTTTTGGGAATGTAAAACTTGATGTTGTGAAGCTGAGATGTAACATATTCTCACCCCACTTGCAACCCTAATCTCATTGAGCATATTGAATAAAGAGTAATTCCTTTTTGTCTTAAGCAAATGACATTGGGGGATGAATTGTTTTAAAAAGTTTATACCCTGACTAATACACTTAGATTTCTGAAAAAAATTGATGAAGAATCAATGTGGAATGTTTTTTGGGGATTGCTTTTTGAGGTTTTATTGTATTTTAAAAATTGTGGTGATGAATTATTTTAATGTATTTTCTATCACTGAACAACTTCCAGTACTAAAATCTCTCTACTTAATCACAGTATATATTTATTCCAGTGGAGTCCTGGTGTTAATATTTTCTTGAAATATTCACATATGTATTAAAAATTATGATAGAACAATGGATACCTTTGATATTATCTTTATAATTTATTAATGAAGAAATTGCATGATATTATTCAAGGCTAGAAATTAGCTACTTAAGATAATTATATAAATTCATTTGATTCCATCTATTACAATGTTATATAATTTCAGGCCAACTATTACTTAAGGATTTCCATTTCTACTTAAAAGTACAGTATTAATAACCTCTAGAACAAGTATAAAGCATAATTATCTGGATAATAGGCATAATTTGTTTTTTGCATCTGGAGTAAAAAAGCTTTTTGGACCTCAAATACATTAATGGGCATCACCATTTAATTAGTAGCAAAAAATATGAATTAATACACATAATAATTTCTCAGCATACAGAATATCTAATACTTCTACTATCAAACCTGTTATAATAAATGCCTCAATGATAAATTCAGAATCTGTATAATGTTTTAAAATATATTTGAATATCTAGAATGAGATAAATTATTCCTGTAGTAATTATACTTGTAATTTTTTGGCTTGTAGCATCTTAAAAATGCTAAAGCTTAGACTCAATATAGAAGCAAAAATCACATAATTGGCATGGACTGCTCATTAGATTGAAAGTTATCATAATTTAGTACTATATTCCGAGTTATGCAATAAAATCAGATCATCTCCTGGCTTATAATGAATTCTTTAAATATATTGGATAATTAATTATTCAATTAACATATAATCATTTACAAAGATTTTCTTTACAAAGAAATTCATGGTCTCTTTTGCAGAAATATATAGTGTTCATCCTCATCTCTAGTGAAAAATCAGATATCATCAAATATTTTTTTTGAAAAATAATCAATTTTAACATATTTCTACCAAATAACATTTTGAAAATATACATTATAATAGTTTAAATTTGTATTAACTATCTACTTGTTTCTATATTTTTTATATTTCAAAATAATATTTAGCAAGTGTTTTTCTGTTTTTTAAAAAGTTGGACAAACTGATTTAAACAAATTTGTATTATATAGTTTTTTTAATGACAGACATTACAAATGAGATATGAATTTCTTATCAACATGTAACCTGAATGGGGGTCAGCCACTCTACTCAGAGACCTCTAGACACATTGAATGGGTAGTCCAAAGAAATGACAAATACCCCAGTGGAACAACTGCATCCAAATGTCTTTTTCTTTCTTTTTTTTTTTTAACTTGGCAACCAAAGACAATTTCAGTGGCAAGAACAGAAGCAAATTTAAACTGTTTGCCAAGTGTCCATCATTTACACTTTCACAAAAAGAATGATCCCCAGTAAGAGAACACTCTGCTCTAAAATACCTGATATGAGGAGCCAACTGATGAATCATCTTGCGAGAAAAGACAGAGAAACCAATCATCTTAGTATAAAATCCATTCATCAGTGATTTCCTATAACAACAGTTTTCCCAAATCTAATTCATTCTGTGCAGAATTACTTCTATGCTATAAAACTCAAAAGATGTGAGACTGCCTTTTTTGGTCTGGTTTTGCTTTTTAAATTTTTTATAGGTGAAACAATTGGACATTGAAGTGCTGTCCACCTTTTCACTGTGGTTCCTTAAAAGAGATTATGTTGGTATTTTATAAAGCAAATTTGGCTTTGACAATATTGAACTGTCATTTTATTTCAAAAATCTTACCATATTGCAAACAGAGTTGCGTTTCAGTCTCTCTTAATCGCTTTCTTTCTGTCTCTCTCTATATATTTATACAAACACATGAACATGCATAAATTAAGCTCTCTATAGCTTAGTTCCCTTATGTGTAAAATGGAAATAATAGTAAGAATTGATGGATTATTTTGAGGCTTAATACATGCGAAGGATTTGGAACAATGTCCAGATATATAGACTATTCAGTAAAAATTAGTATTTTAGCACAAACATTTTAGACTGAATAGTCTATTGGAAAATTATAAGAAAAGGAATTAAAAAGAAAAGGAAAGGCTTTTTAGAATAAGTAACTTGAGTACATTAGAGCAGACACACATTGCCCATGATTTTCTGCATTATGTTTGGTGCAACTTAATGTCTCTAAAACATGTTCAGCCCTTTAGATAAGCATTTCTTCTTAGGCCTGGTATTTTTATTCCAGGTGAATGGGGCAACTCTAATAATAGCTGGTAGTTGGCCTTTCTTGTGGTATAATTGTTGAGGCTTGAATATTTTCTCCAATGTTGGCAGAAAAAATGCATGGTCCAGTCATAGGAAATGCGATGCTATAATCTGGACTCAGATACAGTATGCATCAGTGCTTAATGAGAAGGAATAGAGAACATATGTGCAACGTTGGTCATACAGCATACAAACTCCCTGAATGAGTAAGTCTTTGTGAGAGGTAGAACATTTCTCCAACTTTGGTACTAAAATACACTGCAGCATTTTGTCTCTTTTTATTCATAAAACTTAAAGCATGAACATTTTTAATAATCTTGGCAAATTGAGACTTTTGGTCTTTTAACTTGGAGGGGGTGACTCAAAGAAACTGGGAAAGCCAGATATAATTTAGAGCAGGGATAAAGTTCATTGTCTAGCAATATCACAGTGAGTATGCAGTTGTGACAGCAGGCCATCCCAACAGACTGTTCCTGTGGTTCTACCACTGTTGTAATTTCTGTTGCCTGTTTTACAAAGGCTGCTTCTCTAGCCTTCCTTTGAATCTGTAATATTTCCAGGATAGTTTCAATAAGTTCAGTTTGTTTACTCCCGTTTTATGTAAATAAGCCACATAAAGTTGTTGTTTTTCGTAATACCTCTGCCAATCCACAGGTGATACTATTGTGACAATGAAGACTACCTTTAGAAAGGAGAACTCTTACAGGAATGATTAGATTTACAGCCCATAACAAAAATATCCAGAGCCCCCAGCATCTGCAACATCTGTGAATGGAATAGGACAATCGAACTTAGTAGAGAAAAAATAAGCCATGAAGGTGGAGGCAGGAAATTCGAGTCCCAGGCTTCGGTCTTTGGAGAATGTGGCTATAACAACTAAAAGCTTAGTTAGCAATTGATTGTTCCTGAGATTTCCATGGGGCTGCCAGAGACAGAGGCTACTTGAGAGAAACAAGCCTTCCAAAATCCCTCAACTGACACAGAATACCAGAGAAATACAGTTTTGTTAGTGTTGTTGTTACTATGTTGTTGTAGACTGTTAAGATAACCTAGAAAATTATAATTATTTATGGGGTGTTTACTATGTGCCACATACTAATAAAGGCATTTTATAAATATTATCTCCATATTGAACTAACTGGTAAAATCATTAATATCTTAATTATATAAACTAGACCAAGATAAACATAAATCAGTTATAAAGAGATAACATCACAAGTTAGTTTTCTTATTAATGATACAACATTCACATCCATTGACTCTTTTCTCACTCTGGAGTACACTGTTTATTCTCAGTTAAACATAGTTTATAACTAAATTTATGACATTAACATTGATGATTCCCTTCTTATTATTTCCTTTGTTATCACTGATATCTACCTGACCACCCCCTCTCTACTAATGTGTCTTTTTCATCTTCTTGATAAAGGAAACATTAAAGGATGATTAAGTGACTATTTTATGGTAGAGCCAAGGTTGAAATTTTGACTTTTAAATTTGTTACTTGCAGGCTATTTAAGCTCTTTATACCTATATTACACCACCTATAAAACAGATATAATATTTATATCACCTAACACCTAAGGATGTTGTAAGTATTAAATTAATAAACACATAAAGCTCTTAAAGCAATACATAGAACATAGAAAACATCCCAAAATTCTATCAATTATTGAGGATTAAGGTAATTTAATAAAATGACTTCTTTTCCTTTGGATAAATACCCAGTAGTGGGATTGCTGGATCAAATGGTAGGTCTACTTTTAGTTCTTTGAGGAGTCTCCATACTGTTTTCCATAGAAATTGTACTAATTTGCAGTATCATCAGTAGTGTATAAGTGTTCTTTCTCTCTGCATCCATGCCAGCATCTATTCTTTTTTTATTTTTTAATAAAAGCCATTTTCACTGGGGTAAGGTGATATTTCATTGAGGTTTTCATTTGCATTTCCCTGATGATTAATGACATTGAGCATTTTTTCATATGTTTATTGACCATTTGTCTATTTTTGAAAAGCTTCTGTTCATGTCTTTTGCCCACTTTTTAATGGGGTTGTTTGTTTTTCTTGCTGATTTGCTTGAGCTCTTTGTAGATTCTTTTTATTAGCCCTTTATTAGATGTATAGCTTGTGAATATTCTCTCTGATTCTGTAGGTTCTTCATTTGCTCGGTTGACTATTTCCTTAGCTGTGAAGAAATTTTTTAATTTAATCAAGTCCCATGTATTTATTTTTGTTGTTGCTGTGATTGCCATTGGGGTCTTCTTCATAAATTCTTTGCCTAAGCCAATATTTAGAAGATTTTTTTCCAACATATTCTTCCAGTATTATTATGGTTTCATGCTTCACATTTAAATATTTTATCCATTTTGAATTAATTTTTGTGAGTGCTGAGAGAAATGGATCTTGTTTCATTATTCTGCATGTGGTTATCCAATTTTTCCAGCACCATTTATTGAATAGGGCATCTTTTCCAGAGTATATATTGCTGTCTGATTTGTCAAAGATCAGTTGGTTGTATGTAGATGGCTCTATATTTGGGTTCTTTGTTCTGTTCCATTGTTTTATGAGTCTATTTTTGCGCCAATACCATGCTGTTTTGTATACTACAGCCTTGTAGTATAGTTTGAAGACTGGCAATGTGATGCCTCCACTTTTGTTCTTTTGCTTAAGATTGCTTTGGCTATTCAGGCTCTTTTCTGGTTCCAAAAAAGTATATAATAATTTTTTCTAGATCTGTGAAATATGATGTTGTTATTTCATGGGAATTGCATTGAATCTGTAAATCACTTTGGGTAGTATGGACATTTTCACAATGTTGCTTCTACTGATCCTTGAATATGACATGTTTTTCCATTTGTGCCATCTGCAATTTCTTTCCTCAGTGTTTAGTAGTTCTCTTTGTAGAGATCTTTCACATCCTTGGTTAGGTATATTTCTAGGTATTTTATTTTCTTTGTGGCTATTGTGAATGGTATTGGGTCTTTGATTTGAATCTCAGCTTGACTGTTATTGGTGTATAAGAGGGCTACTGATTTGTATAGAGGATTTGTAACCTGAGATGTTGCTGAATTTATTTATCAATTCTAGGAGTCTCTTGGTGGAGTCTTTGGGGTCTTCTAGATATAAGATGATATCATCAGCAAAATCTTTCCTGATTTAGATAAGCTTTATTTCTTTCTCTTGCTTGATTGCTCTGGCTAGGACTTCCAGCACTACAGTGAATAGAAGTGGTAACAGTGGGCACAGTTGTCTTGTTCCAGTTCTTAGTGGGAATGCTTTCACCTGTCACCATTCAGTATGATGTTGGCTGTGTGTTTGTCATATATGGCATTTACAATTTTGATATATATTCCTTCTATGCCTAGTTTGTTGAGGGTTTTTTAATCATGAAATGATGCTGAATCTTGTTGAATGCTTTTCCTGCATCTATTGAGATGATCATATGGTCTTTGTTTTTACTTCTGTTTATGTGGTGAATCACATTTATTGATTTACATATGTTGAACCATCCTCGCATCCCTGGGATGAAGCCCACTTGGTCGCTCAAATGTTTATTGCAGTACAAGTCACAATTGCAAAGATGCAGAATTAACTCAAGTGCCCATCAATTCATGAGTAGATTAACAAAGTGTGGTACATGTATACTATGGAATACTACTCAGCCATTAAGAAGGATGAATTAAGGCCTTTACCAACAAAGTGGATGGAACTGGAGACCATTATCCTAAGTGAAGTATCTAAAAATTGGAAAAACAAATACCACATGTACTCGCTATAGTGGAACTAATCGATGTGCACACACATGTACAGAGAGAAGTAAAACTCAGTGGAAATCAAGCAAGGGGGAGGCAGAAGGAGGGGATGGGCAAAAACCTACCTAATGAGTACAATGTTGGGAACACTATCTGCATGATGGGCACATTTATAACCCTTATTCAAGCATAACAAAAGCAATCCTTGTAACCAAAAACATTTGTACCTACATAATATTTTGAAATAATAAAAAAAGAAGAAAGAATCCAAACTACTTAGAAACTAAAAAATTTAAAAAGTAAAAAAATAAAAGAATGGCATGATTCTTACAGGCTGACAGCAACAAAACATACCAGCCCTGGAAGGTTTGGAGACATTGGAGCTACGCTACAGTGATGGAGGGGAATTGAGCCAAGATTAAAGAGATGTTTTGCAATGAATAACTAATTTATTTTCTCCCAATTTGTGGGCATTATGCACTCCCTTGCTATTACCGTGTTAGTTCCTGTGTTGATTACCCTGTCTGACATTTGGTGTAACATGATATTATATTTAATAAAACTTCCAAATAAGATGGAAAATAACAGTTCATGCTCTATCTGACCTGCTGGCTTAGAATTTTTGTTGTTGTTGTTTACTAGACAATTCTGAAATTAGAAACTGTAAAATTTAAAAATTACATAAAGAGCTACCTTTATAGCCTAGATTGTGGTGCTATAAAATGTGTAACCTGAAAAAAATAAATAGCAGTCATGTGTCTCTGGAAATAAAAAGAGTTGATGAGATTTGTTACTTGTACTGGTCACCAATTCAGTGCCCTACTCGAGCAAGCTATGTCCAAGTATTACCTCACTGGTGCCTTGCTAAATGCTACAAAAAGTAATGGTAAAGTTCTTTCATTAAAATTTTACATGAGTAGATTATTCCTGTTTCAGTGTCCCAGCCCTTATATAAATTCTTTATTATTGACTCAAAAAAAAGAGGACTTACTTGCTCTGAATATGTCCATGCTGTCTTTCAAATTTAATTAGAAAGAAAAGAATTGATGTTTTTAAAAAGTAATATGATTACCACATAATGGCCTATTCCAGTAATGTAGAAGTAGCATAAGGCAATAATATTATACGCATTACTCATTTTAATTAGTTTACACTGTGTGCTTTACTTTGAGACTCAATGCATATTTAGTCATGCATTGCTTAATGATGGGGATACATTCTCAGAAATGCATCATTAGGCGATTTCATTGTTGTGCAAACATTATGGAGCGTACTTACACAAACCTAGATGTGATAGCCTACTATATACCTAGCCTTTATGGTATAGCCACTCTCCTAAGCTACAAATATGTACAGCACGTCATTGTACTGAATATTATAGGCAATTATAACACATTGGTAAGCTTTTGGGTATCTAAACATATCTAAACTAGAAAAAGTACCATAAAAATATGATATAAAAGATATAAAATGGTACATTTGTAGAGGACATTCACTATGAATGGAGCTTACAGTACTAGAAGTTGCTCTGGGTTAGTCAGTGAGTGAGTGGTGATGCAATGTGAAGACCTAGGACATGAGTATACACTACTCTAGATATTACAAGCACTGTACACTTAGGCTACACTAAGTTTGGGAAAAAATAAAGTTATTGCACTATGATGTTATGACAGCTACAGTGACACTAGGCAATATGAATTTTTCTGGTCCATTATAATTTTATGGGATTGTGGTCTGTCATTGCCCAAAACATCATTATGTGGTGTCTGACTATATATAATTATTTTAGCATAAAATATCTCAGATTATTTTATATCTAAGATCCTTGCTTTATGTAATTGCTTTCCAAAAGTTTTCTGACAAAATTATTGACACATGACTTTATAATCCTAAAATTTAATATGAATGGTTTAAAACGTTATAAGAAGAACACTTAAGTATAAAATTACTTAAAAATAAAATTTAATATCATTCTGAAAGTATTTTGATCCAAAATCATATATAAATAATATAAAAATCAATAGGATCAAAGGATTTGATAATAAAAATAGATTTATATGTAATTTGAGGGAAACTAGTATAATCTAGATATTGTAAAAAATGTGTATTTAAATATATATAATTTTTGTTTTTTAGACCTGATAGAGAGGAGTTAAAATTTTTTATTTTGATGGGAGATAAAAACTGGGTTTAGAAATCAAGAAATAAATATACAAGCAAAAGGGTAAATAAAGGCATCAGAGAGCAAGAAAGGCAACCAGACTTTGGGAAGCCAAGATTGCAGAGAGAAGGGAACAAAACTCAGATATGCTAGACATTCTCAGTTGCTTTTTCCACTCTGAGAATTGGCTGCTTTCTAAAATAGGCAGCTCAGAGATCTAGAAACATGGACAAACAGATATATAATAACTTTAACAGGCCTGGAAAAACCCTAGAACCTACTCAATATCTGATTAAAGCAAGGGATCAACATTTGTTCTTAACTGCTAGGCAGAAGAGAATTGTAACCTCATTCAGAGCCTCTATATTTTCACACACACTGTCCACCAATCAACAATAATACATAATCCAAAACCAAAGGGGAAAATAGGAACTAATCAACAATGCTCCAGTTGCTAGAGGTGACTTAGAATGATGTTGAAGTGACCTGTATAAATATATTAAAAAAAAAAAACAAATAAAAAGGAACATTTCATAAAAGAACTAGAAAGTATCCAGAAAAGTTGAATAGAAATTCTATAAAATATACTTACTGATTAGTGATTACTGAGCTGGAAGATAAATTGGTAGAAAATACCCAGACAGGCATGAAAAGAAAGAAGGAAATATAGGAAATTGAGTATGTTTTCTATAAGACATAGTGAAAGTACTAGTAACAAATAATGCTGTATATATTTAAAAAGAAGGAATCTGTGCTTAAAACCTACTCATAGAGTAGACTCCAGACTCAAAAGGCTTTGCTCATTAGTTTTTCTGAAATGAAACACAAATCTTATGCACATTATCAGAGAACAGAAAAAGAGAGGAACACTTTATTATATATGGCTAGAATTAATAAACTTGACAAGGACATTACAAGACAGAAAAATTCCAAGTAAATCTCTCTCCTAAATGGAAAAAAAAGAAATTCCAAACAAAATACAAGAAAAAATAATAGAACTATATCCTTAAAGTATAATTACCAAACAAGGTTTATTTTAGCAATACAACATTTCTTTAACAATACAAAAATCAATCTAATTCTAGATATTAAAATAATATTTAAAATATATACTGATTGCTACAAATGTATAAAGAGTATTTGATACAATCAATACATATTTATGATAAAAATTAAACAAAACAACTCTCTGAGCAATCTAGGAATAGAAGGATAATTCCTTAATCTGACAAGGATATCTTAAAAAATATAAAACATCACAGTTAATTATGAAATAATGAAAATTTGTTCCCTGAGTTCCAGAGAAAGGCAAGGATCACCATAGTCACTGAATATTTTAAACCTTTTTCTGTAACAATATGAATTAATAAGTTATTTCAGAATATTTATTGGTTTTAATATCATTCATTATTAAATAAATTTAATTGTACTTATATATGCCTGCAATATAATAAATATTTTATATCACTTATAATAACATTAAAAAACACATAATACTAAGAAATAGATTTACAAAAGTTAAGCAACACTTTGACACAGAAATAGCAAACTTCAGCGGAACAAACTGAAAGGAGTAAAAATTTAAGTTAATAGAAATTTTAAAAGGATGGTATTATTGCAAGAATAGAAAAATAGGCTTAAGGAACAAAATAGATTGTCCAGTAACAGACCACACATATTCAGTCATCGGACTTGTCACAACGATCCTACTAAGGTAGCAAGGGAAAAATAATTTCTTTGAAAAAATTGTGCCACATTGGTTGCATATCTTTTTTGGAAAAAGTGTTAGCATTGTTCCCAATAATTCACTCCATATGCAAACATTTATTTCATATAGGTCATAAATCTAAATAGAAATATAAAACAATATAGTTCCTATAATATAGGCTAGGAAAATACCCTCATGATCTTGATTAGGCAAAAAAAAATTTAAATAGGACACAAAGAGTGTAAATAAAAAAGAAAATTAAATGAATTTAATTTATCTGAAATAAAGACCTTCTATTTGTTAAAATACATCACGAAGAGAGATACAGTTTGGGAGAAAATACTATTTATGCACATATACAACAAAGACTATTTTATGATTTTTGTACTAATAAAAGGATAGTATGTATGGTCTTTCAGACAAATTGTGAGAAAAAGCATTGCTCCTACTTTATTTTATGATCCTTTCCTCTTCTAGGATCTAGAACCATCATAAAATAATTAGAATCATCAATTTAAAATATCATTACCAGCATTCTTAGATTGAATAGAATATAACTAATACTCTTGAAGAGTGTTAATATCTAATCTATATGTACAGAAAAAACTTGATCACCTATCACTAAAAACACTTTGAGTTATTTTCTATGTTGTTACTACTAATTTTCAAGTTTACTTTCTTGTATATATTCATAAGATCCTTCAATAGGAAGGAAGCTTTGTCCTCAACTCTATACTCAAAACAAATTGTACATAATAACCAGGCTGCAGTTTTTGCTATTCTCATTGAAAATTAATTTACTAATGTTATGTGACTACTAAAGACCCTTTAATTTTTAAGCAAGGGGACTTGCCAAATACTGTGCCTGGTTATGAAGGCAATTTAGTTATAACATATTTTGTTCCATTCTTTTCAAAAAGTTTAGTTGGTGATCTTGAGCTTCTAACTGTGAATAACTGTGCATTGATGACAGCTTAAGGAACCTCATTTTATGTTTTAAAATGTTCTCTACTGTTGAGAACCATAGATGATATATGTTCAATAACAGTCATAGTTTTATATATTCCCCCAAAGGAGACAGAATAATATATTTTTAAAATGTTTACTCCAAAGTAACTGAATGTGTTCACTGGCTCACCATTTGCTTAGCACTGTGCACTCTGGGGAAATTACTTAACTACCCTGGTTGTCAGTTTCCTTGACTATCACATGGTATAATATCACAGCAAATTCATACGATGTTGAGAGGTTAAATATGCTGATACAATTTGTGTGAGTTATTCAATACAAAATATTTTAACAGTCCTTTAAAAATCATTATAAATGTAAGTTATATTTGTGCCTGGCACATATTAAGGATTCAAATGTTAGCTATTATTATGACTAAGACTTATTATTATGACTTATTAGTTCTAAGAAGATAGATGTGTAATGTTTAATTGAGAAAACATATCCCTTTGCCTGGACAGTTTTACTGCCCCCTCATCCTAATTCTCTTTATTGAATTTTATTCCTTCCTCAAGACCTAGCTTTAACAGGAGATTGAATATATGGTCATTGGGATATTTCTTTTCTCTTTAAAAGAGCCTAGAAGAATATCCTGAGCTTTGGGCACAGACTCAGAAGACTTGGATTTAAGCGTTATTGACTGCTTCATGTGCCATGTGACTTTGCAATCTCTAACACTAACTTTCCACTCCTGTTACACATGCACTGGGCTAGATCCATTGTTTAAAAAAGATCTGCTGTACAACATTGTACCCATAATCAACAGTAATGTATTGTATACTGAAAACTTGTTAAAAGGGTACAGCTCATGTTAAGTGTTCTTATCACAATAAAATAAAATTAATGATCTTTAAAAAAATAGTCACCTGAGACATTAGAGACTCAGCAGGGCCTCACGGGTAGGAGAGGCTGAAAGAAGGGAAGCAGAATAGGACCTCAGAAACTATCTTAAACTAGATAAGTTCCAGCTGATACACACACACACACACATGCATGCTCACATAGTTATATGTAAATATGTATGTTTTACATATAATGAATACATTATATCTGCATATATTGTATATTATAAATGTATGAACACATATATTTAACTATATGTATATGTAAATATGTATATATTATGCATATAATTATATATAAATAATTATTAAACATCTAGATTGATAAAAAAGTTTACAAGGACAAAAATTTTGGAAAATCACTGTAATACTTTTTCTCAAGGCTTCGCTCTCTCTCCATACATATGCCATTAAATATGAAATGTTTGATTTAAAATCAAAAGTTTGTTTTATTATATATCAAACAAGAAGCAGTACAAGTAATCAAAGTATGCACCTAAACTATCGACACAGTTTTGCCATCTTAATGGTAGCTTGTTTATGCCAGCAGCGAAGAAGCCTGGGAGCAAGTGGTGATGAAATTGGGAAAGGCGTTTTCCACAGCTTGTTGAGAATTGAGAATTTTTCCTTGCAGGAAGTGGTCCAAAGCCTGAAAGAAGTGGTAGTCAGTTGGTGCAAGGTCTGGTGAATACGGTGAATGACAGAGTTTCCAAGTCCAGCTGCTATAGTTTGAGCAGTGTTGTTTGTGTGACATGTAATGGAGTGTTGTCTTGTAAAAGGATTTGTTACTTAATCACAAGCATCCTCATCATTTCATTCAATTGGTTGCTGTAGACATCCACTATAATCGATTGACCAGGTTTCATGAAGCTATAGTAGATAATAACAGTGCTGGACCATCAAACACATACCTAATGGTGATGAATATTCTTGATGAATATTTGGGTTTGGACTATGTTTCAAGCACTTAATTTTTATCCAACCACTGTGTCAAATATTTTGATTGTCAAAAAGAATCCAATTTTCATCACATATAACAATACAGTGTAGAAATTGTTCACCTTTATGTCAGAACAGCAAAGAAAGGCAAGCTTTGAGAAGGTTTCTCTTCTGACACTTGTTTAATTCATGAGGTACCCATCTATCCAGCTTCTTTACCTTGCCCATTTGTTTCAAATGGCCCAATATTGTTGGAATAGTAACATCAAACCTTTGTGCTAATTCACTCATAGTTTGAGATGAATTTGCTTCCACTACAGCTTTCAGCTCATCATTATCCACCTTGGTCTCAGGTCAGCCATGCAGTTCATTTTCAAGATTAAAATTACCAGACCAGGACTTCTCAAAACACTGACATACTGTGCATTCGTTAGCCACATCCTTCCCAAACACTTCGTTGATATGTCAAACTCTCTGTGCTGCTCTGGTTCTGTGACGGAACTCATACTCAAAAATAACACAAATTTTTGACTTATAAATGGTTTCACAAAAATTGCCCTAAAATTTTTTTGAAATATAATCACAAGCCAAACCATTCATTTGAAAGACTGAGGATGTACCTTCACAATGAAGATGAAACAAGAAGTGTCAAAGTGAAATGTCAGAGATATCAACTGTCAAACTTGGTACTTAAAGAAATCAGACATTTCATATTTAATAACCTAATATATATATACACACACACACACATACAAACACATTCTGTTAATATTTTTCTTCAATGACCTTATAGATAAGATAGATAGATGTTGGGAAAACACTATAAGCATGCATTTGATTTGTTTATACAGTATCACACAACCTCAAGAGAATGTTTTAAAATCAATTTGTCCATGCCTAGACCAATGTCTGATAGGGTTTTCCCAATGTCTTCTAGGATTTTTAAGG
>VBSM01001562.1:29323633-29355071 GCA_008086735.1 Cheirogaleus medius | reverse complement strand
ACTCATGAATTGACGGGCACTTGGGTTGTTTCCATGACCGTGCAATAGTGAATAATTTTGGTAGAGATGGGATCTCGCTATATTGCTCAGGCTGGTATTGAACTCCTGGCCTCAAGCAGTCCTCCCACCTCAGCTTCCCAAAATGCTAGGATTACAGGCCTGAGCCTCCACACCCAGCTCAAAGAAGTAATTTTTTTGTAAACTAAATACTGCCTACTTAATTTACTTTATGGGGGAAAAGAAGAAGATTATAGTCATTGAACCTTGGAAAGTAATAAGGTGAACCCATGTGGAAGAACAGCCAAAAGTACTACAGTAGAATGTGCAGGTTAATAGAACCCCAGTGGTAGAGTGACTTGAAGAAGGAAAGGAAAAGGATAGTGATATGCGGCACCAATAATTTCACCCATTACCACCTGGTATGTTGAATGAATATGTTTGGATTCTCACGAACCTGGGTTTGTATCCAATCACTACCCCTTATTTCCAACCTAGGCATCTTGGAGGTGCCTATCCGGGTTGCGAGAAAAGAAGGTAAGATTTATGAAGTGATGAGAACATATTTTGCATATTAACAGAACACGATGATTTCTAATCTTTGTTCTTGCTGAATAATTTCATACAGAACATCAAATGAACTAAGGAGTTGAGAAAATGCAACTAATAATACAATACAATAGCTGTCTAATGAAGACTTTTGTAACTGCTTGTTATGAATTAAAGTGTTTAATTTTCTCACAAACCTATAATGTAGATACTATCATTATACTTATTTGATAGATAAATAAGATAAGGGATATTTAAGAAACTGGTCCAAGTTTGGGCAGATACTTAATGCTAAATACAGGCATAGGTATATACAGAGATAGAGATAGAGATATAATATTTGAACTAAGCCACTTGGGCTTTAGAATCTGCACATTATACTATTCCGTTGAATCTTTACTTTTAAGGGTGCTTTTTCAAAGCAAGAAACACTAGCACTATGGTCATTAGTTTCACTAGTAAAAATTATTAAACATTTGATTAAACACATTTCACATCGTGGAATTTATGCTAAATTCCTTTGCTTCTCAATGTTAAATTAATTACAATAATTACAAATAAATGAGTACCTCAGTATAAAAAAAATATGTCCTAGGATTTACATATAAATTTAATTCTTTAGGCATACTTAAAATTGTGAAACTAATATTTTAAGTGCTATTACTTTATTTTAAATTTAGAAAAATATTAAGTAAAAATTTAAAAATAAGTAATCTTAGCATATAGTATATTCTCATATGGTATCACATTCAATCTAATAAGAGTTCTAAGTAGTTTGCCATTTATTGTTTATAATTCTAAAAATGTCAGTCTGGTATTTGCTACAATTAGAAGTTATATGCATTTCAATAAAAACAAATCAGCAGTATATTATGGTTAATTTATGGACTTTTTCAAAATGGAATGTAAATTGATTAAAGAGTTTAAAGATTTATTACTTAAATTTAATCTACAGCAGGTATAATTACTTTATATGCAACACATTTCTCTAAGATTGACTATCCGAAAGAAGAATAAATACAGGTAATCTAAATGTTACATTGTTCATTTTAAGCCCTAAAGTATATTATATTTTTTTTGACAAATGGGGAATTATAATTTGTTATGCACAATACTTAATAAGGAGATTAAATGGGAAATTGAGCTAAATTGTTATATATGAAAATTAGAAAGGGATAACTTTGCATCTAGTGTAAATATTTATATAGGTTATTAAACATTTTTTTTATTTCAGCATATTATGGGGGTACAAATGTTAAGGTTATGTATATGGCCCAAGCCCCACTCCTCCCTTGAGTCAGAGCTTCAAGCGTGACCATCCCCTAGACAGTGCACATCTCATTCATTATGTTTGTATATACCCATCCTCTCCTCCTCCCTTCCACCTGCCCGACACACAATAAATGTTATTCCTATATGTCCACTTAGGTGTTGATCCGTTAATACCAATTTGCTGGTGAGTACATGTGGTGCTTGTTTTTCCATTCTTGAGATACTTCACTTAGTAGAATGGGTTCCATCTCTATCCAAGAAAATACAAGAGGTATTATATCACCATTGTTTCTTAGAGCTGAATAGTACTCCATGGTATACATATACCACATTTTATTAATCCACTCATGTACTGATGGGCACCTGTGGATTGTGCTGCTATAAATATTCGAGTGCAGGTGTCTTTTTTGTAGAGTGTCCTTTGATCTTTTGGGTAGATGACCAGTAGTGGAATTGCTGGATCAAATGGTAGATCTACTTGTATTGCTTTAAGGTATCTCCATTTTGCTTTCCACAGAGGTTGAACTAGTTTGCAGTTCCACCAGCAGTGTAGGAGTGTTCCTATCTTTCCACATCCATGCCAACATTTATTGTTTGGTGACTTTTTGATAAAGGCCATTCTAACTGGAGATAAGTGATATCTCATTGAAGTTTTGATTTGCATTTCCCTGATGATTAGAGATGTTGAGCATTTTTTCATCTGGACCATATGGTTTCACATCTGAATTTTACCACACCTACAAAGAAGAACTGGTGCCTATCCTGCATAAATTATTCCACAACATCGAGAAGGATGGAATCCTCCTCAACACATTTTATGAAGCGAACATAACACTGATACCAAAACCAGGAAAGGATGCAACAAAAAAAAGAAAACTACAGATCAATATCCCTTATGAATAGAGATGCAAAAATTATCAACAAAATCCTAGCCAATTGAATCCAGGTGCTTATTAAGAAAATAATCCATCACAACCAAGTGGGCTTCATCCCACGGATGCAAGGATGGTTCAACATGAGCAAATCTATAAATGTAATTCACCATATAAACAGGAGCAAAAACAAAGACCATATGATCCTCTCGATAGACACAAAAAAAGCATTTGACAAAATTCAACACCCTTTTATGATAAGAACGCTCAACAAAATAGGTTATTAAACATTTTTTTACAATCTTTCTATCATTTCAAAACATTTTAAAGAAAGGTTGATGTCCACTTTGACATGATTACATTAGGAAATAGAAATTCCATATTATATATATTTGCTTCAGCTAAAAAATGTGAAGAGCTAGAGAGAACATTGCTCCTACCCATACATCAGGAGAAAAAGTTAAACAGCCAAATAATGACACTTGTTGAGCCCATTAGAGGTCTGAGGTCATAATTCAAACAGCTAATTGAAAATTTGGAGACAGATAGGTACTTGCAGTGAGAAACTCTACCCAAACATTTGCTTACCTGAAACAGATGCTACTTAATGCCATATAAGCCAGAAAGAAGATCCATAATTACCAAATTGCCAATGTTAAGTGTAAATTGGCATGAAAGGGTAAGTATTTCCTGAGGGTCACAGACATAGAAAGTTTTCAGTATCTCACAGGCTTTCCTTCAGATATCTTACTATTCACTCTCAGGAAGAATTAAGATAAAGCTTTCAGCAGGGTTTGGGCTGGTTGAGGGGAGCAGTAGCCACTGCCAAAGCTACCAGACACATCTTACTTGTCTCATTTAATAAATAAAAATCTTACTCTACAGAGGAAAGGATAACAAAAGTTGTAGCCTGATGTCAAATGTAGAGAAGCAGTACAGGTGAGGGAGGCACATATAGGAAAAAGAAGAAACAAAACCAAAAACAAATAAAATGAAAATCTCTACTTATTTATATTTTAAGAATTTTTAATTTTTAATTATTAGGGATACATAATAGTTGTACATATTCATGCTGTACATGTGATGTTTTGATGCAGGCATACATATATAATGACCAAATCAGAATAACTGCGGTATATATCACCTGAGGCATTTATCATTTCTTTGTGTTAGGAACATTCCAATTCTATTCTGTTAGCTATTTTAAAATACATAATAAATCATTGTTAACTATATTCACTATACTGTGCTACCAAATACTAGATATTATTTATTCTGTCTAACTATATTTTTGTACCCATTAACAATTCCCTCCTTATCACTGCCCCCCCTCCCTTCCCAGTCTCTGATAACCATCAATCCATGAAAAATCTCTACTTTTAAGTGATGAATGCTATTACATACTAGGTTCAGCATTACCTCTGGTTGAGGCACAGAAAGACTTTTGTGAGCCATATCAATGACAAACAGTTTTATATTGCAAACTAGAGTATTTGAGGTTTAATAAAAACATCAGAGAATAGCCCTGCCACCCTGCCACACAAACACCATCACTTAAGCAAGCATTGAGAAGTAATCACTCAAGACGCATTACTTTTTCATGGAGAAAAAGTAACAGTGGAATATAACCAGGGAAGCTGCAAGAGACAGAGTCTCTCTAGAGAACAACATAAAATCTAAAGGCAGAAGTGAGGATAAGTCAATGAACCACAGAAGAGAAATTACAAATTAGCTTACATTTTAAACACAAATTATCATTAGAAGAATCTGAATCTCTGGTAATCTGAGAGGAATCATTATGATAGAAAACTCTATATCAAGTCCAATGCCTAACTAGATGAATACAGTGCCCTCATACGAAACACTTAGCAAAAGAACAGATGTTGCTCACCTCCAAACATAAACTTCCTCACCTCTGTATGTTTTACAACATATCTATCTTGAAACAAAAATTTATGAGGTATGCAAAAGGTGAAAATAAACACTGGCTGAAAAGAATTAGATATGGAAGATATATTTAAAATAACTATGATAATTACATTAAAGGCTCTAATGAAAAATTTAAACAGCATGTACAATCAGGTAGATACTGCTGAGAAATGTAAGTTATAAAAATTACAAAAATAAAAATTCCAGAAATCAAAGCACAATAATAGAAACGAAGAAGCCTTCAACAGGCTCATCAGTAGACTTGCCAAATTCGAGGGGAAAAAAATCAATAAACCTGAAGATAGGCCAATAGAAATTACCTGAATTTAAGTGCAAATAGAGAAAAGAAAAGAATGAAAAAGAAAAATAGAACAAAACATGCAAGAGATGTGGGACAATATCAAATGCTTTGACATTGTAATCAGTATCACTGAAAAAGAGAGACTAGATACAAGAAATATTTGAAGAAACAATGTCTGTAACAATGACAGAGGAGCACCAAATATATAATGTGCAAATTACACACACACACACAAAACAAAACTCCAAAGCAAGGATATATCTTTATCAGTAATATATAGAACAAAAATCTAATCACAATAATTATGTACCTCTATTCTAGATTTATTTTATTATATATTTAGCAATAGCAGGTTTAATGGTTATGATTTAGTGGAAGATGAAAGTAGAACAATTTATCATTCTTTCTTAGATCTGCTTTAAATGGATTTCCAGTCATGTATAATAAAAAATATACAGATTAATATTTACATGTATCAAAATTATCTATCATTTCATTTCACAGCAATGTGCTACCATTAAAATGCCAATGTTTATCCCATTATATTCATGTTCAAGGTAGGAAATGTCTCCAAATTCTGCACATACCATCATCCCATTTTCTTAATCAACATTGATTACAGAATTCTTGCTAATTGACTCAATTGTGGTATGCCTGTCTTGACTCATTCAGGACTCAAGCAGGACTCATTAAAATTCAAGTTTCCTGTAATAACATCAGATTATACATTAATATAATCCATTTGTTTAAAGACAAACTGGATCAAATTGCAATATTTTGTACATGAACATGAATGAATTTAGTCAATCAGAATAGAATTTTTTAGTGTAGAGTTAGAGATATTAGAAATGGCATTTTCATTTTTTTGTAGTTCTAGTTATTATTGGTATAATGTGAGAGGGAAAAATAAATGTGATCCACAATGAAAATGGCTTAAAATTACATATTTAAGTATTTTAGCCATTAAAAGGAAAAGAAAAAAATCTTTTTTAATGAAATAGAACACTTTGAGGTGACTGGTTTTTATTTTGGAATTACATGAATAACACGTGACTGATTGAAACACTACTATTTTTGTTAACTAAAAGTAAAGAAACAACTACTTGAAAAATCAAGAATTACCTACTATCCCAGCTATACTTTTTAAAAGGTTTTATATTTTGGTTTATTTTTGAAATTATAATAGGGTAAAATGAACTTTTCTTTTGGTGTATAATTCTATGAATTTTAACACATGTATAATTTCATGTAACCCCAACATAATCTTAATAGAAAATATTTCTATCACCCCCAAAATTCCCTCATGCTATCTCTTTGTAGTCACATCCTCCTGTGACTTCTGACAACCACTGGTCTGTTCTCCTCACTGTAATTTTTTTCTAAGAATATCACTGATATAGAATCATATAATCATATAATATGTAACCTTCTGAGAATGACTTCTTTTATTCAGGAGAATGTCTTTGAGATCCATCCAGGTTGTTGCAGTATCAACATGTATCCAAATTGTTGCAAGCATTGATGACTACTATTCCATTGTATGAATGTATCCCAATTTGTTTATCCATTTTCTTACTGAAGATCTTTTCCTTAAATAGTGTAAAATATATTCATAGCTTTGCATGGTTTACATAGAATTAATATTTTATCACTTCCATTGGAATGTAGAAAACTTTCCACCATATTCCTCCCATTACTGTCTTCCTTATATGTTGTAGTTGTCTTATACTTTGCATCTATACATGTTGAAGCCCCCCTAAGGCACCGTCATAATTTTTGTTTTCAACTTTCAAAAATATTTTAAGGTACTCCAGAGAAGATGTAGTATTTATTAAAATTACCATATATTTATTTGTAATTAAGGTTTTCCTCCGTGATGCCTGATTTCCCAAGTTTCCTTCCAGTATAATTTTTCTTCTGTCTGAAGAATTTCTTTAATAATTATTTTAGAGCATTTTGCAGGCTACAAATTATTTTTGTTTTCCTTCACCTGAGAATGTTTTTATTGCATCATCATTCTAAGGGACAATATTACTCAATACAGCATTCTGGATTGACAGATCTTTTCTTTCCCTATCAAAAAATAAAAAGTGTGCCCCTTTCTTCAAGCCTCCAAGGTTTGCACTGAGAAGGCTGCAGTCATTCAAATCACATAGTTCCCCTTTAGGTTATAAATTGTTTTACTCTGGTTGCTTTCAAGATTTTTATTTGTTTTAAGTTCATAGCAATTTGATTATGATATATATGAACATAGGTTTCTATGAGTTTATTCTGCTTATGGTTCCTTCAGCCTTATGAATCTATAGGTCTATGTCTTTCACCAAGCTTGGAACTTTCAATCTATTATTTCTTCCAATATTTTTCAGCATCACACTATTGTTCCTGTCCTTATGGAACTCCAAATTTTGGACCCTGTATTGTTGTTTTCCCATAGGTCAGGTCTCTGAGGCTCCATTTGTTAGTTTTTTTCAATGTTTATTCTCTCTCTCTGTCTCTGTCTCTCTGTCTCTCTCTCTCTCATGTTCACATTGAATAAAAGCTATTGATCTATTTTCAAGTTCACTGACTCTTTCATCTCTCATTTCTCTTCTGCTATTGAGTTTGTTCAGTGGGGTTTTCACTTCTAAAATTACCATTCCGTTCTTCTTCATATCTTATATACTTTCTACACTTTATATTTTAACATCATGTCAAAGTGTTTTAAATTGCTTGTTTGAACATTTTTATAACAGCAGCTTTAATGTATTTGTCAGATAATTCCAACATCTCTGTCATCATTCAATTGTTTTTCTCTGCCAAGTTGATATCATCACAGTTCACTGAGTAATTTTGGATTATATCCTTGACATTTTGAATTTTACATTATGAGACATTGAGTCTTGTTTTAATCCTGTGAAGAATGTCAATATTTATGTATTATTATGAAATTCACCTGGTTAGGTTCAGGCTGCAAGGTTTAACTTGCATTCTTTGGTCTAGAGTTACCATGTCAGTTCATGTTTCAAACCTATTACAGTGCTATACAATTCCAAATCATGTATGCAGCACAGTGTTTAATGAAGAACATGGGCAGAAATCTTTTAGTTCAGTTCTTAATGCTTTTGTATGCTAATTAGGATTAGATCCTCACATGCATGGGGCACAGATGGGTCCAGTAGTTAATAAATTGCTTTATGGGATTGGTTTTCTAAACTCTGCCTCTCCACAATCGCCCCCACTGTTCCCTGGGGCTTTTTGGATCTTACGGGCAGAAAGCAAATATTTCTACAGTTGAGCCCAAAAGGCATAAGGAGATATATAAGTAATAGATATACAAATACAGAACTACATACCTATAGCCATAGCTATAGATATAGTTGACAGATAAAAAGAGAAAAGACAACTGGACTTTGTCCCTAACCTCTGAATCTAGATCTCTGGAGGGAATCGAGGGAGAGATTCCCATTCCTTACACTCTTGGCTCCTGCCTGTTGCTGCCAACACCACTACTACTACAGGATTGCCTCATGGGTCTGGTATGAGAGAAAAGAGAGGAAAGTTTATTTTCTCTATCTCGATGACCTTTAATAATTGCCTTACCCACTTTTCAAGCTAGAACTAAACAGTTTTTCCTGGCGTTTTTATTTGTGTTGGTTTGTTTTTACCCCACAGGCTCATCTGAGGTTAAGCTCAGGCCAGGAGATACTTAAAGAATTCAAAAAAGGCAAACTCATTGCTGGTTTGGAGGTACTTTAATTTCTGGTGTTCTACCTCAATCTGCCTGTTCCTGTTTACATTTCAGAGTCCTCAAATAGCTCTGCCACATATTCTGTCAATGTTTTATGTGTTCTGTGGGAGAGAAAAGGGTGCACTTACTTCATCTTATCTCAAACTGGAAACTCTCCAGTCATATATTTTTCATATATTGCTTTTCAAATAAGAAATGTATCATTTTTATATTAATAGCTAGAAACATGGGCACAAAAAGACTTTAGTTTTTTAAATCAGATAAATCTGACACTATAAGTAACATTGGAAGCTCATAAATATATGAAATTGGCAAGTGTTTAGTAACTTTACAAGATTTTGTTTTTCTACATTAAATGTAGGCAGAAAATTCAGCATTTATTTTCCCCATATGTTAATGCTATCTATATTAAAACATGTTTTATTATATTTCCACTGACATTTGCTTAATATAAATAGATACTAAGATATTTATGCCAGTCTTGAAAATAAATATTTTAAAGGTTTATACATAGAGAAAATAGTTTATATAAACTACAAATTACCATAAATGACAAATATCCAAAAGAACAAAGCCACATATATTTATATACACAATGCATTTGCTGTATTTTCAGCCATATTAATTCACTCAGTATCACTTGGGGTAAATAGTAATTCATTTCTCTTATTCCTTTTTTAAAACATTAATTTTATTATACTGTAATAAAATAAATAAATTTAATAATTCCATATTAGCTTGAAATATTGAAAATATCTGATACCGAGTGCAACAAATAAAACCAAATTTTGTCCATTGTCATCACAAAACATATTAATCTAGCATCTATCAGTGCTACACACTAGACCAAAGTACTACATCTTGACCTATATGTACTTTGTCAGGTGATGATTTGATGTTTAAATAACTATCAAATATTCAGTGATAATACTGTTTACTTTTCTGCAAATGTAATTTATAGTATTTTTGTAGATAGTGCAATTGCAATTGTCAGTTCCTTTAGAGATTTAAAGTATTCATGAAAGTCATTATGCAAGAATATAAACATTCTAAGATAAAAGAAAAATGTTATTATTTTAAAATGACAATAATGAGAATTGCATATTTTATATTTTCAGGTTGCACAAAATATTTTTTTTAATTATTATGAAGAGAGTTCAAGTCTTTAAGTAAACCTGTACTTGATCAGTGCTTATTTTTCAGTTAAGAAAAGACTATTTGTAATCTAGGAACTATAGTACCTTTCACAACTGATACTGAGTATGTGCTGTTTTATCATTTTTGGCAAGGATTGGTGTTTCATCATTTTGACACATCAGGTACTTACATTACCACTATCATATAATTTAAATTGGCATTGTTTAAAATGATAAAAAAAAGACAAAGTACCAATCAGAAACTAAATTTACTATAGTGGAAAAGATTCATCTAGTGAATTGCATTGATAGAAGATGAGACAGCAATTTAAGAGAGTTTTCTTCATCTATTTCTTTCTTGGTGACTAACCTTGACAATTGAATTTTGAGGTCTCTTATTTCTACAGAGTATTCCCTGTGGTCTCTTCCTCAAATATGACTCTTGGCTATGTTTTTCAATTTTTTGAATGTAAAATTATTTCAAATTAAATACTGAATGTGGCTGTGTGTTTATATTTGTGAAGATAAATACAGTGATTGATTATATTGTTAAATTTTCAATAAGAAATGTGATCTTTGGCTTATGTATGACTATGTTTTTTACTTAATTTTTATTTATATTTGACACATGGTATTCATAATTGTATATATTTTGGGGGTATAGTGTGATGTTTCCATGCATGTATACATTGCACAAAGATCAAATTGTTGTAATCACCATATCAATTACTTTAAACATTTATAATTTCCTTGTGTTGAAAAGGTTGAAAATTTTCTCTTCTAGCTATCTTGAAATATATACTACAGTATCATTTGCTATAGTCACAATACTGTGTTTTATGAACTTAGTAGTGAAAATTAGGCTTCTACAGTCAGATTACATATGGATATTCTAAGGTCTACTTTCTGCAACTACAAAGCTTCAGAACAAAAGTTGTAGTTTGTAAAGTTCATCTATGTCACCATAGTCTAGATAATTGTTCTCAGAAATGTGTTTCCCTCTAAGACACCGCGTCATTAATCAGTAGTTCATTCTTTCTTTAATAATCTCCATAAACACAACTCTTTTTTTTGTTACCAATTTTTCTTTGATACAGTGATTTATTTATTTATTTATTTATTTATTTCAGGATATATATGTAGAATGCCTATTTTGTCAAAATAATATGTACATATATAGGTAAATAGTACTGAAAGACATCAATAAGAAGCCAGAGTACTACTCTGCCTCCCACCAGTCCTTCTCCTCAGTTCTGTATCCCTAGCATCAGGCAACCACTTATATCCTCTGAAGCTCTTTCTAAAATTTGTTCCCCCATAATTTTTAAATATCATGCTTAACAATATTTTCTTAACTTTAGATATTATCTATTAATTTTCTTTAAGATTTAACACTCTTACACGAGCATGATATTGCTTGGCTTTGGGGAAAAGGAAGCCCACTCCCTCTTGTTTGAAAATAGGGTAGAAAAACAATTAGTCCTGATGAATAATTCTAGACCATGAAGATCCACTTTTCCTTGAGCCTTATGTTTTTAAACATGGACAGCTGTGTTGATGTTTCTGGTTATGAAAACTGGTTTGGACTGATTTATTCCTACCGAATCCTGGAAATGGTGCCTAGACAAAACATATTTGTTACTTGAAAGCACTCTTGAAAGCACATATTTGTTCCTAGTTTTGAGTCTCAGTTGGAGTCTCACTAACCAAGCCAAATAAAAAGTTTTAGAGTCACTAAAAAGCTTCTCTAGAACAAAAGAACTGATAAACAGAATGAAAAAGCAACTTAACAAATGGGAGAAAATATTTGCAAACCATATATATGATAAGTGGTTAATATCAAAATATAAAAGGAACACCTGAAATTCAATAGCAAAAAAATTAATTTAAAAATTACCTGATTAGGAGTGTTCCTATCTCTCCGTATCCACGCCAACATTTGTGGTTTTGGGACTTTTTTATAAAGGCCATTATTACTGGAGATAAGTGATATCTCGTTGCAGTTTTGATTTGCATTTCCCTGATGATTAGAGATGTTGAGTATTTTTTCATATGTTTGTTAGCCATTATTCTGTCTTTTGAAAAGTTTCTGTTTATGTCCTTTGCCCACTTTTTGATAGGGTTGTTTGACTTTTTCTTGCTGATTTTTGTGAGTTCTAAGTAGATTCTAGTTATCAGCCCCTTATCATATGTGTAGAATGCGAAAATTTTCTCCCATTCTGTAGGCTGTCTATTTGCTTTCATGACTGTTTCTTTGGCTGTGCAGAAGCTTTTTAGTTTGATCAGGTCACATTTATTTATTTTTGTTGCTGCTGTGATTGCCTTTGGGGTCTTTTTCATAAATTCTTTGCCTAGGCCAATGTCTAGGAGAGTGTTTCCAACATTTTCCTCTAGAATTCTAATAGTTTCATATCTTAGGTTTAAGCCTGTTACCCAGAGTGAGTTGATTTTTGTGAGAGGTGAAAGGTGTGGATCCTGCTTCAGCCTTCTATAAGTGGCTATCCAGTTTTCCCAGCACCATTTATTGAATAAGGATTCTTTTCCCCGGTGAATGTTTTTTGTCTGCTTTGTCGAAGATTAGATGGCATATGAGGATGGTTTTATGGGACTGCAAACTAGTTCAATCTCTGTGGAAAGCAAAATGGAGATACCTTAAAGCGATACAAGTAGATCTACCATTTGATCCAGTAATCCCACTACTGGGCATATACCCAAAAGAACAAAGGACAATCTACAAAAAAGACACCTGCTTTTAGCAATTGTGCTGCTATAAACATTGAATGTTTATAGCAGCACAATTCACAATTGCAAAGCTGTGGAAACAACCAAGTGCCCATCAATACATGAATGGATTAATAAAATGTGGTATATGTATACTGTGGAGTACTATTCAGCTCTAAGAAACAATGCTGATATAGCACATCTTGTATTTTCCTGGATAGAGCTGGAACCCATACTACTAAGTGAAGTATCCCAAGAATGGAAAAACAAGCACCACATATACTCACCAGCAAATTGGTATTAACTGATCAGCACCTAAATGGATGCATAGGAATTACATTTATTGGGTATTGGGCAGGTGGGAGGGGGAAGGAGGAGGGTATATACATACATAATGAGTGAGATGTGCACCGTCTGGGGGATGGTCACACTTGAAGCTCAGACTTGTGGGGGGAAGGGGGGCAAGGGCATTATAGGCAACCTTAAAATTTGTACCCCCATAATATGCTGAAATAAAAAAAAATTACCTGATTAAAAAATGGGAAAAGGCCTGAATAGACATTTCTCCAAAGAAGATAGTTCAACAGCACTAATGATCAGGGAAATGCAAATCAAAACTTTAATGAGATATCACCTCATACCTATCCTGATGGCTACTATGAAAAATACATTTTTAAAAAAGATAACAAGTGCTGTCAGGAAGTAAAGAAATTGGAATCCTTGTTCACTGTTGTTGGGAATGTAAAATGGTGCTGATGCTAAGGAAAATAATATAGAGATTCCTCAAAAAATTAAAAATAGATCTACCATATGACCCAGCAATCCCGCTTCTAGGTGTATACCCACAGGACATAAAATCAGTATTTTGAAGATATAACTTCTGTCTCATGTACATGGCGGCATTATTCACAATAATAGCCAAGGCATGGAAGTAATCTAAATGTCCACTGACAGATGAATTGATAAATAAAATGCGGTATATACATACAGTGGACATGTATTGCCCATAAAAATAAAGGAACTACATGTGATCACATGATGGAACTGAAGGATATCATGCTTAGTGAAATGAGTCAATCATAGAATGATAAATACTGCTTGATTCCACTTATAGGAGGTATCTAAAATAGTCAAACTTGTATTACAGAAGGAGAGAGTAGAAGAATGGTGGTTTTCAGGGGCTGAAGGAAGCAGGGGTTGGGGAGATGTTGGTCAAGGGGCAGAAAGTTTCAGTTATGCAAGATGAATAACTTCTAGTGATTTACTGTGCAGCATAGTGCCTATAGTTAACAATGCTGTATTGTGCACTTAAAGAAGTTGTTAAGCGGGCAGATTCCATAAGAGTTCTTACCAGAAAAAAAGGAGGCAAATAAGGAAACTTTTGAAGATGATGGGTTTATTACTTTGATTGTAGTGATTGGTTTCACAGCTGTATGCATATATCAAAAATCATCAATTGTATGTTTTAAGTATGTATAATTTCTTGTATATGAATCATACCTTAATAAAGTTGTTAAATAAGAGAAGAAAAGTCTATCATAGCAAGCTGTAGCAATAGTTTTATCAAAAATTTGAGTCACTAATCAGATCTTACATTACTTTGAATTTCTTTTTGTTTGTTTTTGAAACGCAGTCTTGCTCTGTTGCCCTGGGTAGAGCGCAGTGGTGTCACCATAGCTCACAGCAACCTCAAATTCTTGGGTTCAAGTGATCCTCCTGCCTCAGTCTCCTGAGTAGCTGGGACTACAAGTGCACACCACCACGCCTGGCTAATTTTTCTACTTTTAGTAGAGATCAAGTCTTGCTCTTGTTCAAACTCCTGACCTCAAGCGATCCTCCTGCCTTGGCCTCCCAGAATGCAAGGATTCCAGGAGTGAGCCACCGTGCCTGGCCTTGAATTTATTAGTTAATATTATGCCAAACATTGTCTAGTGATACAAATTCCATAGTGTTATTGTTTCCCATCTATAGGTAATTTTTATTAGCATATATTGGTAACCACATAGCTTTCCTATTTTTCAAAAGCCTCTCCCTTCTTTATAACTTCTTTTCTTCCTGGACATTTCTGTTCTATACATATCCTATCCCCCCAAACTAGTAGCTTTTTAGGAATGATACTCAGATGACTTCCAATTCTGATATAGGGTGGCTGGACAATTTCCTGGCTTCTGTTCTCTTCCCCTGCCCTTTAGTTGTAGTTGGCGGTGGTGGCCGCTGGAGGGTGCTGATGTTATTATTGCTAGAGTACATTTGTATGGGCTTCCTAAAGAAGGCATGAGGGGTATGTTTTGTTGTGATTCTAAGTCTGAAAATGTTTTTATCCTGTTCTCAAAAATAATTGGTGATTTGGTTGATAATTGAATTATAATGTAGAACTAATTTTTCCTCAGAAACTTGAAAAACATTCCTATATTATACTCTAGCATCCATATTTGATTTTCAGAAATCTGATGCTACTCTGATTTTTATTCTTCCTGATTGAGAGCACTCCCCATCCCTATCCACACACTACTGGACTTTTTCAGTTTATCATTTGAAATTTCAGAATGTTGCATGTTGATGAGAGTTTTGTCTAGTCATTATTCTGCACACATGGTGGGATCCTTTAATTTGTAATTTATCTCAATTCTAAGAAGTTTTATCTGTTTAATATTTTCTCTGCTTATTTGTTTCTAATTTTCTTTTCCAGTAACTTTAGGATCAATCTGGTAGTTTTCTTATACTTTGTCTTTTTCAATTTTTTTTTGTTCCTATCATTCTACTGATTGATATTATTTTCTTTTGTGGTTATTAATCTAATTTTTTAGAGCTTTTAAATAGATTCCTTTTAAATAGCATCCATCTTTATTGTTTCATATATGCAACATATTCCTTTATCACTTTATGTATTTTGGTTTTGAAACTTTCTTCTACTGAATATGCTGTTTTTTACTTTTTAAAAGTTATTTTACCTCAATTATTTTCTTTGTTGGTTTATTTAGTCTTTATGTATTTTGTGATTAGAGTTTTCCACAAATAACTAATGATCACTTGCTTTTATATTTAAGAGTGAGAAATAAAAACATGGTTTGAAGCTGAATAAACATTAATGGATTTGAAATCTCCAGTGAACTAATTCCTTTTCAACTCTGTTAGATGAAAGCAGTTTAATTTTAAGCAAGACTTGTAACTGGGGTTAGTTAATTTATAGATACTAATCACAAATGAAATAAAGATGAAAAAGTATATAATAGATTTTGATACCTCTAGATCAGAGAGGTGAACCCAAACCAATATTCCAAAGGTAATAGTTTGGAGGAATATCTTCTGAAGAACCTAAAAAAAACCTTGAGATACTGGCATTTGAGCATCCTGCTTCAAATAAATAGGTTCTCATTTAACCACAAAACTGTGAAGCTTTCTATTTTATAAACCCCATCTGTGGTTTCAGAGATTCTAATTAGAAAAATCATGTTAAAATGATCAGATAAATATCAAGTGGAATAAGAGTATAGGAAGGAGATGACATTTCAACTTACTAAAATCAAGATTACTTCAGAAAGAGGGCATATTGGCTGTGCACATGAAGAAATGACAATATTTCAGAAACTGTTCACTAAGGCAATATTTTCAAAGTAGGATGCAATGTATACCAAAGTAAAAAGAAATTTTTAGGGCACGTGATTTGTATATGTACCTATAGATATATTTTCTAAAGTTTGTTCTGTGGAAACTTTATAAATATGAAAAGAAAAAGTTTCATATCTATATACACATGGATATTCCTGAGCCAATTAGAGTTTAAGAATGTCTCATTACATTAATCATTTAATGTGACAGTTAAATCCTCAAGATACAAGTATACAGTGTATGGAGTTTTCTAAACCACTATATAAACTTATTTTAAAAAGAGATTCATAAAAATACTGTTCAGTAGAAAACAATTTCTGAAATACTGGCTTTGTGTGAAGAGCAAAGAAGGGGAAAGGAAACATCAGAACAACATAAGATTGAGGGAAGTTGTAGAATGAAATTTATTATATGATATTAGTCATACAAATTAAAAGCTCAAATGTACAAAACACTGTATATCAACATACATGCACATTTAAAGTTATGTATTAAACAGTAGAACGAACGCCTGTGATGCAGAGGGAGACTGAGCACAGGCAACATTTATAAGGGGGCTTTCCACTAATTCAAAAGCCTTGAAAGCCTGTTGGTTAACAGCTAACAAATAGCACTGGTTGGAAAAACTACAAAAATCATGTAGTCTTGAAAAACTATTATTCTAGCTGAGGATGCAAAAAATATATACTTTACCCCTAATTATAGAAGAAAAACAAAACCAAAATCTTAATTTTAAGAAGAGATAAACTCTTTGTGCCTAGGAGGTAAGAAGAAACCAATTCAAATTTTAATGAACTTGTGTGTGTGTGTGTGTGTGTGTGTCCAGTGTCATAAGCATAAAAGGTCCAGAATCATATTTCTAGAGTACTGTATTTAAGCAGGTCAATCTCTCTAACCTTCTAACCCTGTTGTGATTGACTTGTGCAGGTATCTCCAGAGCTTTATTAAGTTGAACCTGTAACAGAGAAATACATTCTTCTATTGTTCAACTATATTAATGTAAAATTTATGTACAATATAATGCAACTATCTTATTTGTACAGTTATGTAAATTTTTAAAAATATATATGCCCATATAAACACCACAATTATTTCCATTACCATAAAAGTTTCTCTTTGCTGTCTTTCTCCCATCCACAACTAGTGAAAGCCACTAATATGGTTTCCGTCACTATTGATTAGTTGTATTCCATCTAGAATTTCATGTAAGTCATATAATATGTTCTCATTTGAGTCTACCATTTTTGTTAAGCATAATGTTTTTGAGATTAATTCATGTCATTTATCCATTCTTATTTTGGGGGTTTATTCCATTTTATACATCTAGCACAATTTGTGATCCACTTAGCTATTGAAAATCATGGCTCTTTCTAGTTTTAGGTTAGTAAGAATAAAGCTACTAGGAACATTTATATGCAGATCTTTGTGTATATAGATGTTGTAATTTCACTGGGCAAATGCTTAGGAGAGGAATATCTTAGTCCTATCATATGTTTGTGTTTAACTGTATGAGAAGCTGTCAAATTGTTTCCCAAAGTGGTTGTACATTTTATATTCCCATCAGCAATGTCTGAGTGTTCTAGTTGCTCCACATTCTAGTCAAAACTTGGCATTGTCAATGTTTTCTAGCCAATTGGTTGAGTAGCTCATGAGATTTTAATTTGCATTTTTCTATTGGTTACTTATGTTCAGTAGTCTCTTAGGTAATAAATGGTCATTCATTTATCTTTTCTTGTGAAATATTATTTCAAATATTTTGCCAATTTTTGATTAGGTTTTTCCTCATCTCTGAGTGTAGTAATTCACTTTATGTTTTAGAGCAAGGCTTTTAATGTACATATACATCAAAATTATTTCATATTGATAACTAATACAATATTACACATTGATAAACATATACATTTCCCTCAGTTTGAGGTTTAAATTTAATTATCTTAAGTATGTTGTTCAAAGGGCAGAAACAATTAATTTTCATGAAGTTTGATTAGTAATTTTTTGATGTTATCACATTAAAGAAATTTTGTCTATCCAAGTCCCAAAGATTTTCTGCTATATTCTTCTATTTTTTATTCTAGAAGTTTTATAATTTTGGTTTTTTCTCCCCAAACTAAATAAGGTCAACAATGAGTACAAAGCAGTGACCAACTAAAGTCTGTGTCAGGCCAGCTGCGTGGCATTGGAAAACTTGGGTGTGATGATGGGGCTGTAAAGCAAAAAAAATTTCTTCCAAGTGACCTGAAAACCTGACTGCTGGGCTCTAAAGTATAGGATGGTTAAAAAACATAACTGTAAGTTTATAATTGGAAAACAGTTTTTGAGAGATTAGCCAGTTGAACATAAGGTCTTAATCCTCCTCAAAATATTTGGAGCTAGTGGTGAACTAATTCTAAGGAAACTTTCCGCATCCAACTTCCAGCAAGTCTACATTCAGCTTAACTATAAATACAAGGAGACTGACTCAGGACCCTACCCCAGCAATCATAAAAATGAAGTGAGTGTACATTTCTCTGGCAGCAAATATTATCTTTTTTTTCTTCTTTTTTCTCCACACAATTTTGGAAATGTAAAAAACATAAGAAGCAATCAAAAAAAAAAGAAGGTGACCTAGATTCAAGAGAATATACCAGTCAATAGCAATAAATCTATAGAAGGATCAGCTGTATGGAGGCTTGGAAATAGCATACAAGGTATTTAGTAAATATATAATAAAATATTAAAATAATACACATACATATGAATATACAATTTACCCTTAAACAATGTGGGAGTTAGGGATGCTGACTCCCACACAGTAGAAAACCCATGTAAATAAAAATTGTAGACACAGACCTTATACCATTAACAAAAAATTAATTCAAAAAGGATTATAGTCCTAAATGCAAAATGTAAAACCATAAAGCTCCTATAAAATAACATAGGAGAAAAACTATATGACACAAAAAGCACAATTTGTGGAAAAATTATTTATAATCTGGACTTCATTATAATTAAAATCTTCTGTACTGTGAAAAACAATCTTAAGAAAAAGAGAAGAAAAGCCACAGATCAGGAGTAAATATTTACAAAAGGCACATCTGATCAAAGGCTGTTATTCAAAAGATACAAAAGCTCTTAAAATTCAAGAATAAGAAAGCAGATGATCCAATTTTTTTTATTTCAGCATATTACAGGGGTACAAATGTTTAGGTTACATAAACTGCCTTTGCCCCACCCGAGTCAGAGCTTCAAGCATGTCCATCGCCCAGACAGTGCGCAGCACACTCATTAGGTGTTTATATACCCATCCCCTCCACCCCTTCCACCTGCCTGACACCCGATGAATGTTATTACTATATGTGTACATAAGTGTTGATCAGTTAATACCAATTTGATGGTGAGTACATGTGGAGCTTGTTTTTCCATTCTTATGATACTTCACTTAGTAGCAAACCAACCCCAAACCCAGCAGAAGAAAAGAAATAACAAAGATGAGAGAGGAACTAAATGAAATTGTTAATAAAAACCTATAAGGAAGATTAATAATACAAAACGTTGGTTCTTTGAAAAAATAAACAAAATTCACATGCCTCTTGCTAGATTAATGGGGAGCAGAAAAGAAAGGACTCTAATAAGCTCAATCAGGAATGAAAAAGGAGAAATTACAACAGATGATCCAATTAAGAAAATAGGCTGGAGATCTTAAGAGAAAACTCACCAAGGAATATATATAGATGGCAAATAAGTATATGGAAAAGTATTCCACATCATATTCAATCAGGGAAATTAAAATTAAAACAGCAATGAGGTACCATACACACCTATTAGAATGGCTAAAATGCTGAACACTGACAACACCAAATGCTGGCCAGGAAGTAGAGCAACAGAAACTCTCATTCAGTGCTGGTGGGAATGCAATATGGTATAGCCACTTTTAAAGATAGTTTGGCAGTTTCTTACAATATTAAACATATTTCTATCATACGATCCAGTTAATCACATTTCTTGACATTTATCCCAAAGAGTTAAAAACTTGTGTCCACACAAAAATCTGCATACAGATGTTTATAGCAGCTTTATTCATAGTTGCCAATATTTGTGTATAACTAAGATGTCCTTTAGTAGGTGAATTGAAAAATAAGCTGGCACATCCAGATAATGGAATATTAGTCTATGCTAGAGATATGAGCCCTCAAATCATGAAAAGATATGGAAAAATTTTAAATGCATATTAGTAAATGAAAGAAGCCAATCTGAAAAGACTACATACTGTATGATTTCAACTACTGTAACATTTGGAGACAGTAAAATGGTCAGTGCTTGCTGGGGGTTGAGGTTGGATGAATTGGCAGAGAACAGAGGAAATACAGAGCAGTGAAAATACTCTGTATGATACTAAAATGGTGGATACATGGCATTATATATTTGTCCAAACCCATAGAATGTACATACAACACCAAGAGTGAGCCCTAATTTAAACTATGGACTTTGGGTGATAATGATGTAGGTTTGTCCGCCGTGACAAATGTACTCTGTGGTGGGGTATGGTGGTAACCAAGGAAGCTATGCATATGTGGTGGGAGGGAATATATGGGTAATCTATAAATCTTTCTCACAGTTTTATTGTAAACCTAAAAATGATCTGAAAAAATTAAATATTTAAAAAATATTTCTTCTTCACTCATCAGTGAAAATACTTATTAGTTCTGTATAATACTGGCTCACATGTTCACTAACTTCAATATAACCATATATTTCAAGTCATAATTGAATGTTTGCTGACATTAATAAATAACATTACATAACTGGTTTACATGAAGTAAATAGACAGCTCTCTCTCACAGGTTTTATGATCAGTTACCTTAGGAATTATTCTTTTTTATTTGAGTACATTTACTGATTTTACAAAAACATGGATCATCCATTGCTTTGCATTAAACTTATAATTTGATTGTTGGTCAAATCCAAGACTGCTCTTAAAAAGCTCTCATATACCTGCCATGATAAAGGAATTATAGAAAGCCCTGGCATGGAGAAAGTAGATAGCCACCTTGAAAATTACAGTCTGAAGACACTGTAATCAAGTGTTAAATTATTTAATTAATCTTGGGAATTTAGGCATCTTGCTGAGATATTTTTTAGGGGGGAACTCAAAAATACCTTTCCCCCTACCATTGATATATTTATAATGATTTGTTAGGAAACTACAAATATGTCATTCTATGGCATTATTTTTATTTGTTCATAGATGAAAAGGCCGTCCTCCTTTTTTTATATTTATAGTATTAGTTCATGTCAATACTAAATTCTTAGCTTGTCAATAACACTTCTGTCCTAAAATAAGTGGTCTAACCCATTAGTCCTATGTCGTATCTCTCCTTAGACTTGGGAGGCTCACTGTTAAACAGCATTATTTTATAAGGGCTCTTTTTTTCTCTACATCTTTCTAGTTTTAACCAAATTATAATACTTTCCCTTTGTAATTTGTTTAATTTTTGAAAAATGATTTTTTTTACAAAGCTGTTTCAATTTTTCAATTTCTTGCTTTTATTCCCTTCCCCCTTTACTTATAATTCAAGATACCTGCATCTGATAACCTTCCATTCAACTCTTCTCTATTCATTTTATTCTGTACACTACCATTATTCTGTATACTACCTATACATTCTATGGTGAAACTCATATGTGTAAATGAAGACTAAAATTATGAGGAAACAAATTAATTTTATGTTTTACTTCATATATATGTATACATCTATATGTATGTGTTAGAAATATCTTATGTTGATGTGTCACTTTTCTAACAATCACGATTATATTTCAAAGATAAGCAAGCAGAGTTCAAGAGGCAATAACTTCAATTTGTTTGGTTTTTAATGTAGTGTCATTTCTGTTACTGTTTTTCTCAATACAACTAATAAAATACATATGAATATCATTTCTTATATTATTTCAAAATTGAAAATATATTAATTTACCCCATTTTATTTTATACTTCTTATAATACTTCCTTTTTTGTTTTTGGTCATTTTCAACACTAACCTTTGTATTGAAGTAGGACCCACTGCTGCCTCAAGAAAGACATAATTAGAGTTTCAACAAGCTGGAACTTACTGCTACTTTATGTGATATTTTGGCAAGTTGTCTTGTTCTTTCTGTACCTGTAGATTTTAGAAAAATAACAACTGTTGCCTTCATTTTGAGCATATAAAATATCAAAACTTTTATGTTATCCTTCAATAGAGGTGAGATCATTTAGGGGATGTTTTAATAACAACACTCTGAGGTCAAGGTTAACAATTTTGGCATAAATTTAGGATGGATAGTATTTTAACATGTTGTAAAATTAAACACTGTTTCTCATTATAAATGGCATTTGATTAAAGTATTATTTTAAAATAAATAGCCAAAACTTTAAAAATATTATTTAAACACATAAACGTCATGGAAAGACACAAAACAGATGATCCCTCAAATAACATTAAAAAGATAATGAGATTTTCCTTCAGGATACAATGACAATGAATTTGGAAAGAGGAGGAAAAGGTGCTATATACCTTAATAACCAATTGTATGACTTACTGGGTTTGGCTATTTTGTTTTTCATTTGCAAAATATTTTAAAAGCAGGGTTCATTCTGGGAAAAAATAAAATACCAGGCATTTGGAGTTGTTCGTATTGCTTTGCCACAACTGGTCTCCAAGTCATATTTAGTCCCCACGGCAAGGGGAAATATAATTGTGAGGTCAGTTTTATATTGCTTTTATCTGCAATGTATCTCTTTCAGATTATGCTGTGAATATTAAAAATTGCCACCTTGATCTATTGTATTTTAGAGACAATTCAACAAAACAAGAAAGTTTAAAAGTGCAATTAAGTGAAATAATGAAGAGCTAGGATTTGAGAGTTGATGCTAAATTTGCTAAATTGGTCAAGGCAGGTTATCTGTGGGTTATATTTTATTTATTATGCACTTATTACTATGGAATCATATTTAATATGCCATTAAAAAGAAAGAAAAGGAAGAAATTTTGAATTAATCTGTTGTGATACATGTAAAATATAGGAATACTATGTAAAGAGATTTCTTTTTTAATGGATGGATATACAAAATTCATTAATGAAGTTTCAGAATTATTTCTCTGCAGTGTTATTCATATAGAATTCTCACCATTTCAGGTAACATTTTAACTCTAACTTTTTTTGCTTCTCATAACAAATAAAACTATGAATACATAATCAATTCCAATTGTAACTGTCAATTCCTAAGGCCTAAACAATTTGGTTTGAATGATTAGTTTGTAATATGTAAAATAATCCATCATTCTCAGAGTTTAAAGTGAATATGCCATTATTCTCAAAGGGGAGTTTGATTCATTTGCAATGGTAACTTCTGAAATACTAATGGAAGTCATAAAATATTATCTGTATTATTAATAAATTTAATAACTTAGAATAAGCTATAATTATAAGACAAGTAAACACTTTCAATGTATACATATTTTCTTGAGTACTATTTATTAGGTTAAGGAATGAAATTAGTATGGTGTGTATACTCCCAGAAGTGCCAGTTTATAAAATGAGAATGCACAGAGTTCCCTTTAGGTTCTATTGATGAAACTTAGAATCTGCAGGTATTGAGCTAAAAAACTCCAGTTTCCACAGCACCACAATTAAAGACCAGAAATGTAACTTTGAATCATAAACACTGAAACAAAACAAAGACACACATTTTTGAAGTTATAAATATTACAGGGGACATTAACATAAAACATTATTATTTCTTAAGCAAAAAAAAAAAGGCACATAATTTTGGCCACAATGGAACAATTTTATAGCATTTTATTAAAGGAATTTGTATTAGAAACATAAAAGTTCCTCCTGATAGAAACAACCAGTTAAAAAATACTTGTTGAACTAGTTTGCAGTCCCACCAACAGTGTATGAGTGTTCCTATCTCTCCACATCCATGCCAGCATTTGATGTTTTGGGAATTTTTGATAAAAAGCCATCCTCACTGAAGCTAAGTGATATCTCATTGTAGTTTTGATTTGCATTTCTTTGATGATTAGGGATGTTGAGCATTTTTTCATATGTTTGTTGGCCATTAGTCTACCTTCTTTTGAAAAGTTTCTGTTCATGTCTTTTGCCCACTTTTTAATGAGGTTGTTTGATTTTTTTCTTGGTGATTTGCTTGAGCTCTTTATAGATTCTAGTTATCAACCTTTTGTTGGACGTATTTAACCAAAGGAAAAAAAGACATTCTATTAAAAATACACCTGCCCTTGAATGTTTATAGCAGCATAATTAACAATTGCAAAGATGTGGAAACAACTCAAGTGCCCACCAGTGTATGAGTGGATTAATAAAATGTGGCATATGTATACCATGGAGTACTACTCAGCCATAAAAAATGGTGAACTAATGCCTCTTGTGTTAACCTGGATGAAACTGGAAACCATTCTTCTAAGTGAAGTATCACAAGAATGGAAAAACAAAAATGACATGTAGTCACCATTAAATTGGTACTAATTGATCAACACTCATGTGCACATATGGAAATAATATTCATCAGAAATCAAGCAGGTGAGTAGTATTCCATAGTATACAAAGTCATACTTGTAACTAAAATGTTTGTGCCCCAGTAATATCCTGATATGAAAAAAAAAGAAAGAAACAATTCAAGCAGGTGAGAAAGGGGCAGAGGGGATGGGTAAATTCACACCTAAGGAGTCCAATGCACACTATCTGGGTGTTGCGCATACTTATAACTTTGATTCAAATGATACAAAAACAACTTATGTAACCAAAACATTTGTATCCCTGTAATATTCTGAAATAGAATAACAATAAAAAGAAAGAAAAAATACTTGAATAAATGAAGGAAATGATGAAATGTCATCTTGTGTTCTGTACCATTTTTCACCTGAATTAACATTCACATAAAATGATTAATTAAGAGGTCAAGTTTGGTCATTAGTAAGGCCAAGAACTAACTTGACCTCATGTCTCATCTAATACTCTGCCCAATATACTATGAAATAACCAATTTGTCAATTTTTGTTAGCCACTATTTGTCACCTATAGTGCTCTTGGTAGTTATGAACATTTTAATGATATTGAGTGTACCATCAGAAAATCCAAATTGTATATATCCTAAATCTTTTCACAGTAGATGGAAGTCAGCCTCCTATGTAGATCTTATTTATGGAAAAATCTTATTTCTAGTGATCCTAATGGTTAGGAGCATTTATCAACTCATTAATAGAATAGAACTTAAAAGTAAAATAAACCATTGTATCTTCTAATTTCACTGGAGATTTAAATGCTGAAATATACTTTTTTTCCTTAAGAAATGTCTTACCATAATTTAAGTTATTATTATTCAGAAGGATAGAGATTTCTTAAATTAGGTCATTCCATTGTCAGCATGTTCCACAAAAGCTGACAGTAGAGAAAAAAATAATTTGGAATTTAGCCGTATTCATTTTAACTGGTGGATCATATTTGAACAAGTTTTTAATGTGCAAAGAAATATAATCCAATTTCTAAGCCAAGTCACTCTGCATTTAATATCTTGTTTGGCTAATGAAATTATCTTACTCTGGAATACATCTTCCTGACTTTTACATGAAAATAACTGCATTAAATTTTTTGTCCGTGTCATAGCACACTACCTAGACACTAACACTGAGAATAAGCAGGGAGGACATTGAAAACATTTAATGTTTTATATTTAATAACTAGAGACTGTATGGGGCATTCCCTTATTAAAAATTTACTGTCTGCTACAAAACCAGATGGCCCAACTTGCTTTTTGATAATACGGTTCACAATAATGTATTGGTTTTGCTCTAGTACAAACTAAATTTTTAGGAAAAGTGAAAGAAAGTGAAAATTACTATATAAACAGTTTCTACATCAGCATTTTAAACATTAAATTTTAATCCCTTAGAAGCTAAAGTTACTACAGTCAGTTGCCAGGATTCATTTTCTTCAAAAAGCTACAAAATCTTTGGATAGGAACTATTGAGCCAAATTGCTAATGGCTGTAACATTTACGTGAATTGGAAACGTAATGACTTTGCTAAATCATGAATACTCAGATGTTATCATAAGTTTACTGAATCTATTTGAGATCCAGGAAATTGTGTCTTTATGACTCACCAATTCAATATTGAAAAGAAAAAAACAGTTTTCTAAGTTGTCAACTGAGACCAATGAACATTAAAGATAACAAGTGTCTAATCAATCTGAGTATATAGTAGACATGAGTCATTTGCTTTAAATAGATTCCCAGTCCCTTTTTCTACTTAGAAAGAATTAACTTTTTTTTTTCAATTTTAGGTAATAAAAGTATTACTTCAGGTAATTGTGAATGTTCTGCTCAGTGTTGAACTTATGCTAGTTTATGTAAATCAAAATATATATTTAATGAAATTCAGTCAGGTCATGGTAGCATTTACAGTTTGTTACTTGCATAGATCATTATGAACCTGAAGGAAAAAAAAGCATGTATTTATAGAAATATAAAGTATTTTATTGGCATTGCACAAAAATAAAAAATAAATGGCACATGAAAAAATATGATTAATTTGCATAGTTTTAAAAGTAATTAATTACTTAAAATGTAAAAAGAGACTCTCTCTCTCTCCACATACAACAAGGAGAGGCCATGTGTGAACATAGTGAGAAGGCAGCAGTTTACTTAAGTAATTAATTACCTTTCTTTTTCACCCTTCTATAGTTATAGGTCTTACTCTATTAGTAATTACATCATAGTGAAGTTTTTGTAAAACAACATTATAAAATTTGATGTTGTGACTATAATTCTACATATTTAAATTTTAAGTACAAATAAAAAATAAATAAAATTTATCATAAAGAATAGATTTAAAATTTCATTAGGGCTATAATCCTTTCAACTTGATTCTGGTTCATTTTATCTCTTTTGTGATTGTATTATTATAATATTATTAATAGTATTTTAACTATCTTTCTGTAGGATTTAGGTGGCATGTTGCATACAATTCAAGGTGGGACCAAAATAGCAGTCTTGATAAATTGTATTAATACATATGGTTTTCTAGGCTGGTCCCATACACAGGAGGAATAAAATGTCCTTACCTGGTATAACTTAAAGACTAAACCTGTCAAAAGTCATTTTGTTTTCCAGGGCTAAATTTGTGTGCAAATTCTAGGATTTATCTAAGTGACTTCAAGTTAAGGTAGAAATATGCCATTACTTTTGGACTGAAATCTACTGATGAAATTAGATGACTATTTCCTGGTAAAGTGTAGAGGCAGGGGCATGGTTTAGTAATTTAGGAAGAGAAAACAGAGACATAATGAGTCTGGAACTCGAAGAGGCTGTGTACTTGTAAATCTTCCACCATCTGGGTATCCTGTTAGATTCAAGGATATCTTGTGTTATGGGCTGAACATGCCCCCCTAAAATATATATGTTGAAGCTCTTACCCCCAGTATGGCTATATTTCAAGATGAGTCCTCTAAGAAATTAATGTTAAATGATTTCTTAAGGGTGGGACCAGGATCTGACAGGATTAGTACACTTAAAAAAGAGACTGTCTCTCTCTCCACATACAACAAGGAAAGACCATGTGAGAACATAGTGAGAAGGCAGCAATTTACAAGCCAGGAACAGAAACCTCAACAGAAGCCACATTTTCTGGCACTCTGATTATGGACTTCTAGCCTCCAAGACTGTGAGCAAATAAATATCTGTTGTGTAAGCTATTCAATGTTTGCTATTTTGTTATGACAGCCCAGAAACACTAATACATCCTGTAACTGTGGCAAGAGACTGAGTAGAGTTTATTACATATCCTTTTTAAAATAGTATCTTCCACACTTTTGCTATATACACATAATGCATCAGTACTGAAAATTGCAAGTAGAAAAATATTTCTTATTTGTTTTTATTATCTTTTTATTTTCTTCATTTTATAGATAAAGAAATTAAGGAACAGGGTACTAATGTCACACACTAAAGGTAATATAGACACAATAAGTAAAAACCCAGACTTCTGATACTTTATCTGTTACAACAAGAGAAAGGATAGATATTAAATTTCATTTTAAATATTTTCAGATTTTGCACAATTTGTACAAATATTTCTAAAATTAAAATTTGCTATAAATTTTCTTTTTAATGCAAACATAAACAAGCAAAAATGCCCAATTTCAAAAATATGCATATAAAATGTTTTCCTCAGCCATGTTACTATGAATCAACTAGAAGGATTTTACAGTTGCTTAAATACACAAAAATATGTGGAGTGTGATTTGCTGAAATTAAAACTAGTTTTAAGGTATACCTTCAAGTCAAATGTCCATAAATATACCCAAGCTCTTTATTGCATAAAATTAAATGGGAAAAATGTAAATCCTACCTAATCTAAGCAAATAATTACATAAATACTATTATGTACAAAATATTAATCTAGGCATGAGGAAAAAGAAAGGATTGGCCACTTTTGTAATTTCAAAATAGTATTTAAAATTATCTACTAATACTATGTATTTTCCCTTTGTAATTCTCATCATAAATTCTTGTTCAATTTCTTTTTTGATGGAATGTAAACTACCTAAGGAAAAAGTACATCTATTTTATTATTGAATCCCTGGTACACTACACAATTTATGCACTTAGTAGACTTTAATAAATATTTATTGAATAACTTAAAAGAGTAATGGATGTATTAATTAATAAGTAAAATATAAGATATATTAAAGCTACACAGAAATTTAACTATCAAACTTTTAATAAATCATTATTATAAATCTTTCTTCTCTATAGTTGAAGAGCTCAGAATCCAAAAATATACTTATATTACAAGACTAAATGTGTACTTACAGGTGCATTTACTTACTTCCTAAAAAAAATCCTAATTGGAAATGAGAAATTTTACTTTAGTGTTATTTTAAAATTGTAGCTCCTGAAGGAAATGTTTTATCTCATATTTACAAATTATATTTCTGGTTCTATGACAGAGCGTTAGATATTGCAATTATCCTCTGCCACAAACAACTACAAAGGGGACGAAATAAATGCAGCAATGGTTTTAAGCAACTGGTAATATAAGGTTGTGATCTCTATTAAAAAAGGAAGCACAGGAGGTAAGTTCCATATTCACCCACACTTTTTTTACAAAGCCATTTTCCAAATGCAGCAATGAGATTTGAGCACAAACAGAAAGACGTGACCTTGCTGGGTGGAGGAAACAGAGATAAAAGTTGCTGAAATGAGTTTAATGTGTGAGGTAGGCAAACAGAAAAGAAGTTGCTGGTAGAAGAGAAACCCGAGAAATACTAAACTGTGCATGTACAGAGGAGAATCTTCTAGTCCTGACAGAAAAAACTGCTTATTGTTGAGTAGAGATATAGTTCAGTAGAGACTAGGAGAATTTGAAGTTACATGACAAAATGCAGAGACCCAGTTGAACACTATGAGACTCCAGCTGAGACACCAGCTGAAGGTATGCCTTAAAAATAAAAAGCACATCTTAAAATAAAAGCTGCTCTTTATCCATCCTAAAGAAGCCCAAACTACAGATAGTTCTATCCCCACAAACCAGAATGGAACACTTCAGAATTCTTGGAGAATTGGGTAAAGTATGAAGAAGGTTTTTGCCTCAGTAGTTGAGTAGTTAAAAGATTAATCTTAGACTCAACAACACTATTCAGTTCCAACTTAAAAAAAGAAAAGAAAAGAAATAAAACACAAAAGCACTATCTGACATGATTAAACTGTTTCCAAGTAACTTAAACTGTGGAGCAAGTACAGAAGTGCAGAGCTGAGAACGTTCATAGGAATAATAATAAAAAAAAAATGTCTGGAACTAAACAAGATAAAATTCACAATGTCTGGCATCTAATTGAAAAAAAAAATTACCAGGCATCCTAAGAAGCTGGAAAATGTGACCTATATTGAGGAGATATATCAATCTTAAACCAACCCAAACTGACACGATGTTAGAATTTACAGAGAAAGACTTGTTATGACTCTATGCCACATATTAAAAAATAACTTAGAGACATGGAAGATATGGATATGGTCTAAATCAATTATCTAGAGATGAAGATTACAATGTGTGAGGTGAAAAATTAACTGGGTAGAAGTAGTAGCAAATTTATGATTGCAAAAGAAAGCTTAGCGAATTTGAAGACATTCATTAGAAACCATCTGATATAAAACTCAGAGAATAAAGAATAAAAACAAAATGAACAGGGCAGTAATGATGAAGGACAGCTCAGTCAAAATTTTTACAAATCAATTAGAAAAAGATAACCCAACTGAAGAATGAGGAAAGACTTTAGTAGGCACTAGATAAAAGAAGATATGTATATGCCAGTAAGCATGGGAATTATGTTTATCAATCATCAAATTAAATTTAAATTAAATTTCAAATTAATTTTCAAATTAAATTTAAATTAAAACCACAATGCAAAAGAAATATTAGTGAGTTGGCATGGATTTGAAAAACTCCCATCATTGGTGGAATTATAAATTAATACAACTATTTTTGCAAATTGCTTAGAAATAACTAATAAAGCCAAACATATGCATGTCTCATAACCTAGCAGTACTAACCCTAGGCGGAATACTCAGAAAAAAAAATGCACACACACACACACACACACGCACACACAAAACTCTCCCGCAAAAGACATGTACATGGATGTACATGGGCACATTTTGAGTAGCCCCAAATTTCAAACTAAAGAAATATCTATCAAGAGTAGAATAGATGGATATTTTGTCATATTTTCATGCAGTGCAATACTATATAGCAAAGATAATTAGTGAACTACTACTGCAACTTGCAATACCATCAATACAATTCACAAAACACACAGGCACAATATGTTACACATATTATTCTATTTATATAAATTTTATAAAAATATGATCTACAATGTTAGAAAAGAATCAAGTAGTTACTTTAGCTGGGTAATAAGTGGCAGGGTACAGACTCTCTTTCTCATTTTAGTTCATATGGCTTAGATAAAGTTCAACTCAATCCCAATTCCAGAGATGATCACATTCTAAACCCAATCAGCTATTTTTGTTCCTTAGCTTTGATCAGAAATAAGCATGTGACCTTATTTGAACCAATGAGATCAGGCCAAGTATATTTATTAAAACTTTTGTAAAGAGGAGATGTTGGCCAGGCGCAGTGGCTCCTGCCTGTAATCCTAGCACTCTGGGAGGCCGAGGCAGGAGGATCGCTCAAGGTCAGGGGTTCGAAACCAGCCTGAGCAAGAGAGAGAACCCATCTCTACTAAAAATAGAAAGAAATTAATTGGCCAACTACAAATATATAGA
>VBSM01001562.1:29313093-29323533 GCA_008086735.1 Cheirogaleus medius | reverse complement strand
AAAAAAAAAAAAAAAAGAGGTGATGTTTCTTGGGAGCCACCATAGAACAAGCCATCTGAGAAAGAAGATGAAACAGAGCAGAGAAGAACTGAGAGATGCAGTATGACCAGCTTTAATGTCATTGTAAAAATCTTTGGATCCTGTTGTGCATAAAACTTTGATCAACTTGCAAACTTTTCAGTTATTGAGTCAATTACTTTTCTTTGTTTTCTTTCTAAAATAATGCAAAGTAAAATAAACACTTCTACCAACATGGAGGGGATTTTAACATACAGTAATTAATTAAACATATCTAATAAAAGCTCACTATGGAAATAAGAAATTGAACAAAATTTATTGATTTTTACTGTTAACAATCAATAAGCAAAAGAAAATGAACTAGACTACTCTGTCATAACATATACAATATTAATTCCATGTTGATTAAAGACCTAACATTAACACTAGAAGTAAGATACTTTAATATAAAATATAGGAGAATATCTATATGAGCTAGGGACTAAAAAGCATATCTTATGCAAGAAACAGAACACATCCCAAAGGAAAAGATTGATGAACAGAATTTCTTAATTTTAATGGATTAAAATTTATCATAGTATTATATTAAAAAATGAAGGGCAAAACACAGACAAAAAGGAGTAATTAACAATATAAACTAAGTTAGAATGTATTGTATAAGTACATATTGAAAAATCTTTTAAACAAATATGAACACAGGCAAATAAATGCTTAGGAAAAAATAAGCAAAACATCCAAGTAAGCACTTAGCAAAGGGAAAACCCTAATGACAAACAAAAATCTAAAAGTTATCAGTCACGCTAGTAATCGGAAAAATGAAATAAGAACAGAAGCAAAATGAACAAGATACTATTTTACTCATTTTAGTGGTTACTGAATTCATAAAACATAAAAATCCAATAACATCAAGTATTTACAATCAAGCAGAAAACTGTAGGCCTTACAGACTGCTAGCATGAATACAAATTAGTGTATAATTTTGGGTAAAGAAATTCATATTGTATATAAAATTTCCAATGTGCATACCTTAAAACTTAGTTCCATTCCTAGTGGAAGTCTTAAGTACCCTGAAAAGGGTTACGGTAGGGTTTAGGATTAGGCACATGGTTCTCTGGCTATGTACCCTAAAGAAAAATCTGCACAAAGCCATGAAAAGTTATATACAATATTATTTATAGCTGAATAGCTATATCTTTGTGATAGCAAATTACAAAAATTTATTCAAGTGTCCATCAATATTAGAATAAACAAATGAAGTTCTTGGTTTATTCATACCATGGAATACCAGTGGTAGAAATGTGTCAACTACAACTACATTCAATAGTGTGTTTCAGACGCATAATATTAAGTGCAAAAATTAGGGCATAAAAATATATATGTAGTGTGGTTACAATTTTACAAAGAACAAAAGCCTGAATACAATATATTGTATCTGTATATAAAATATGTGGTAAAACTGAAAAAGCAAGAAAAATATTGATTCTGAAAACCTCAGCATATTGGTCACCTCCTAGTGAGAAAGAAGGAATGAGATGAGGGAAGGGCTCACAAGAGCCCACAAATTTAAGGAGATAAAAAAATGTGGTATTTATAAAGGTACCACTTGTTTATAATTCTTTTATAAAAAATTTCTCATGTATCTAGTAAAAGTTTACTATAAATAATTTTAAATCTTGTACTAGCAATAACAAAAAATAGGTCAATAAAATATGGATAGGGACTTAAAATTCTTTTGTCTGTGCATCTATATTTCACAAGAGTAACATCTAATAGGTAGTTGCATAGCAAGTTGCCACATTTTAGTAAGTAAATACTGTATAGATGCATTAATTCAGAACAAAATTATAGTTGAAAATAACTAAAGCTAATAGTTCACAAGCTGATCATGGAGCTTGACACATCATGGGGCGTTCTAAGTGACACCAATCTACCTGTGGGTGACCCTTATACAGGGTAATCCTGTGCAGGCCACATGATCCCATTCTGCAACTAAAGATGACTGAGCATCAGTGACCTGAGCTGCATTAGGGTGGCTAGTCATTATGACATTGTATCCTGTGAGTACATAAGCTGGAATATGATAGTTTTTCATTCTCAGGAAGAATTGAGAAATATGAAGCTACTCAGGCATTAGCAGGAGTTGAAATTAATAACACATAAGCTAGAAGATGCGGTATGGTCATTTTAACTGAAATTATTAAGAAACAGAAACTAAGAGTAAAATAATCAGTACTGATGAAGAATGAAAAGACAAAAAAGTAGGAGAGAATAAATCATTTGATAGGAAGACCAAAATAAATAGATACATGTAAAGTAAATCATTCATATTAGTGATTACAGTTTAAATCCATGGATTTACTCTGCTGAAACTCCTAAAACTGCCTTACATCCAGGTCACCTCTCCTGTTTCCGGGTTTCTGAGGTTCTTTGACCTATCCTGGCTTCCTATACATAGATGATTTTCAAATACAATCACTTTTCTGTGTTAACTTTAATTAAATTTAGCCATGTTGACAGTTTATGGTAAGACCACTGTGAATATTATTTATAAAATTTCTACCTAAACTATAATGCTAAATGTAAGGCAAAGGCATGAGTCATGTGAAAAGGTGTGTGTACACATACACATATGTGTATATATAAATGCACACATAGATGCATATTTTTTACAAGATTATTGAGATAGAATTTAAGACAGTGATTGTATATTAATATCATATCATAAGATAATATAAAATAATATAAGATGGAGAACTGTATTACCTCAAATTTTCCATATAAAGTTAACTTTGATCTGAAATATATATTAATATGATTAATCATGTCATTTGGGCTTGTTGCCAAATAAGTGAAAAAACATCTACAGAGTGGCGTATACTGATGACAGTACCTGTCCATTTCTAGACTTTTAAATGATGCATCATAATGCAAAAGGTAGTTCATTCTATACTATCCATCAAAAAACCATTGCCTAGAATATAAGCTCTGACATCCCTTCCTTTCAAAAAAAATTCTACCTGTGCCAAGTACTGCATTAAAAATATGAATTATGTGACAGCAGCTATAGTTATGTTCAAGTGGATGCATATTCTGGCAAGCACTTTACATCAACCTGAATCTGCCTGACATAAGAATGGGCATATTTATATTCTCTTTCTTGAATACTGATAATGTAATATTTATAGATGTGAAAGGTATGCCTTTATTCTGGTACACATTACATTTATTAATTACATTTGCATGCAGAGAAGGGTGAAAAGATTGATGTAAGTAGCTGATCCCTGAACACACTACTCCACATACTTCTTTTAGTGTTTTATATGTTAAAGCCTCATCTACATTTACTCTCTCCATTTTAAATTCTATATATGATATTTTGGGTTATTAGGGGAAAAGTAACAACTCATTTTCATTCCTTTTTACAATAAAATCTTCCCATATTTATACCCTGGAAGATGATACAAAGTGTGTGTTTGTGTATTTTCCTCTGTTCTTACCACTATTTTTACCATATCTTTTAAACAAAAATTTGAGGCATAAGAATAATAAGATCAAATACTCTAAATCAGATTTCAATAAAATATTTGCCTTCTCCTGTATTTGCTCAGTGTGTAGACTTTTTTAAAGAAACCCTGAAGGTTTTGAGATTCTCATTTTGTAAAGAGTGTTCTTAATAGTATATGGTCACTCTCAAATTATTACTTTAGTGACACATTTTCATTTACAGCTGTAATATGTAATCCACAGTGATGTGGATGTTTCACATAGACTACTAAAACACATAGATGTACACAAAAGGCATTTTATAGCTCAGAACTTCTAAAGCTGTTACACAGTCACTAGTTCTTAGAATGTTAGTAGTTTCTAGGTCAAACTGGGATGCTGGGAAATGCTCATTTATAAACAAAATTAGTTAAATAGTTTCCTTTATTTTAGACCTCTTCCTAGCAGTTAATATGCATGGTGCAAAGCTAAAAGAATGCCCTAGGTGGGGTTTCTCAAATTTACTTGACCACTATTATTTTTTTAACCAGATCAAACCGCCTACTTAAAATCAAGTCTTAAATACACTCGTCTATCAATTGTACCTTCCAGGAAGGTAATTTTTGTAGTCCAGGTTAATTAAAAGTTATTTAGAAATGAATGGGTTTTTTTGACATTAAACCTCAAGTTCTAATATAAATAGTACACTATACATTACAGTGACATAACACTTTCAGGGAAAACATAAATCACATAGAATTCATTGCCTTAGTTTGGCAGTAATTATTTCTTTAATGTGTGTTTTGGATTCAGAGATATTGAGAAACCATTCTAAAGGAAGATTTTTTTCAGATGCTGATAATTTGTTTTAGTCTTTTATAGATGTGCAATTCTTTCTTGAACTTATCTTAAATCATGGCATTATAAATCATAACTATTTTCCATAGGAAAAGATACCCTTTCTTTTTGCCTTTTATTCTTATTTTGACTAAATCATACTCTATTATGTAATTTCAATACCAAATGAAATGGGTTGTGAATAAAAACAGGTTGTGATTTTTGGTAAACATACATCTCAATGGGTAGGTCCTGACATGTGTAAGTGTACATCTAGTAAACATACTAGCCATAGGCTTTAGTGTGCAATGGACACAGCATGGAATATCTTACAATAAAACAGAAACATTGAGTAATCTGGCAAGTCAGTTAATTGGAAGTTTAGAGAGAGTCTCCTGTATATTACTTCACTATTTTGCTTTAGTTAGCAAGGAAAAATAATGTTGCTTCTCTGTTAAAGAATACAGGATCTGAAGATCAACATGAAATGAGACATTCTCTTCTAGGGTATGTGCATAAAGGCAGATATACTCATCTGGTAATAAACTTTACATGGAATACTGATGGTGTTTGGCACTTAGTAGACAATTAGGATTTGCTGAGTGGCTTAATGAGTGAATGATTGAATTAATATTGCCAATATATGAATATTATTAACATTAAGGGCAGATGCTTATCATGTGCAATACTCACCTTAATATTCACTGACATAGCTATCCTAAGGGAAGGAATTGAGAGGTGGATTCAAGTTCAGCTATCAAACTAGCAAAGTAACAGGATGGACGGGTACCCCTTAGTATCAAATATGTGGGGAAGCCCATGCCATCCAGGCCACTTCAAAAAACAATATGAATATGAATTTTAATTCCCTTGAAGCCATGGAGAAACAGACAGCTGTTTTGTGAAAGAGCATATTGAAAAGGCCTAGAAATGATATTGAAACTTTATGTATCCTATAAAGTCAGGGGCATGGTCATGGGTAAATAATTCATAGTTTGAGCAAGAGATAGCAAGTTCTTAGCAGAAAAAAAAATTTAAGATATTAAATCAGGGTCAATAAATGATGATTTCAAATTAAAGACAATGTGGGAATAGTAATTCAATTGCAGAAATTTTGAGGTAATATTTTTAGGAGATACTGTCCTTGACAATTCTATTGAAATAGCAGGGACCTGCAACTGTGGGAACTCCTGTGTCTGTCCAGTGGCACAGCCTGTAGATCCTGCTGCCTGGTGCATCTGCTCTAAATCATTGTGATTTCAAATATAATAGTTTTTCTTCAAATAATCCTTTCATTCTCATTGAAATTTCATACTAAATTTCTGTTCACTAAAACTAATCTCTCAAACCAGGAGGAAAAATGTTTAAAAATGTGCTTACATACCTTCCTATTCAGAACTGAATTTTAAAGACTCGTTTTCTAAATCTCTATTTTCACCTGGTTTAAAATAAATTTTTTATACTGCACTTCTCCATCTCTTTTAACATTCAGTAACAATGGAGCAAACTGAGTACCACACTTAGGCGAAGCAGTGGAATCAGAAGGTGAAGTGGTTGCCTAGCAACATCACCTCTGAGTAATTAAGCATCTCTTAAGAATTGCTGGATTTGGCTTTAAATTCTTGGCCTTGTTACAAATAGCTATTTGAACTGGTTGGATTCTGCCTAACCACTGCATTAAAGACTGTAGTGGTCAAGATGGGCAACCAGGTAAGAAGTACCTATCATTAAAAATTATTTTTTGATAAGGTTCATGTCTCACTCCTTTCCTTGGAGTCATCCTAAGGAACATGCTAGGATAAATACTGGTAACTGTGACTGTTATAGGTGAAACTTTACATTTCCTATAAGTAATTCACAATGTAAAACTGGTTTCTGATTTCCAGCCATTCTTTGTCTTAGTCTCCTTTTGGCCAGTGCTAAACATAAATGGAAGAATCCGGGGCAGGTACTTTGCCTCCATGGCAAGACATCTACACATGCACATGAAGAAAATGAGTTTGAATATGCAAAGAGTTTCGGAGACTAAGTCAGTATTCATCCATATCTTCATATTTAGAAATCATTTCAAGCTAAAATTAGCATATAATACGGAATGCCATCACATTTTAGGGCTCTTCTATCATCATGCTCTCAGGAAACTTCTTTGGAACACCTCTTTTCCCAGAACAAGGATATTTCCATCAAAAAGCATCCTCCAAAATAAATCATGAAAACAAAGACTGAGTGTTCTCAATGTAATCAAGATGCCTGAATATACAAGTCAGAACTGTATATGATTTATAAGACTGCATGTATAATAAAACACTTTAAATTGTGGGATTTAATAAGGTCAACATAAAAAAATAACAAACATGTTTCACTTATAATGCTAGTAATTTTATAGTAAAAACAATAATGAGATAAAGGTTAAAATGATCCCACCAGCTTCGTGCAATAAAGAGTTAAAGAAGGTGAAGGTAGTGGTATAGCTACACATTTGATAAAAGAAGGCTGCAACATAGATTTAAAATGTCTTTTTTATAGAAAAAAGATGCCATATTATTAATGATAACGACATATCTACAGGGAACAAATACCCCATTATTGGCTTTTCAGAAAAGATAAATAGATAGTTGAAAGAAAAATCATGTAAAAAGAAATTTTCAATTTTAATAAATGGAAATATAATAATTTATTTTCAAAAAGAAGCACAGTAATGTTTTAGAACAAGGTACATGGAGTAAAGTGTATATTTTGAAAGATGCAATAGTATGAATTGTCAATATCCAGTAAGTCTTGGAAAGTTTTGTCATCAATTAAGCCGAAAAGGTTTTGAAAGCAATGAAATACATCACCATTTTTAGGAGATGCAGCCTGTCTCTAGGTTGCTAGTGTCAGCAATAGGTATGCTACTATGAAAAACAATAAAGTTTAATTGTATCTTAATTATTTACATGAGATTCTTGGTGGTTTCTGTGACATCCATTTCTTGGCAGAAGCCCAGAGACCACATGTATTTTAAATTTTGAACAGAACTAAAAAGCCAATACACTAGCATGAAATCAATCAAGCACCAACAATATTAAAAACATTGTGGGTATGTTTTGAAATTTCCCATTGTGATATAAATGCAAATGCATATGCTCCCTAGAAAAGAAACAAAAAGATTCTGATTTTAGAGAATGACAAAGAAATGTGAGGAAAGGGCATATAATTTGGAGTTCTTTAGTATCAGCGTGTATTTAAACCCTGTTAATTTTGTGATTTGGGGTAATTATTAAGATTTTAAATCAGAATTTACAATTTACAAATGTACAAATTGGCTTACTCCTATTAGGTAATCAGGAAATGAATATTATTAGTAATATATTATTCAGTAAGCCTTGAATAAGTTTTTACTGAGCATTTACACTATACATGCTATCTTACGCTCTGGGAACAAAGGGGTAAACAAAATACATGAGATCTGTGTCCTGAAGACATATGTTTTAGTGAGGAGTTTATATATATATATATATATATATATATGCAAAATTACAAATTCTGGTAAGTGAGCAGTGCAAAGAAGATACAGTGTGTTCTGGAAAGAAATAACAAGGATATACCTAATTTAGATTGCAGAGGAAGAGGAATCAGAGGAAATATCTTCAGTAGGTGGCCGTTTAAGCAGTGCCCTGAAGAATAAATAGAATGCAGCACAAAGAAGCGTTTTAACAGAGGGAATGATGCAAAAGAATGTCCCATGTCTGAGGTTGGAAAAGATGAGAGGGTCTAAGACCCTGAAAGAAAGACAAGAGTGGCTGAAGCACGGTGAGAAAAAGGAGGATCAGCTGGAGCAACAGCAGAAGAGGGCTGCAGAGGGAAGGCAAGGCCATACATGTGATTTTGAAGACTTTCTCAGAGTTGGCATTTCTATTAGTTAGATATGCTTGTTTTAAGGAGTTTTTCTACCTGCATTTCAGTAGATCAATTAGGGGAGAACCATGGAAACCAGTAAAGAAGAATTCAAATTTCCAAATTGAAAGGGCTCTGGCAAGCCTCCAGTGAAAGATGAATTGCACTAAGGCTTGTGTAAGGATGAGGACGATTGTAATAAGCCAAATAAAAGATGATGAGGATGTATGTAAAACAGTTGCAGTACAGATGTAGAAGTAGGAACATGTATACCAAATATGTAGAAATGTAAATCAAGAGGATATAACAAGTGATTAGAAATTACTAATATCTCTCTGAACTAATCTCCAACTATTCCCTGTCTTCTTCACTCTGTTCCAGCCATACTGGCTGGCCCTGCTTCTATGGCCACACTGCATTCTTGAACAACTGTCTGGAATGCCCTTCACCAGCTATTCCAATGGCTACTTCTATCATGTCCTTCAATCCTTCGCTCAAGTGACAATTTTCCCTATCTCCCTCTGCAAGTACATAAATTCCATGAGGGAAAAATGATTGATGTTTGTTCATTTTTGGTGGTGGTTATTGCTATTTTTTTAAAAGTGTTTTATTCCTAGAATAGTGCCTGGGTCTCAAAGACTTTCAATAAATTGTTGATTTGCTGTGGTTGATATGGGTGCATGTGAAGGGTAAGTGTTTTGAAAAGGATACTGTGGTGTGGGTTGAGTCATTAATCGGGATACTATCGAGGGTTCAACAGAGCCGTGTGGAATACAGCTATGTTTTAGCTGGGGGTGGGAACAGGCAACAATAGACAGGTGAGAATGCACTCCATAGGCATGTCCATGCAAATCAAAAGTATTACATAAAGAATAAAAAGTTAAAATTACCTAAGAGAATCACAGAATTTGGGGAACTAAGACATTTTATTTGCAGCACATTTTACTAACTAGCTGGGCTAACTGTGCCATGCCTTACAGGTAGAAACCCCTACTGTGGCCTTTGCCATGCTACTTCGTATGTCTATATAATACACTCTGTCATTCCTCCTTCTGAGATAAATGTTGCAAAGACTTGCCACTCTGAGGAAAGTTCAGACATTCTATGGCTCTCTTCTAGCATCTCTGTGTGGGGCTGATTGGTTACTTCAAATTACAATCTGTTCTACAGAGTTGACAATCTTAATTGTAAGAGAAAGGATACTGGAGACCCTCCTTATGCATTTTGGGCTGAGCTCTGAATTTCTTCAAAATGTATTATAGTGCTACCCAGCTATAAAGTGGCACTTCTCATTTGTCTTTTGTTCCCTGTACTTAACATTTCATTTCTAAACCTAAGAAGTAAAGAGATGAGAGAGATAATGGAAGCTAATGGAACCTCATCCTATCTTCAGACCCACTTTTTATGTTTACAAATTACTGATAAAGAAACATTTTTCCTTTTTATTCTCAATAAATTATTGCTAACACTATAATAAGAGTAAAATAAAATTATTTCTATACTGAAATTAAAGATGATTGGTAGGGTGGGGCACTTTCATCATAAACAAATGAAGCCAGTGATACACAACCATGGTGACAATAATGAAGAATACCTGACAATGCAATAACTAATTGATGGAAGTAATTCTAAGGTACAAGAAATGATGTTGAGTCAGAAACCAAGTTTCTCACAATAGCAACATAAGAGTACATGTCGAACCTTTCAAAATACCTATGATAAAACATTGCATGAATTAAATTTTTGGAAAAAACAGCAGAAAAAAACATTTGAACAAAAATATTTTAAATATATCTATTCTAATAAAACCCTTCTTTTCACATATAATTTTATAATCTTCTATAAGGCGGTTTGTCTAGTGATACCAATAGATTAACTTTATATTTTAGAAGTTGTTTTAGCGAATGTAAGTTTCCTTTGACAATGTGTGTTAATGATTTATCAACTACACATTGATACAGACTTTCCTGTGCTGGAAAACTCTCTTATCTCAGTTAGATGATGCTTCAACATCTGAAAAAGTTCTTTTACATGTTTCCATTTATGGGTAAATCTAAGGTGTTTTTTAAATTCATTAGTGTAAGTATTTTTCTTTTGAAATGGAATAAGGTAGGCATTTATTTTTATTCAGTAATAGAAATTTTCAAAACAAATATAAAACTAAAAAGAATAAGACCAGAGATTAAACCATCAGTATACGGTAGCCTAATCTTTGATAAACCAGAC
>VBSM01001562.1:29268259-29312993 GCA_008086735.1 Cheirogaleus medius | reverse complement strand
AAAAAAAAAAAAAAAAAAGAATAAGACAATGAATATCCAGCCTGCATATGTAATTTCATTCTGTTTCTCAGATGACAATCTAACACTGTGCCCTCTTCCAGTTTTTATTAGAACTCCCAGAGATTTATTAAAACATATATTTGAAATATTTTTGTTCAAATGTTTTCTTTCTGCTGTGTTTTTTCAAACTCATTTATTCCAACATTGTTGTGCCTTCTTCCCAGGTGGAGTATAATCACACTACCCTGTTTACTTGCTTTCATCAATTGCCTCATCCAGTGATAAACCTATGAGTTAAATTGGGAACTATTTGTATCCTTTTCACAAAACCTGGGCTAATAGGTTTTCTTCTCTGGGGATTTTTAAAAATAGATCTATTTTAAAAGATTCTCTGGTCTCACGATGTAAGACTCAGATATTTCTGGTCAAGTAATAAAATCCATGACAGCTTGACTTCTACTTTAGTATCAGCACCATAGTTCTTAGTGGTGGAACTGAGTGGTGAAAACGATTATTCATTCATTCAACCAAACAAGGTTCACATACGTAAAAGCAAGCTTAGTTTATAAAGTTACTTCATACTTGTATAAAGAGGTGTAAATCAGGAAATACCCATGGAAATAGGCAGGCATTTTCAATTAAAAGGGTAACTGAAATATTCAATGTCTTCACTAGATTTTTGGAAGAGATTTTTTAAATGATTTCTCAGCTTTATCTTCCCCATATCATGAAACTTTTTTAGCATACAGACTTAACATTGTAAATCTATCCTTATTTGAAAAAAACAACTCTTTAAATCTGAAAAACTTACGAAATAATTATAACATAGTAGATTACCAAAATTTATTATTTCTCTAACAGAGAGGGGAGTGCTAACAATGGTTATACATAAGTGTCAAATATGCTAGGTATGCTACTGAAATAAGCAGCATGTTTAAAATTACATTAAATGTACTAATTAAGTCCAAAAACATATTAAAATATATAAAATCTTATTGAATTGGGATAAAGGCTATTCACTAAAAACAGGCACACATTTTTGTTCATGAATAGGAAGACTACATATCTTTAAGATATTAAATCTCCCCAAATTATTCTTTCAACATGATTCCAATTAAAACACACTCTGTGGGGAGTGGCTTGGCCCATATAGTTTGACTTACTAGAATACCGGAAATGAGTGATCCCTATTCTCTTGGGTTCTACATTTGTCTCCACGTATTTCCTTTCTTTACTCTATGTACAAAAATAGCTCTAGATGCTTTAGTTTTCAATGGCAAGCTCCTTGGGAATTATTGATTTGAACATAAGACACCATCGGAGTCTTTTATCATTTTTTCCCTAGCAGTGTAGCATTTGTTTTATCAAACAAATTATAGATGAATGTGAAGAGAAGTTAAAACACATACTATACACTTGTGGCTTTGTAATGAAGTCTGAATGCTAATGTCTTTAGCAGTTTAGAATTTTCTTTTCCATTCAGCTTTTTAAAACAATTTGGTCTTGTCATGTATAATACATAAGCCACATCTTTATGGCCTCTGTCTTATTTAATTAGCTTTTTTCTTTTTGCTTTTTTTCAATATTATTCTTGAATTATATTTAATAATATTCTGTGATTCTTACTTACGGCATAAGTCTTCTACAGAATGTTTTGAAATGTACTCAGCCACAAAAATTCATGACCAAACTCCCCAGTGAAGCTTAAACTCATGAAATTATTATAGTTTCAAGAAATGTACCAAACTTTTATATGCGTGTATATGTATATGTGTATATATATGGAAAGAGAGAGATGCATATATTAATGACAGCAAAAAAAAAAAAAACCAATTTACTCACATTTAGGGGGCCTCTAGTTTAAGTAAGGCATTGTGAGAAACCAAACATAAAAAATATATGATTATTGCTTGCATATATCTTAGAATTTTACAGAAGGATTTAGTATGAACCAAAGCATTTTCTCTTAGTCATGAACGTAAGTCATTTTACTTACCATATGTTATTTGTACATGTATTTTGTGTAATTTTAACTTAAAATGCATAGGAGAAGAATTTATAATTTGGAGGCTTTTTTGCAAGAAACAACTTAGATGCATTTCCAAGTACCTTATGAAAATCTTACACACGCTTTCTGTGCTGAAAATATGACTGTCTTTGTAAGCAAGACTTTCCGAGCCACATATAAACATGGACACAGAATAGTTCAAGAACCTAGTATGATCAAAATTTTTGTAAATGTATTTTGTTTAATACACTATTAGAGAAAATGCTATTTAGGGTCTTTGCTGACAACTGCCTATAGACAAACTATTACAGCAATCAGGCCAAAACATCAATCATCACTCCTTTTTAAGACAATCATTCTGGAGCTTTTATAAATACTCTGAGTTATGCCAATCTATTATATAGGGATTCTCCTATTCCATGGGGCCCGAGTTCCATATTCAATGATAGAGAATAAGTATTAGTTTTCTTTAGGGATTAAATGTAATTCATGCTTCTCAGGACTCAATTTCCTATTGTTGGACTGTTGTCTATGGAGCCTTGGACTGACCCAGTTCTTCCCTCTTTCTCATTTGTAGTTCTCAAGAATAACTGTAGATTGTGCTGAGAATGCAACACCCTGTGATAAAGAGGGCCTGGCCGGAATAGTACAAGATCTGTTCTCATCCCTCCTAGAAACAGCATGCCCTTTAATATGATAGCCTAGCAGTCATGTTTCCCCAAGGTATAAACCAGGCCTGCTTTGCAGGGTCTCTTAGCTACAGTGCCACTGGAGTGTATGCAAATGAGACTCAATCTGCCCAGGGCAACTTTTCTGGGCCTTGGAAGACCAGCTAGTCATTAATCTTAGACCAGCTAGTCATTAATCTGTTGTCCCTGGCTGCCTATCTGTAAGTAACACATCTGTTTTGTATAACTTGTGGAAATGTGGGTGTTCTGTCTCAGTGGACTCAAACAAGTTGGTAACCAGTACATAGTGAACCCGCTTCACACCTATGTATACAATTTGAATATTAGTAATTCTTATCACTCAGGTTCACTATCTGTAGCCCCAAACATGCAAAACATGTAACATCTATACTCTCTACAAAGTTCACCACAACTCTACCCCAGCCATAAGGAAAAAAAAAAAAATCTAGGAATTCCCAGGAGAACTTGAGCTAATGAAAAAGAAAAATAGTTGGGTGCTGTGGTTCGTACCTGTAATCCCAGCTACTTGGGAGGTAGAGGTGGGAGGATCTCTAGAGTTCCAGGCTGCAGTGAGCTATGATCCCATAATTGCACCCAGTCTGGGAAACAGAACGATCTCCTATCTCTTACAATAGGTAAGTAAATGAATAAAAGGAAAATAAATCTCTTTTCTATTGGGTATTTTTGCTACTCTTCTATATAACTTCAATCTACTGTTCAGCGCTTCTTTTCCTCTACTTAATCTATTCTTGCAGCTCTTGCTACAGGTGCAGTTCCTCTTGGCTGTTGCAACATTCTTTTGCACAACATCACTGCTATTCTTATCTAGACTATTCTCTGTCTACACCCCCCCCACACACACACCACAACCTTCCTCTCTCTCTTTCTTATTTTCTTCTCCCCTCTCTCTTGTGCTGCCTTGACAATACATTCTTCCAGCAGGAATTGAAATTCCACTGCTATTACTTAATGGACAATTACGTGTCCCCCACGGTCTCTGCTGCTTTTTGCTGTCCATTGACGGCAACTGCATTGTAGTGTCCAGGTTGCAAGCTAGTTCTCAGTGAAATGAGAGGGAATGTGTCTTTGTTTTGTTTTTCTTAGGCAGTACCAACATCAAGTACTTTGTGGCTGAAGGTTTATACTTCTGTTTTGCTTTTCTAATTCTTGGAAGTTTTCGTTACATATGCATAATGGCCATGTTCCTTAAAATAATATAAGTATTAAATGTTCATGTTAATGTTTTTATCATATCTCTCATTTTATTTGTTTTAAATTGATGATCTTATATAGAATGGTTAAAGGCAACAATTAAAAACAAATGTAAACAGAAATAAAAATATGGATGTAAAGAAAGAAAGCTAGTTATATAAGTGCATGAATGAGACTTGACAAGAATAAAGAGAACATTTATTGTCAGTAGAGAAGTCATAGTGTTGCACATTTATGCTCTGCTAAACCATACAGGAAGTTTCATGTTGAAAGAGCTTTTGGAACAAATTCTTCTATCAACTTTGAATTAATATTTATATTAATTCTTTTTCACAGAGTACTTGGAAAATGAATTTTTCATTAGCATTAATCCAGACGGTTTAGAATAATTGCTAACTTGACAGAACTATGTTCTGTCTATTAAAATATGCCTTTTCTAGAACACTTATGTTGTTTAGTATATTTACAGTATTAAATCCTTTCTTTTTTGCCATTTGACAAGCTGGTGTAATAAACCTCACTTGTGTTAATTCTAATTATATGTGAAAGTTTCAAGACAGTATCATTTTCCTTTAAAATAGCATACCCCTATTATAACAAGGCAATCCTTGTCATTTAGGTTCAAAAGAAACAAATATTTATTCTAGTAGACCTTACAGAAGGAATACCTGTCAAGTTGTTTGGTTGTAAAACTTCAGTTTCTTCGATTTTAAAAAAAATAATGCATACTAAACCTCTGATTTCCATAAAAAGTGAATGATTGTTCTTAATTTTTTTCCACAATAGCTTAAAAGAGCATTTGAGCAAAGATCGAGATTCAACCAATTTAAATATAATTGCTTGAAATTATTTCCTTTTTCCTTTATATCAAAGTAGATGATGATACTGATCTTGCTATTTCATTGTCAAGATATGGATTAATACTTTAATGACCACATGTGATAAAAATAATGTGATAAAAATAATAAAAAAGGAAATAATTTAAATGATATATTTCCATCAATTCCAGAGAAAAAGAGAGAGAAAGAGAATGGAACCCTTGTACACTGCTGGTGGCAAAGTAAATTATTGCAGCCATTTTGGAAAACAGTATGGAGATTCCAGAAAAAACTAAAAAGAGAATTACTTACTATATGATCCAGAACTCCCACTATGGGTATATATCCAAAGGAATCAAAATAAGTATAATTTATTAATTACTTATTTTTTCAAATTATTTTTTAAATTATGAAGACCACTTAAGTATAAATTAGAAAAGCAAATGAGTATAAAATTCACTGAAAAAATGATTCAAGTAGAGAACAACTTGAGTCTCTAATTGCCATCTGTTTGCCAGTAACTACAAAATCTATAGCTTCACTCCAGGACTTTCTTCTGTACCCCAGTGATATACCTGTCACTGGATACACTACATGCTCAAAATAAATTTGCAAGCCACTATTGTATATAGTGTCACCTTCCATACTTTATTTTACCTTCCCCCTGCTTACTTTTCATAGTAACCTTTCACAACTTTAACTGGTTCTCAAGGGATGCTCTATTTCATTATCTTGCCCATCACATAGCTCCAGGCCTAGTCAGTTATTCCTAATTCCACAGTAATTAGTTCAGAAGATGGACATCTGGCCTAAATAGTCTCAATAAGAATCTCTTCAATAAATTTATCTTAGTTTGGATATCTTCCTCTGTGATCATTATCTCTAAATTGCCAGCAACTGTATTCTAACCCATTAGTGGAAACTGAGAATTAAGCCATAAAAGAGAAATTAGATTCAAGATATGCAGAAGGAAAAACAGCAACTTGAAGATATTGGGCTATTGCTTGTAGCAAGGTCTGCAGCTTGAATAAGTCTTTGGATATACCAGAGACGTGGATCAATTGATTATGCTTAATGTGGGGATCCAGCTCTCGCAACTAGAAAAATACCATTTAATATTATTTATTACTCATTATTAGTCACAAACTTATTCCCCCTTCTTCACTTATAATGGAGTGTCATATTGCCATCCTTGTTTTCCTGCTAACTACTTGTTTGACACAGGACAGACTCTCATTGAGTGTAAGGTACTTTACCTGTAAAAGGAGAAATATATTTATATTATAGCATTGTTTTGAGAATAAAATGAATACAATGCCTGCACTTCAATAATGGTTAGTCATTCACCCAGGTGACTGAGAATCACCTTTGATTTTTTTTAGTCATTCATTTGTTTAGATCATTTGCTTATATCTCCTTTAATCCACCCTTTTTTCATTCCTATTGATGCAGCTTTAAGTAAGTGTATTTTGTCAATATACTATGCGGGTAACAAGAAAGCCAACGTTTCAATGGCCTCCAACAACAAACATTTATTTTTCTCCCGTGCTTGATGTCAGCATCTTTTGCTATGTATGTCTTCACATTTGGTACTTAGGCCTTTCTTTGGGGCATACTGTTCTTGTGGCAGAAGGAAATGAGTAAGCAAAAGAAAATACCCAGTGACTCTTAAAGTGTTCTACAGGAGTAATGCACTATTATCCATTCACATTTCAGTGGCCCAAATAAGTTTTATGGCCAAGCCAATCAGCAGCACGGGGAAGTATGTTTTGTTTACAGAGAATCACTGCAACTCGCATGGCAATGAGTAAGGATGTGTTATTTTCCTAAAGTGCAAAATAAGACAATTTACCACAATCAGACTCCATTCAAGCCTCGTCTGACTTACGGTAATGACCTGTTTACAGGCCTCCCTGCCTTTAGGCTTACAGGCTTTGTACCACTCTCTATTAAATATCTTACTCTGTTTCTCCATCACCTTAAGAATAAAATTCAAACTCTTTTATGGACTACACCTCCAGCTTACTTATTTTGATCTGCTGACCTATATGTTAGATTTTATTTCCTAAATATTTTGCATTTCCTTTATCTCCATGCCTTTGCGTATATTTTTCCCTCTGCCTGAAATATCATCTTCTCTCGAGTCTATTCCTTTTGTTTATTTTCAATAGGAAAGGAGGGGATGAGAAAACAAACTACAAAACCAAAACCAAATTCCCTTAATGCGCTTTTGGTGATCACCCTGTTCCATGTGAACATTGTGCCAGGCATTGGCATAATTATATCTTTCTCCTTTAGCAAGCAAGTCAATGACCTCTACCAATTTGAATGAACGTTTGCATCAATGAACATTTAGTACTAAACTTAACAAATAACACAATAGAATCAAACTTGGACCCTAGAAGAAAATTTTGTTATTTTCCTGATGTTAAGTTGCCAACTTGGATTAAAAATCTATTTGTAGTCCTACCACATTTAACTTGTCATCTTTCCTATAAACAACTTGGAAAATGAAGTAGAGAACAGCTTTTGATTTTTGATGTGCCACTTGAGGAATTATCTCCTAATTGAGCCTAAAAATGTCCGTGGACTAATTGAGCTTCTCTAAATATATGCTCTCTTCCTGTTTCTCTATGCGCTTCCTGTGCTATTATTTTTCTGCCCTTGGCCCTTGGTTTCACTATTCTTGTTATGGATCTACATTCAAAAAAAGAGCTCACATTTATACAACACTTACTAACTTGAAAGCCTACTTTAAATCATTATTACAAGTCCCCTAAGCCACCCCATGGGATCAGTTCTCTTATTATCCATATTTAATTGATACGGAAATTGATTTAAAGATATATTAATTAATTTGCCCAACACTACACAACCAGTAATCTCTTGGAAGATAGCGGTAGTCGCTAAGGAGAACAATTAAATATTTCCTTTGTTCCTTGCTTTTGTTCTAAAGCAATTGACCAATAAGACAAAGGGATAGTAGACAGAAGCATCACCTTTGTTAATGATAAAGTGTCAAGTTAGAGGATATGGTTTTTTATAAGCAAATGAACCTACTCATAACAAACTCCTGTGTGAGACAGATATACACATGCTGGTGTGGTAGTGATGGATCAAGAAAGATCTCAACGCCTAAGCAGGAGCTTAGGCCAATTGCATTAACTTAGCCTCGTTAAATTAATGGCAGGGCTTGGAGAAGCAAAAGAGATTTCCTGCTAACTTCAAAGAGATTACTGCTAAGAGGAAACTTGGGTGTAACCAAATTATGCATGCCCAGTGATTTATTTTGAAATTTGCCACTAAGAAATGATTCTCTACCTCTCTAGGGGCAGAATTAGTATAGGATCAGAGAAAGACCAATGGAGTCACACAAAATACGATCATTTACAAAAAAAACAAAAACTCAGTTGTAAAGAAAAATGTTGTTTCCAAACAATGACCATTTCACTTTTTTCCTCACATGTTCTGCCCTCCCTGTTATTTTCAGCTGATGACTTTGCTTCATACTTCATTGAGAAATATTAATAACTAACACTTATATTATACTTACTCAATGCCAGACACTGTTCTAAGAGCTTTACATATATTGAGTCTTTTAATGAAATGGAAGCAATCAGGCAGAAATTCCCTATATTACATAATGCCAGGTCTACAAAACTTCTTTCTTACTTGTGTAATCTTCTTTCTTTAATATTATAGTGGCTAAACTTTTCTCTTAAAATGGGTAAAACCTACCCCCCCCAACCCATGTTCATGTTTTGGTTCACATCTGTCTTCTCTTTCTTAAGAACTTTGCTCCTGTAATTCTTTTAGTTTTACTACTGAATCATTAATTTCCTTGCTACTCAATTATAACCAAAACATTTCCATTTACAAATATGATTTTCCTCAAATTATATATTTTAATTAATTATTTTTAATTGACAATAAAAATTGTATATATTTGTTTTATAGATGTTGTTTTAAATATTTGTATATTGTATATGGCTAAATCAAGCTAATTAACATGTGCATTGTCTCACATACTGTTTTTTTTTTTTTTTGGTAAGACCATAAAATCTACTCTCTTAGCAATTTCCAAGAATACAATACATTGCTATTAAATAGTCACCATTTGGGTAATAGATCTCTTGAACTTATCACTTCTACCTAACTGAATTTTTGTATCCTTTGACCAGCATTTTCCCAACATCACCACACTCCTACTTCCTGGTAATCACCATACTACTCTCTTCCATGGGTTTAACTTTTTTAGGTTCCATATGTAAGTACGATCATACGGTATTTTTCTCTCTGTGCCTGGCTTATTTCCCTTAGCGTGATGTCCTCTGAGTTCATCCATGTTGTCACAAATAATAGGATTTCCTTTCAAATTATATATTTTGAAGGACTGAAAAAGCTCTATTGCCATTCCTTCAACTCTCTTGTGCATTAATTTAGCTTCAGTTTACTTCCTTGTCAAGAACTCCAATTAAACTAATCTTATCAGGGCCAGCAGTTTTCATTATGTCAAATTCTGTATTTTTCTTTTGGTATATTTCTTAATATTACTATCACTTGCTTTATTTGCATTTCATCTCTCTCTATTGAAACACATTTCTTTCTTGATATGATATGTTGACATCACATTTTCTCTTCTTTCTTTTTTGTTTTTCACTCAGTGACCATTTATAAATCCTTTCAGCTGGATTCTCTATTTCCTAACTAAAGCTAAATGTTGGGGTAACCCAGAGCACACTTTGAAGCCCATTTCCCTCCAATGTTTTTAGAATAATAAATATGCATGTGTCTCCAAAATATGTATCTCATACGGCCTTCTATTTTGCGTTTCAAAATAGTTTTTTCCAGCTAATTCCTTAATATCTTCAATTGTGTTTTGATATTAGCATGCATCATAGCATACCCTTCATTGCCCATCCCCAGAAGACATGCTTATTCCCATATTCTTTTTATCTTAATAAATGGCTCCACTATCAACATAGATGGTGAAGCAGAAACTCAAGAGATCTTCTTGATTCTTCTTTTTCTTTTTACTCAACTTTACGTCCAGTGCAACCACAAATCCTTTCATTTCTATCAAAAGGTAACTCAAACCTATCTTCCTTTCATCTCTACTGCCACCTTGTTGGTCTAACTCACACTTATTAAAGTAATGGCCACCTAACTGGACTCTCCACTGTCCCTTCTGTACTTTTGTAGCCAGTTCTTCACATAGCATTACAAATGACCATTTAATTGCTTCTCAACCTTTTGGGTAAGATTAAATGAAGAATGACGATTTAAAAATTTTTTTTTAATTCTCTGATGAAAAGTCTGCTAACTAAAGAAAAACGTAAGCACCTTTTTATAAGCTACATAATACTGTTGAATAAATTTGGGTTTTCACTTGACCTTTTGTTCTTTGGCTCACATATATATCCAGAGAGGCCTTCCCTGGTCACTCACTCTATGGTATTCTATTCATCAAGTCACTCTATTATATCATTAAGTTCCCTAAGAACACTTATTTACTCTCTGAAGTCAGACTGCTGGTATATTTATTTAAATATGTTGTTATCTTCTCACACTAGAATATACCATCTAAAATGGCAAGAACATTATCTGCTTCACACATTACCATATCTCCAGTGGCTAAAACCGAATTTGGTATATGGTAGGTACTTCATGCTTTTTATTGGGCTAATGGATGAATATGTACAGTACAGTAATTGGAAGAGCACATGCAAAAATAGCTTCACTTTTGCTAGGGTCACGGGAAAAGAATTATTTATCTTTTAGCAATGCATTCAAGTTTTTAGAGTAGAGTTTTTACCACTGTAGTCATATGCATTTGGAAGGCAGATAATACATGTGTTTGCAATATTAGTTTTTGAAAAGAGTATTTACGCTAAGATGAGGCTCAAGTAAAAGAATGCATAAAAAACAATCAAAAACTCAAGATTATAACGATAATTACATACTTTAATGAAATGATTAAAACACAGAAGCATAAGCCATTTACTATTGGATGTATACTCTGAGCATTATGAGATTTTCTAAGTTATTTAACATAAACACAAAGATGGACAGAAGATGAGTAATGCCATGCTGACATGTACAACTTGTAGGCATTTCTAGCACTGAAAATTCCTAAAGACAATGATTGAAAATATCTTCCAACAAAAACTAACATTTAAGATTAAAACTTAAACTTTGATCTTTTCTATTACTTCTTTTCACTTTAATTTCTTACAAAGTTAAAGAAACACTGACTAAATTATTTGCTTTATACAAATTTCTGTGACATAAACATGTCTGTATCTCTATGTATTTATATCTCTACTTGTTTATTTATCTACCTATCTAATCATCATTTCTCATGCTTATGCCTATATTTTCAATGTAATGAAATGTTATATCAACACAAGTGATGTGGCTAAGGGAAGAAAATTAATAATTTATGATTGGCTATAATGCTCAATTTTTATTTTACTCCACTTTCTGTGTAAGTAAATTCCCAGTTTCCTTTGGCTAACTACTACCTGCATGAATCCAAGTACTTTTAGGTGGATACTACTCTAGAGTAGACTCAATTGGCTTATTCCATCAGTATATTACATCCTCTAGGCCAAAATGATTAGTGATGAATTCAAATCCAATCAGAAGCAATGGGTCCTCTGAAGGGAAAAACCAGTCTTTCTTTAGGAAAGAGGAATAAGAAAAAGATTGTATGAAAGTTTCAGCTCCTTTCTTCCATGATATGGGAAATATTAATAAATATCAGTGGAGGGGAGACTTGAGGAGTCTAAAGATAAATCATTAAGGAATCTAGGATGAAATGAAGTAGGGAAACTTGGTTGTAAAAGATAATTCTCTCTAACAAATTTACAAAAGCTTAAAGTTGAGGAATAACAGTAGTATAAGAATATGTAAAATAAAATAAAATTTTACATATTCTTTTTTTTTCACATTTTTTTTTATTTCAGCATATTATGGGGGTACAAATATTACGGTTATGTATATTGCCCACGCCCCCCTCCCCCCTCGAGGCAGAGCCTCAAGCATGACCATACCCCATACGTTGCACATCTTACTCATTATGATTGTATATACCCATCCCCTCCTCCCCCCTCCCACCCGCCCAACACCCGACAAATGTTATTCCTACATGTCCACTTAGGTGTTGATCTGTTAATACCAATTTGCTGGTGAGTACATGTGGTGCTTTCTAGCAGCACAGTTCACAATTGCAAAGTTGTGGAAACAACCCAGGTGCCCAACAATACATGAGTGGATCAACAAAATGTGGTATATGTATACCATGGAGTACTATTCGGCTTTAAGAAACAATGGTGATATAGCACCTCTTGTATACTCCTGGATACAGCTGGAACCCATTCTACTAAGTGAAGTATCTCAAGAATGGAAAAACATACATATTCTTTACATAGTTATTCTAGAGAATAACTTTTCAAGTTGGAAGTTCCATGCAACATGCAGCTAGCTGTTGCGTATTCTATAGCATTTTTATTGATATTTCCTCTACATAGCTAATTATCAATACAAAAATAGGTTGGATTAGATAGAAATTTAGGAGAACGAAAGCAGAAATTAAAAAGTACATAATTTTAGGCACAGGATTAGCTATTAGAGATTATATTTTCCCAAGTTTTCATTTTCTTTTTCAGTAACAGGATAATATATCCCATCCCACTGATATGGGATTTCCAGTTCCACCCTAATGACATTGGCCTCAGTCATGTCTGGGAGCAGATCTAATGTATGCCAGATCTGAACAAATAGAAGTCATTACCTAATTTCACTAGTTCTCTTGCTTGTTTTCTTCAGACACAAAGAAAAAGATTATCTAGAATCAAGGAACTGATTCAGGGTAATCTTTAGTTGATATGTAATATATGTCAATGTAGTTTGCTGACATTTTAGAGTTATGTGTTGGGGTGTGCCATAGTAGAGTTGAAGATATCTAGAGATTTGGAGAATCCTTGACATAGTAAGTTGAGTTCTGCCATTTGTTTTGCAGGATAGTTAATGAGAGACAGATGGAAAAATGATAGATATTATTAGATAGATAGATAGATAGATAGATAGACACATAGATATATGGCCAGGCTGATGCTAAAAATATTTATGAATGGAATAAATTGTTACACATGTCAACTTAACTTTTTCATTAAAAATGCTTAATTAGTCTTGGATGGCCATTTATATTTTCTTAACTACTGCCATTGAATTTACCTTGACAGTTTTGAAGAACTCTATTAAATTTCAAGCCATAATTTAGCCCTCTCAATGGATCCTATTTTTAATATACGTGCATTAGTTAAACAGCATGTTTAGAGTAAAAGGGAGACTTTAAATTAATATACTGTAGAGAAATTATGAAAATATTCAGGAAGATTAGTAAAAAAATCACTCCAGTTTGACTTAAAACTTCAGCATGACCTTTTGTAAGAGGGAAGTGGGTAATTCTTCAAATGCTGTTGTAAAGGAACTAGGCAATATTTTTTGAGTTTAGCAGTGAGGAGTCCATTGATGGCCTTGTTGATAAACATTTTGAAGAAAGAAAAAAGATGGAAAGGAAGACAGATTGCAATATTTTGAAGATCCAGTGTTGGCTCACAGAATTATTATGATCTGCCAATTGCCAAGCATTCTCAGATGTCTTTACATTTACTTGAGCTTAGATTCTGATGGGCAGTTATTTTCTTTTTCTACTGTAGCTACAAGTACCAATAGCACCTTTTATTCTGCTATCACTCTTAAAGTCTATCTTTCTTTTTCTACTTTTAGATATTGTCATATACAGAATCATATGACTATCCAACTATCTACCTATCATACATCATTGTTCCATCTCTAAAATAAATTATATATATTTAAATTTAATATATTAAATTACATTATTTTAAGAAGCTAATTTGAAAATCTCATTAGTCTATTTGATCACAAATAAATAAGAATTGTTTGATAATGTAAGCCTAACACTTCAGTTGGGATTTTGAGTATTCTGTGATGTGTTTTTATCAATGCATTTTATTGCAACTTTCAAATGATACAAAGAATTCAATGCTAGACCCCAAAGAATAAAATATAAACTAATAAATAATTATTTTAAATAATACATGTAATATGCTAATGAGTACAAATAATTTTAAACCAATCACAATTACTTTGGGTAACATGAAATGGAAATAAATACCTGTCATCTCAATGAATGTATAGTGGCCAACTGATAAAAGAAAAAATCAGTCCCTTCATTTTTATTGATTCATTGTATTAAAATTGCCTTAATGTTTAAGAATCAATTGCAGAGAGGAGATACTTCCAAGGAAAATTTTGATGTTGTTGTTTGTTTATTTTAATTTTATACTTTTAAAGAAAAGGCATTTTCCCCAGGGCTATTTTTTTAATATAATTCATATTAAACCTCCTCATTTGTTTCTCATCACAAGTATTCTGCCTAAATCTCTTAGGAGGAATCTCATTAAGAAAATATAATTGCCCCTAATTCTATCACTATAGATAGCTCTGGATGACATAAAATTAATGCTGTCCCAGAACACATCTGAAACGCAAACCAATCAAGCTTTCGTGCTGGTGAGGTACATTTAATTGACAATATTCAGCTAAAGATAGAATGAATGATCTTTGACATTTTCAATGTAATAACTCCACATCCTTCAAGCAAAAGAAGTAACTCTGGTAGTTCTTTTTAATGTGAACCATATCTTAGAAATTACCAACATATAAAATTATGCAGTGACTTCTTTGTCATTGGTAAAGTATTTTTGCAGATTGTTATTTTATTATTCTTTTCACTTCATAACCATAGATTCAACTGATAAAAAAGGATACTGTATAGAAAAATGTTACATATTACCCATTACACAAGACAGAGTCATGGGAAGATGTTCTTGGTCACCCATTCTCCAATCCGCCTATGACTTAAAAAAGAGATGGGAAAGGTTTCCCAAATTTTACAGGATCTATTGGAAGAAAAAATATACAAACACATACACACACACGTGTGTGTGTGTGTAAAATATGTAGTTTTACTTTTGATAATCATACAAAAGAGTCATATGAACATTTTTCTGAGTTGTTTGAATGATCAACTTGAATCAAATGTTACAAAGCAAATTTTTGTTGCTATGTTGTTTTTCATTTACAGTTATATTGGTTTTATTAGTACCATCCAAGTGTACATGGTAAAATATATGTGGCAATATAGATGAAAAAAGGATGGAGATGATATTTTAAAGTAAATAATATACTCTAAATGAGTAAGGTCAAAGATGTCATGCTTTGCTAAACAAACATTTTGATTTTGAAATGCTTTACGTAGAGAAAAGTAATAGGAAAATCAAATCATCACACAGTATCAAGCAGTAGAGATACGTAAAACTCAAAAGAAACTAAATCGTCGGTATCGGTATTATTTTTATTGTACAAATAAGTGTATTATAGTGGAGTAACAGTGTCAATCATAACAAATTGATGTTATTCTAAATTTTTAGGTTTTTTATCATCTTGTGTTAGTACTAGTAAATTAGTAACTTGATTGTGCTAATCATTTTACAGTGTATATGTATAATAATTCATCATATTGTTCACCTTAAATACATATGATTTTATTTTCCAGTTGTACCTCTTTAATAAAGCTGAGAAAAATTCCACCCTTAAAAAAACAAAACAAAACAAAATAACAAACAACAACAACAACACAATAAGATAACAAAAGCTAGGATAGGGCATGTTTCTTAATCTGGTTCTTATCCTCGGTGTTATTTACATACATTAGTTGAAATCAGTCATTAATTCCCACACCATCCAATACAAAACTTGAATTTTTGTGACAAGGCTCTATGCATGTTGAGGCTTTGCTAGAGAGCATGTAAGTGGGGAAAAGTAAGTGAACTGTCTCAATAAATAAAACAACGCCAGGACTTATATATTTACATTTCATTAATATACATTTCTTGGTGGCATTATTCTGCTATTTTCCATAATGCTCAAGTTGAGATAAAAGTATTTGTTTTTCTTTTGCTTTGCTTTGTTGCAAGCTATACTAATTTGTTCTAAAAACAGCTTATGTTCCTCAGCATTATATAACAGACTGGCAGAATTCATTCTAAATCACATATATTGAAATTTTATTTAGAGGTCATATTATGACAGAAAGAGGGAAATGATATTTCAAGAAATTTCACAAGTGATTCTCATAGAGGTTTCTTATTTAAAACTTGAGCAAAACCATCATGTATACCTGACCTCCCTCCAAGAATCCCATGAATAGAAAAAAACAAATAAAGAAAAAGAAAAGAGTTAATAACATGGCAACATCAAAACATAAAATAGGTAAGTATGCCACTGGTACATGAGAAAATTTAAAGAGCTTCTGTGAAATAGCAAAGATATAACAATTGATGGAAAGATAAATTAGGACAAAGGAAACTATAACCCAACTTGGCCTGAATAGAGGTGAGAGAGCTTCTTGCCAGGAAAGCCCCAAAGAAACTCAATGTTAAGTAGCTGGTGAAGAAAGCCAGCCTTAAAGTCATCATTTGAGAGATAATAAATGAATGGACTACCTGATAAACAGGATGGGGCCTATAATACCCTTCAAATTCACATGTCCAATTAAAGCAAGCAATGTACAGGAAGGAAGGGGAGGTATTGAGCAGAAGTTGCAGGAATCATATAGGGTTTGAGAAAGAATGGTTAACCAAGCCTGGGGTAAGTTCTGATTTTCAAAATTAGAGCGGAATAAGAAGTGCATTTCTGTGCATAAATAAAATCATAAAGACTGTCTCCTTATGAGTTAGTCTTTGGGAGGGCTCATTTTCCTATTATCTACATACAATTCCTTTTAAAAAGTGTGTTAATCAGAATACCCTGCTCACTCCTATGCAGAACTCACATTCAGGTCCTTGCTTTTCTTTTTGGAGGAAGCATGATTATAAAAAGAAACATTCAGTTGTTAAGAAGTTCTTGTCCCATGCCCATATTGTGTAATTTTGTTATCCATAAATAACATCATACCAATGATGATTAAGAGACATTAAGGAAAATAATAACCTATTAATAAAATATTAATCCACAATAACACACTCAACAATATGCAAAGAGAGTTTAAAAGCAGTTATACTGTGGAAACTTAAACATATTCTTTTTTAAAATAAACTTTTAATTTTAGAACAACTTTAGATTTACAGAATTATTACAGTGCAAAGAACTTAGAAAATACAGGACAATGATTTCTCCTATAGCATACTCCCAGTTCCCCTACTAACATCTTACATAAAATATAGTACATTTGTCACAATAAATGAATCAATACCTTAATACGTTGTTATTAACTAAAGTCCATAATGTATTTGAACTTCCTCAGGTTTTTTTCTAACTTCTTTTTTCTGTTCTAAGTTTATTTCAAATTACAACATTATATTTAGTAGTCATCTCTCAGACTGCTTTTCCTTGTGAGAGTTTTTCAGACTCCTCTTTTTTTGATGACTTTGACAGTTGTGAGTATAATTATTCAGATGTTTTATACAATGTCTCTCAATTGGGATTTTTGTGAAGTTTTCCCTCTGATTAGACCAGGATTATGCCTTTTGAGAGAAAGACCACAAATGTACAGTGCTGTTTTCATCACGTTAAGGGTACATTCTATCAAAATGGCTTATTGCTGTGATGTTAACCTTGATCACCAGGCATGAGGTAGTGTTTGTCAGATATCTTTTCTGTAAAGGTACTCTTCTTATTTCCGGTGTCCATACTATACTTTGGGGAAGAAAATCACTACATACACCCCACATTTAAGATGTAGAGAGTTAGGGTCTAATTCCTTAAGGGCAAAGTATCAAAATAAATTATGTGCAAACCTTCTACAAAGATTTGTCTATTCTTCACTATTTATTTATTTATTCAATCATTGATTTACATCTGAGCAGACTCATGGAAATTTATTTTGTACATTGGAGTATAATACTACTTATTTTTTTTATAAATTGTTCCAAGCTTGGTAATTGGGAACACTTTTGGCTCCTGTACCTCTTTGAAATATCACAGTCATTATTTTATTCATTTGATTGTTTATTTATTTATTTATATGAACAATTCTTATTTTCTGGCACTACAGGATGGTCCAAGCTCCTCTTGTATGTTCCTTGCTCCAGCCATAGAAGCACTCATTCTCCAAGAAATTTATGATTGTGAATTTACAATTTCATATATACATATAAATATTTCTATATGTGACCATCTGCATCTATATTAAATTAAACATGAGTTTATGCTGATATATCTAACTTTAATCCTTTAATACACAGATCATTCCAGCTTCTTCCCCTTGCTTATCTGTAATCCCCGAGGACAAGTGTCAAAAAACTGGCTACCAACATCTTCCACCCATTTAGTTAATAGTGCAATTCCATTATACAGGTGTAGTGATTTCAGAATTGTTAGCCTATACTCCAATGGGTGAGAAAAAAATTAAGTTATCAGCTAAAGTGCAGTGCTTATGTAAAGCTCTTTTTCTTTTATTGCCATTTCACTACAAAATTTATTTAGGTCAGTATTTTATTCCCTTGCTGTCTTCAACTAGGTTGTTTCATATATTTGTAATATATTTAGATTCTTTTGCAATAGCCTGATTTCTATCCTGGGATTGTCTAACAAACTGAAATATTTTTAAATTCACATACATTAAGGTTTATTTCGTGTACTATAAATTTCAATGGGTTTTAACAAATGTATAACATCATGTATCTGCAATTACAGTGTCACACAGAATTGTCTCACTACCTTAAAAAAAATCTTGTTTTTCATCTATTTGATTTTCTCCCCTACCTGTAAACATGAACAAAATCTCCCTGTATTATGAATTTTCATATTATTATTTAGGATAGTAAAAGAGCTATTCAATTCAACAAAATTATCAAGTAACTGATATATTTAAAGTCAAAAAGGTACAAAATATAAATTTAATCTTCTCCTAACTCTTCTAACAATTTTAAAAGTCAACTTGAAGTTGATTTTCTCTACCCATAATGTATATAACTATATGATAACTGCGACTCTAAAGTGAGATTATAATTACAAGTAATGATTAAGGAATCATAATACATTAATATTATTTTGAAATATCTTGTATCACACTGGAAATTAAAATAGTCTATATTACTTGTGTCTCATTCTCTTTTAACCAAATATAACACTACACTAATAAATATTGATGTCTATTAGGCATGAAAATTTAGATTCTAGCACACACTTAGTATAAAAGATATATTCAAAAAGTGTGTATCTATTTTGTGGATATTTTCAAATTAATTAAAAACAAAGATAAAAATTTGCTCTCTACACAATTGATAAAGGGCTGATAACAAGAATCTATGTAGAACTTAAAAGAATCAACAAGAAAAAATCAAACAACCCCATCAAGAAATGGGCAATGGAAATGAACAGAAACTTTTCAAAAGAAGACAGAATACTGGCCAACAAATATATAAAAAAATGCTCAACATCTCTAATCATTAGAGAAATGCAAATCAAAACCACAATGAGATATCACCTAACCCCAGTGAGATTGGCCTCTATCAGAAAATTCCAAAACAACAAATGCTGGTGAGGATGTGGAGAGACAGGAACACTCTTACATTGTTGGTGGGACTGCAAATTAGTGCAACCTCTGTGGAAAAGAATTTGGAGATACCTCAAAGAGCTAAAAATAGAAATACCATTCTATCCAGCAATAACACTATTAGGCATCTACCCAAAAGAGCAAAAGACATTTTATAATAAAGACATCTGCACCTGAATGTTTATGGCAGCACAATTCACTATTGCAAGGATGTGTAAACAACCCAAGTGCCTGTCAATTCATGAGTGGATTACTAAAATTTGGTATATGTATACAATTGAATATTATTCAATTATAAGAAACGACAGTGAGCTAGCACCTCTTATATTTTTCTGGATTGAGCTTGAGCCCATTATCCGAAGTGAGGTAACACAAGATCGGAAGAATAGGCTACACTTGTACTCGCCATCAAATTGGTATTGACTAATTAATACTAATGGTGCTCACATGGTAGTAATATTCTCCAGGGATTAGGGGATTGGGGGGGGTAAACTCACAACTAAAGGACATGGTGAACATTGTAGAGGGGAAGGGCATGCCTCTAATCCTAGCTAGAGAGAGGCAAAGACATAAAATGTAACCAAAATGTTTGTACCCTCATAATACCCTGAAATAAAACTAATAATAATAAATAAATAAAAACAAAAAGGAAAATATTATTATGTATAATTAGATAAATAGGCAAAAATAATTATACCTTAATTTAAGTCAGATTGTTTGAGGTAAAAATAATTTATAATTTTCTTTCTTACCTGAATTTATTCTTTGTATTTTAGCAGAATTCATGTTTTAACAATTATCTTGCAATTTGATGCTGAAAGTTATGGTCCAGGCTTTTTATAAGCTAGTGAAAATGCTGATTTATATTTAGAATAATATCTAGATTGAATTTTAACATCTAATACAATTATTAAGTAGTACTATATAAGCACAGCTTTATGCAAAACTAAAGGGTTTTAGAAATCAGAGAACCAAAAGTCCCTAATAAGGTTAGCAATCTAACTTGAGCTATAGATAAAATTTGTATTAAACATTATCATACCTTGCCCCTACTATCAGTGTTACTCTAAATTTCTCTTAATTATGGTGTATTAGAAATTGGATGCTGACTAGTGTCTTTTTTCGACCTATTCTTTTCAGCATAAAAATAGTTTTAAATAAATTTTTACATTATTTAATTCTTCAGACTTAATTAAATTCTGAAATACTATTATCTGACTTGTATCATGTTATAACAAGGATATCCCATGGGTTACATTGCTGCTGGCTAGTTTTCCAAAAGATTTTTTTTTTTTTTTGTAATTTTTTTGGATACTTTGAACCCACTTGCCTTGTCAAAAATTGGTTATAACTTATTTAACAAAAGTTTGACAAGTATGATTTTTTTCACCAATAATACAACAAAGTGAAGAATTAGAGATAAACTTCACAGCCACAGCAACATGATTTAAGGGGAAATATCCAGCAATAATAATAAGTAGAATATCAAAGAGGTTAGTACAAATATTAACAAGTAGAATATAAAAGAGGTAGAAATGTGAAGTGTCAATCTGGGAATTATTTAATTCTTAGCTAAATAACTGGCATACAGAATAAAATTTGTTGTTCTAATTACAGTGTATGGTTTATATTGGAGATTTTTTATATTTTGCATGATCCATAGTTAGTATCAAGGACATTTTATGCTCTTCTCTTTCTTCCAAATCTGTTTTATTTCCAATTAAAAAGCTAGTATAAATTTAGTTTGGCAGGAATAAAATTTCTAATTCTCTATTCACAATTATGTTGACACAATTAAGATTAATATTTTATATAATCTCTTGAATATTTAAAAATATATATACATGTGTATATTTTTCATTTTAAAAAGTCCTTTTGTTTAGATTATATTCTCCTAAAGTTTCCTCTGGCTATATTGTAATGGTTTATAAAATGATAATGCTAATTACAAAAATATTCTGCAATATTCTCAAGTCATTTGCCATACAACTAAGCCAAAATGAATAAATTATACAACAGTATAAATAAATACAATATATGTACATTAGAATGAGCCTATTTAAACAGTCTTAGGAGTGGTTAAAGTAGCACACAAAAATGATTAGTGTAGCAACATTAAAATGTGTTTACCAAATCCATTCTTTGATAGACCCTTAATCTCAAATTAGTTTAATTATAAATATTTAGCTTCCATTCTAAAGGTATATTGTGTAGTGATATTTTTATTTAATTTTCACAAGAAATCATAGTTACTGAGATATGTGTTACAATCTGCCATAAAGGTTGCATTTGTTCTTGTAGTTCTGCCAATTTCAGCTTTATAATTTTGAATTTTTGTTATTATGTACAAAAATGTGGTTTCTAAATCTTCTTGGTGAAATGAAAGTAAAATCAAAAAGAGAAGATGAAAAAACAGAAAAATAGGAGAGGCTGTGCATAGTGGTTTACACTTGTAATTCTAGCACTTTGGGAGGCAGAGGATGGATGCCAGAAATCTGAGAACGGCCTGAGCAACACAGCTAGACCTTGTCTCTACAAAACATGAAAAATTTAGGCAAACATGCACCTCTGGTCCCAGCTACACAGGAGGCTGAAGCAGGAGGATTGCTTGAGCACAGGAGTTTGAGGCTGTTGTGCGCCATGATGACTCACTCCACTGCACTCTAGCCAAGGCAACAGATTGAGACTCTTCCTCAAATTAAAAAAAAAAGAGAGAGAGAGATGATTTATGAAGAATTTATCATAAAAACGTTTCTGCGCAGCAAAGGAAATAATCAACAGAGTAAATAGACAACATACAGAATGGGAGAAAATATTCACAAACTATACATCCAATAAAGAGCTACTATCCAGAATCTACAAAAAACTCAAACAAATCAGCAAGAAAAATCAAACAACCCCATAAAAAAAGGGTCAAAAAACATTAACAGAAGTTTTTCAAAAGAAGATGGACATATGACCAAGAAACATATGAACATATCATATGATTAGTGATGTTGAGCATCACTAATCATCAGGGAAATGCAAATTGAAACCACAATGAAATATCACCCTACTCCTGTAAGAATGGCCATTATCAAAAAGTCAAAAAAATAATAGATGCTGATATATATGCAGAGAGAAAAGAATGCTTATAAACTGTTGGTGCAAATGAAATAATACAACTTCTGTGGAAAACAGTACAGAGATTCCTCAAAGAAATAAATGTAAAATTACCATTCGACCCAACCATCCCACTGCTGGGTATCTACTCAAAGGAAAATAAATAATTTTATCAAAAAGACACCGGCATTCAAATGTTTATTGTAGCAAAATTCACAATCTCAAAGATGTGGAATCAACCTGAATGTCTATCAATTCATGAGTGGATTAAGAAAATGTGTTATATGTATACCATGGAGTACTATGCAACCATAAAAAGAAATGAAATAATGTCTTTTGCAGCAACTTGGGGACCATCATCCTAATAATCTCAGGAATGGAAAAGCAAACACCATATTTACTCTCTAATAATTCAGAGCCAATTGATGGTCACACACAAACAAAAAAAAGATGACTGAAAAATCAAGAAGAGGGGAGGGAAAGAGAAAGAGAAGGGTAAAAACCTACCTATCAGGTACATTGAACACCATTCAGGTGATGGACACACTAAAAGCTCTGACTAAAACATTACAAAAGGTATCCATGTAACAAAAACATTTATACTCCCTTAATATTTTGAAATAAAAAGAGAAATGGAAAATGAGGATATTTAATATACATATTTTATGCATATTGTATATATTGTGTATATATGAATGTTATTTTGTATATATCCACTGTAATTATTAATTTAATATATCATAGACATGTTTTATCATTTAAGTTTTTCTTCAGGCTGCATATTAAAGTTTTTCTTCAGGCTGCATATTATTATATTGTATATGTAAAATAAATATTCCTATCCCTCCCCTTCTCAATTAATATCCTTCTCCATTGTTCTCCTCCTTATTTGAAATCTACCTCTTATATTGGATATTTATATACTTACGACTCAACAATTTGTGAGTTCCTGAGTCCAAGGACTACCTATTTGAAGTAAGCAAATGATACTATCAGTCTGGTAATTCACAATAAATCAAACGTCCCAAACTATTGCATGACATTATGATAAAACATTTATATTCTTGGTCTTGGCAGGACATGATTTTGTAAGTTAGAATTTTTTTCTGAAAATTTATTGAAAAGTTTTGCAGTAAGAGATTTTAACTATATCATGCCCATGTGATTCTAAAGCAACTTGAATTCTGATATTAGTGCATATTTTTATGAGGTTTCCTCAAAGAAACTGGGACATTATTTTATTCATAGTATTTACTCAAAAATTATCAAATGAAAATTGATAAGTATTCAGTGTTTTTTAATAACAATGAGAAAAATATAAGCACAGCTACTATTTATTAAAAAGCTACTAATTATCAAATTGTGTTATAGGGTGTTCCAGGCATTTTATCTATTCTCCTTTAATTTCTATAAGAACATTATGTTATTGAAAGTCTTAACTTTATTTTAGAAATGATTATGCTAAGACTGAGAAGGTTTCAGGCACGATACTAATTAGTGTGGAGTAAGGCATGGTTGTAATTTTTTTTCATTATTGCAACCCTACAATTACTGGAGAAGACAATTTACATTTCCATGAACTACCAAAGATCATGGGAAACAACCCTCAATCTTTTGTCCCAGATGATTCACCAAACTTCACACATCTTACTGAAGATAGTGAGCTTTTTGGAACTTGAGTAAATTCTGTAGGATGCGAAAAATGATAGAAAGTACCTCTGAGAGGTATTTATTTCCTTGTTTACAAAATTATATATTTCCTTCTGCCACATTATGGTATTTTTTTTTCATGGTTGGGCCTATTTATTTGGGAATTTTTTTTTAGTTTCAAGAAAATACGAGAGTACAAACATTTTGGTTGCATTTTATATCTTTGCCTCTTCTAAAACAACAAATGCTGGCAAGGATGTGGAGAGACAGGAACTCTCTTACACTGCTGGTGGGACTGCAAATTAGTGCAACCTTTGTGGAAAAGAATTTGGAGATACCACATTATGGTATTTGAGTGTTTAAATGCCACTAATCTATGAATCTTATCCTGGGATTCTCCCCCTTTCCTGACTGAGGAAGAAATAATTTTCTATCCTCAATTTCATTACCACAGTCTCTTATACATCTTTAACACTTACCTCACTGTGTTCTAATTATTTATATATGCTTATATTTTATTCTATACTGTGACTATCTTGAGGACAATAATATAATTTTATAGATTCAGTCTAAATTAGCACTTGGCACATAATATATGTTGGGATGTGCTGGGTTGGCTTCTTACCCCTTGATTTGTGGCTCTACGTGATGGATGATGCTTTAAGAGAATCATGCTTAACCTTATGCAGCATCCTCCTCACCATTTCCCAAGGAAAGAAAATGACTTATTTGTTTAATGAGTTTTGGAGAAAAAGACTTCAAATGCAGGTCTCAGTTTCTTCTTCTCTCCTCTACTTTTATGCTTCTCCTGTCTGCAGAGGACATATATTCTCAGCTTGTTGGTATCAAAAAGTTTTTGGGATAGTCTTATTTTGGAGAAGCCTGGCCTTGCCAAGCTATTCCTATGCCTGGGTGTGTGTAAGTCTTCTTATGTTAAGGTAAAAATATTTGCAAACTCATGTGCCTATATATGAAAGCCACATTATCCGGTCATTTGTTATTGGTAGTAAAATTGATATTGTGATCTCATCTCTCTGGACTCAAGGAAGAAAAAGGGATTATTATTTATTAGTCCTATTCAATCACAGTATCTAATGCATTGGCCATGAATATTTAAAAAACTCAAATAAAATTGTAGGAGTAAAACGTGGAGGATGGATTTAGGCTCAGGCTTAATAAACATATGTTACATAGAATTCTGACACTTTTCAGGTCACTGTAAATTAAAGAAGGTTTGTACAAAGTTGAGTGAATATTTTTGGTACAAAGGTACCAGCTTTGTGGATTGTTAGCATGTTGAGTGCTGCAGTTTCTACTAAATTATTAGGTGCAGTCCTTACCTAAGCATACATGGATGTGAAAGGATTGAGTTATAAGCAAAAATTGGTTTTCAATTTTCACCTCTGGTAGATAACATATATTTCAATAACAAAGATTTTCTGTTTTACTGTATTTTTCATTCAAGTGTGCAAAACAGAGCCTGAGAATTTTTTTCAAAAATTTAATGTGTATGCAGTCATACTGTATTAATATAATTTCCATAGTTTTGTTTTGTTTCTAGACAGAGTCTAGCCCTGTTGCCTTGGTAGAGTACCATGGCATCATCATAGCTCACTGCAAACTCCTGGGCTCAAAAGAATCCTCCTGCCTCAGCCTCCTGAGTAGCTGGAACTACAAGCATATGACACCATGCCCAGCTAATTTTTTCCATTTTTGGTAGAGATGGGGCACCACTCTTGCTCAGGCTGGTCTCAAACTCCTGACCTGAAGCAATTCTTCCACTTCAGCCTCCCAGAGTGCTAGGATTACAGGTGTGAACCACTGTGCCCAGCCTATTTCCATAGCTATTCAAATTTTCTCATACATGTAAAACTAACTTAAACTTTTAAGTTCTAAAGGAACCACAACCAAGGAAATTATACCCATGCACCTAATTTAGGAACTTCACTCATACCATCATTAGAGCAACTTCCCTCTGGCTGAGACTAAGTGGAGTAAGAAATTTGGGAGATGAAATTTTGAGCTGTAAATGCTGAGGACAATTAACACACAAGATAATTGATTTTGACATCAATTCCCTTTGTCTTTACTTTGAAATTTAACTTCCAAAGAAATTTTAATTTCACTTATACCATCACCCTAGAAACTTCATAACAGGAGACTGTAATGTTAAAACTTGATGTTTCCTAATGTCATTTACTCTCTTTGCAATCCTATGATGAACTGTATTACACATATGAGCTTGAACCAAACTTGAAATGAGAAATGGAATAGCATTAAAAAGAGAATAAATTTGGAGTTATTTTATTCATGTTTTTTACTGACTGGCACTACAATTATTTAAAAGCAAAATTAATTTTGCCAACATCAATCCCAAAAGGAGCCACAGAAAAATGCAGGGCTTTCATTGTTTCCCCCTACAATTGATGATCAAGGCTATCTGAGTCAGGTGAGAATATTATTAAATGTATACACTAAATTAAGATTTGTTCCCCTCAAATTTAATTATTATAAGTAAGAAAATTGATATCTTATTTACTATCTATTAAATTAGATGTTTATCTCACACCATATTAATAAAATCAACTAAAAATGCATTAAGGACTTAAAGGTAAGACCCAAAAAAGAAACTACTAGAAGAAATCATAGGGGAAACCCTTCATGACAAACATTTTTTTGGATAAAAACTCAAAAACACAGGCAACAAAAGCAAAAATGGGCAAATGGAATTACATCAAGCTAGAAAGCTTCTGCACAGCAAAAGAAACAATCAGCAAAGTGAAGAGACAACATACAGAATGGAAGAAAATATTTACAAACTATATGTTTGTCAAGAGTTAATATAAATAATATATAAGAAACTTAATAGGAAAAAATTGATTAAAAATGGACAAAAGAACTGAGTAGACATTTTGCAAAAAAAGACAAACAAGTGACCAATAAGTATATGAAAAAATACTCAACATTACTAAATATCAGGGAAATAAAAATCAAAACCACTATGAGATATCACTTCACCCCAGTTAGAATGGCTATTACCAAAATGACAAAAGATAACAAGTGTTGGTGACGATGTGGAGAAAAGGGAATGCTTATGCACTGTTGGTAAAAATGTAAATTAGTATAGCCATTATGGAAAAAAACAGAGGTTCCTCACAAAAATAAAAATAGAACTATTATATAATCCAACAATCCTCCTGCTGTGTATATATACAAAGGAAATGAAATCAGTATGTTGAAGACGCATCTGTGCTCTCATGTTTATTGCAGTACTACTTACAATAGCCAAGATATGGAATCAACTCAACTGTCCATCAATGGATGAATGGATTAAAAAATATAGTTTATATAAACAATGGAATATTATTCAACCAGAAAAAATGAAACCCTATTATTTACAACAGGTTAATGGAACTGGAGGACCTTATGTTAAGTTAAATAAGCCAGACATAGGAAGACAAATTTTGCATGTTCTCACTCATATGCGGGAGCTAAAAAAAAGGAACTCATGGAGACAGAGATAGAAAGTAGAACAATTGTTACCGGAGCTGGGAAGGTTAGTCAGGAGGAGGGATAAAGTGGTGATGGTTAATGGGTTCAAAAATACAGTTAGACAGAATGAAAGAGAGCTAGTATTTGCTAGATTATAATTAATAATAATTTATTTTAAGATAAGAGAGTAGAACTGGAGTGTTCCTAATACAAAGACATGATAAATGTTTGAAGTGATAGATACACCATTGACCCAATATGTTTTGGGTCAATTTTGGTACAGTTAGGTAAAAAAGAATGCCTGTAATTTTGACATGTTAAAAATTGGAATTGGAATTTTCCTATTTTCCTTATTGCAGTGCCGGTTTTATGAATAAAGTTTTATTTGTCAATTTTGTACCTATGTGCATTTTTTTACAAGATCAAATGTTCAGAAACTCTTTAAGAACAATAAATTTACTATGAGTGTGGATTGCAGAACAATTCTTTTCTACATGGTTTCTGTAGAACAACAAGTACCGTGAGATATTAACAAATATTTTATTAGAACAAGGTCTGTGAAATTCTGTTTTATATAGTTAACAGTATTTATGTTTCTTATAAGATTTATTAGTTTCTTACTATGCTAAATAAATTGTAACTGCTTCTAAAAAGGGAGATACAGAACATAACATTTTCCAAACACATTTGGCTACAAAATCTGTGATAAATTGCAATATTGTTCCAAGTTTTTATTTCTCTGTGTATCTATGCTCTTTTCCCTAGGACTGAAGATCCTCCCATTAGAGGGAGAGTACACCTCCCCCCTCTCTAGGTACCTTGCTTGGCTTTGTGATTTAATTTGGCCACAAGAATGTGGTTAAAGGTATAGTATGCCATTTAGTAAGCTAAAAAGATAAGAGCCATCTTATTTTCTGCTCAGCTATCTCTTACATTTCTGCCATTAAAATCAGGGAAAACAAGCCAAAATAGCTCTGCTCCAAGGAGACACATTTGGATGATACATGGACCCAATGCAAAGCTTGGAGCCAAGCCCAGCTGATCTCTGCCAAGATAAGCAAACCAACAGCAGCTGAATGACAGACATGTGACCATGGCATTAAATGCCTTTTCTTTTATGATATTGAATATTGAAATGGTTTTGATGCACATTATTGTATACATAGCTACCTGATACAAAAATATTTTTACGGAAACATTAATGTGGTTAGATTACTTATATTGGAATTCTCTAGAGAAACAGGATAGATAGATGATAGATAGATAGACAGACATATACATATACATATGGAGAGGGAGGTATATTTAAGGAACTGACTCATGCCATTATGGAGACTGGCAAGTCTGAAATTATTAGGGCAGTCTGGAAACTCAGGCAGGATTTGATGCTATAGTCTCAGGGCAGAATTTTTTCTTCTCAGGGAAACCTCAGTTTTTGTTCTTAAGGCCCTCAACTAACTAGATGAGGCTTGCCCACATTATCGAGTGCAATGTTTAAGTCAACTGAATGTAGATGTTAACCACAGCCACAGAACACCATCACTGCAACATCTAGATTAGCGTTTGATTAAATAACCGGGTACTATGGCTTAGCCAAGTTGACACAGAAGACTAACCACCATGATTACTAAGGAGACAATTGGTTAAATACTGCAATGTAGGTAAGCCCACAATGACAGAGAAAAAGAAAACTCAATTTCTTTTCTCTTGCTTACCTTTCAGTTTTAAAAGATAGATAAACTTAATATTAAAATATGTGCACTCACCATCAAATTGGTATTAACTGATCAACACTTAAGTGCACACATACAGTAATAATATTCATCTGGTGTCGGGCAGGCAGGAAGGGGAGGAGGGGAAACACATCCTTTCTGCAGAAAGACAGAACCCCAAAAGGACATAACATTTGGATCCTTGCTCCAGGGCCATCATCTTAAGGGTAACATGTTACCCTTCTGGAGTTCTTCTTATATAATTATAATAAAGGAGTAAGAGTAATATTTACTCAGAAATTTTTATATTGCTTAGTTTTCTTATAATAATTCTGGATCCTATTTTATAGACATAAATTTTGAGCTACAGACAGTTTCTTCTCAAAATAACTTTCACCAAGTCATATAACTAGTAAGTGGCAGGGAAAATAAAAGGTAGATTTAACTATGACAATACAGCAAACATACACAATGGAAATGGGGTGTGTGTTTGAGTGTGGGGGCAGTCGCAGAAGAAAAGAGAAAATAAGTTAATGAAATTTCATGACTAGAAAAATATTGCAAGACAGTGACTATGGTTAAGACTATGATTCTCATGTCTGTAATTGACTATCTAGATGTAACAAATATTTGTCACATCCTTGACATCCTACATATGCTCTTTGTCCACAACCTTGGAAGACTGAAACGTTTTTGTTCAACGAGGGTGACCCAAATATTCATTCTTAATGAATCTGAGCCTAAGTTTGTATTACCTGGGAAGGTTTGAGGAAGCCTCTGATGATTGTTTTCATTAAGTGTGTTAGTATAATGTGAAACACAAAGGATGCCTCAATTTTCATCCATATTCTTTCCTTCCCCAATTTCACAGGCACAACTCTGACAGTCAGGGTCAATCACCTCAATTAAAAAGCATAACTATTTTTTTTTGCCTAATTACCTTGTTACATGTGGATTTCAAATAACTCGAATGACAGCCTTGTCATGTAACTCATTGAAATATATCATAATTGTTATCCCTAGAGGAAACATTTCTTCCCTAAGCACTAAATCCTAAAGTTGAACCAGAGTAACTAGAATAGTAGGATAGTAAGAGGAAAAAAAAGCAATTGTGTCTGAAAGATTTAGGAGACCCTAGCCTCTATATTGCTCAGTAGTTTATAGTATCATTCTTTAGGACAGCATTTCAACACTATTACTAAAACACTGGGTCACCCACGGTTTTAGAAAGCCTTCTGCTTCTGATTGATGAGGTAGATGTTAAAACCACTGGATCCCAAACATTAATCTATCGCTTACATCCTTCACTATGAATGAGGTTCATGTTCTGATGTTTTGTTCGGTGAAATACCATGAAATTATGTAAGACTGTCAAAAAATACATGAATGGCAGTACTTGCAAAGGCAGGATGTCTGATAAAAGCAAACCCAGATTCTTACAAACTACCAAGTTGCTAGATTTCTTAACATATGATGATATACTTAGGCTTAAAGAGATAAAATATAGGGGCTGAAAAAAATTATTAGGGAAATTTTTCATGGAGGCCACAGTAAAATCTTTTTTATCAGTATCCTCATTTTCACATATGACACCTAGGAAGTTATGACTTTTACTGTGATCGCAATGTATTAACCCTGAGAATCAAGCCCTAAGTGCGTTTTTTCAAGAATTTTGAGACTCTGTCTATACAAAACAAGAGATTAAACAAGCCTCCTTAGAGGTTCAGAATTATATACTGTATCTTACTATAAAACATAAAAACTAAGCTTATTATTCGCTTGCTTTATATTTATTGTCATCAGTCACAACCTCTCTAACCTCCTATATATTCAATAGCAGAATCTACCTGGCTACACAGAGCATAACCCTCAGTAAACTTTTGGCTTTAAGTGACCACAAATGACAATTTATTTATCTTTTTTTTTTTTTTTTTTTTGGCAAAAGGATACCAGAGAGTGTTAAGATCCCATCTAAGAATATTAATTATATTTCTGCTGTTTGCTGCTCTTTTTACTCCATCTAATGTATTTTAATGCCCCATATTTCTTGGAGTCTCTGTTGTTTTATCTGCAATATATAAGAAAGGAGCTCTCAGTCACACTATAGAGCTTCTGATAAACCACACAGAGCGCACTTCAAAAATGTCCCACTGGAGGATGAGAAGACTGAGGAAGGTATCTATTGACTCCTTTCCCCATTTGGTTGAAGGAAGTACTTTTGGGATATACTTGCATGCAGCTTGGAAATTCTCTATAGCTTAGAGAAGTCAGCAGTGCATGGAACTGTCAACCCTATACTATAAGGATTAACAATTACTATAATGTACATTTAGTAGTTTTGGGGTAGAATGTTCTGTAAATATCTGTTAGTCCCATTTTTTCTAGAGTCTCATTTAAATCCAGTGTTTGTTTAATTTCTGCTTTAATAATCTGTCCAGCTCTGTCAGTGGGATGTGGAAGTGCCTGGAAATTTTGATGCTGCCGTTTATCTTTTTCATTTAGATCTAGAAGAAATTGCTTTTTGAATTTAGAACCTTCTATGTTAGGTGTATATATATTTAGGATTATTATGTCTTCATGTTGAATTGCTCCTTTACCATTATATAATGACCATCTTTGTCTTTCTTTATCATCACTGATTTGAAGTCAATTTTTTTCTGATATGAGAATAGCTACACCTGCTATTGGTTTCTGTTTGCATGGAATATTTTTTTCCATCCCTTTGCTTTGAGTCGGTATGAGTCCTTGTGGGTTAAATGTGCTTTCTAGAGATGGCAGATAGTTGGGATGTACACTTATAGCCCTGACTCACACATTACAAAAGCTAGCTATGTAAGAAAAACATTTGTACCCCCCTCATATTTTAAAATTTTAAAAATGTGGGAAAACCACACTACAGTAAAATATTTGAACTACCCTTGCCTCTCTAAACATAAATGTATAATATTTCATGTTTAATAACTAATAATTTATTAACCACATTATTCTGTTATATTTTAATAAATAAGAAAAAAGTTAAGTTTTTAAAAAAAATACTGAATAACAAAATATCCCAAAACTTAGTGACTTAAGACAACACACATTTATTATTTCATAGTTTCTGTGGGTTACGAATTTGGACACAGCTTACTTAGGACATCTGCTTCAAAGTTTCTCGAAAGTTTGTGACCAAGATATCATCTAGGGCCTCAGTCATCTTAAAGCTTAAATGGAGAAGAGTTTGCTTCTAAACTGACTTAGATGGTTTTTGGTAGAATTCAGTTCTTTGTGAACTTATTGAACTAAAGGTCTAACTAAACTAGACCTCAGCTTATATCTGACTGATAGCTAGAGGCTTTCCTTGGTGTCTTGCCATGACCACCTCTTCAATATTGCAGTTTTCTTCATCTAAGCATCAAAGCCAAGAAAGCAATATATATATAGAGAGTCTCTACAAAGAAGATAGAAGTCAATTTCTTTCGTAACCTAATTACAGAAGTGACAATCTGTCATTTAGTTGTTTCTATTCTTTAAAAGTTAGTAGGTCCAACTCACAATCAGGTGTAGGGAATTACACAAGAGTGTGAATACTAGGAAGTTGTATTATTATGGACCATCTTAGAAGTCTGTTTATGATACACAAGGTGCTTAAAATATGTGAGCTGAGGAAACATGGTCTAGCACTGTGGTCCCCACCTCCAGCGATGGCCAGGTACTGGTCCGGTCCATGGCCTGTTAGGAGAACAGAGCCTTGCAACACCGCCTGAGCATTGCCTGCCCCGCTGCCTCCCCTTTCCCCCTTCCTCCCCCTCCCAGCTACCCTCTCATCTGTGGAAAAATTGTCTTCTATGAAACTGGTCTCTGGTGCCAAAATGGTTGGGGACTACTGGTCTAGTGCATCAAAACCATCTGCTAGTATTAATTGTAAATTTTTTTGAATTCCTTAACATAGTATATACATATGAATATATGTCATTTATGTTATGTCATTCCATATAAACATATTAATGAAACAATAGATGCATAATTCATATTAAAGATGCCATTACATCCTCTTTTACTTGCTTTCCTCAAAAAAGACAAAAGAAAGGGTAAAGGAAGCAGTTATTATCTACATAGTTTCATTAGAAGATATTGAAGTCCAGGGACCATCTAGGGTGATAAGATTAGTTTTTCACAGAACATAGATAGGCATGTTGAAACAGCCAAACTAAAAAATAATAAGTCAATTTTTCAATATCATTACTTGATTATAACCAAATTAATCATGACTAGCAAAAACACTACTCAAACCATGTAAAACAAATTGTATGCTAGAGAGATTTACAAATGAGTCAAGCTTAGCCTTGCTTTTAAAAATTCAAATCCTCACTAAAATATCTTTATTTCGATGAAATTTAAGTAAAAGGTGAGCAGGACAATAAATATTTCCTTTCTCCTTAGGAAGAATATAGGTCTAATAGAGATGGGAGCTATGATTTTGATTTATCAAATTTATTAATTTTAACACTGTAGGCAAATTAAAGTGCTCTTATATTTTGGTAATTTAAACCAAAGAGCTATATCATACAGGCATACAAAATAAATTTTCCTAGAATTTGTCATAAGAAAATATAACTAACAGTCCTCAAATATTTTCCTATAGACTTGTCAATGTTTTTACTCCAAGAACAAAAGATATGTAAAACCCACCTACTTAATTTTGTCTTTAGGAATAACTATCTAGGAAATAATTGGTAAGTAAATGCAAATTGTTTAAAACATAGACTTCATTTCCAATCAGCTCATTAATTGCAGGAAACAATTTTTTGTTGACATAGATTAACAGTTTCTAATAAAAAAGTTAAAAGCCATTCCTGTTAGGTAACTTAGTTAGGGGTTTTGATGTGCTTCCTTTCTGTTATTTCAGATATTATGTTTTCCCGGTATGTGTTATATCTCATACAATAACCTCTTTTCACATGAGAGATGTTGCAACTTATTATCCCAGCAATTTATGAACATTTTAAATCAGATCCCAGGTTGTGGATTTTCTTCCTGGCTGAACCACTTTGAGCTTTTTATTGCAAGCTAAATCTCTTAATGTAGCTTTATACATGATATTTCATGAATTAGAAATGCATTTAGAAAATAATATGGAGACAAACTGAGTCAATTTGAAGCATTCTCTTCACTGATTAAAAAAACTGTGACATTTAGAAGTAAATTTGATTCTCTTCTACTTAATGAAGAAATTGGGTCTTAGAAACATTTCAAAAGAGAGTAATCATCACTGGCTTTCTCCCATAAAATCAGTTTCATATCTAACATTGCAAAACACATATTGCTAGAGGTTGCTGCTCTGTAGAGCCTGTCAGAGACCATTTTTCCTCATACTAGATGATGCTGGCTATGGATAGGAAAATATAAATACCATGACAAGAAAATAAGAACACGAGAAAAATCAGGAAATTCACACTAGATGTGTATTATGTTTTGTTTCACCTTGCTCAAGTTCAAAAGAATAATGAGTTAATTAGTTCAGGAACTGAACAGTCAGTTCACTAAAATATGAATTAATTAGTTGAAATATCTAGAGGATAATAACTTAATTTAAATATTTGTTTACAACGATTCTTTAATTTATTTTTATTGTATGTATTTAAGGCAAATAATATGTTTTCAAATATACAATGATACCTTTGCTATAGCCACACACAATAAAATATCCATCACCTTCTATAGTTAGCTATTTTTTGTGGTGAGAGCACATTAAATCTACTTAGCAAATTTTCAATATGCAGTATTATTAACTTCAGTCCTCATGCTGTACATTGCATCTCTAGACTTATTCATCCTACGTAACTGCAAGTTTATACCCTTTGACCTACTTCTTCCCATTTCTTCTCATTCCCTGCACATGGTAACCACAGTTCTACTCTCTGTTACTATTTATTTGGCTTTTTTTTCTGTTAGATTCTGCATGTAAGTGAGATCATGAAGTAGTTTTCTCTTGATGTCTTGTTTATCCCATTTAGCATAATGTAATGATTTGAGTATATCTGGATTTTGGTACACACAGGGGCTGGAACAATTGTATACACATTATAATTTCTTTATCCATTCATCTATGGATGGTCACTTAGGCTGTTTCCATATCTTGGCTATTGTGAATAATGTCGTAATGCACATGGGAGCCCAGATATCTCTATGAGGTGCTGATTTCATTTCTTTTGGATATCTAACCAACCAAGAGATTGCTAGGTCATATGATAGTTTTATTTTTAATTTCTTTGGGAACTTCTATTTTGTTTTCATAATAGCTTTATCAACTACATTCTCACCGACAGTGTATAAAGGTTCCCTTATCCCCACACCCTTGCCAACAATCATTATCTCTTGTCTTTTTGATAGTAGCCATCCTATAGGGTGTGAGGTGATATTTCATTGTGGTTTTGATTTATATTTCCAGATAATTAGTGATATTGACCATCTTTTCATATACCCGTTGGCCATTTTTAGGTATTCTTCAGAAAAATGTCAGTTCAGATCTTTTGCTCATTTTTTAATCGAGTTATTTGAGTTTTTGTGTGAATTCTCTCATCGGATGTATGATTTGCAAATACTTTCTCCCAATTCACAGGCTACTTTTTCAATTTGTCAATTGTTTCATTTGCTATGCTGAAGCTTTTTAGTTTGATGTAATTCTACTTATTTATTTTTCCTTCTGTCGTCAAAACTTTGGGTATGATATCTAAATTAATCATTGCCAAGACCAATATCAAAATGCTTTACTTCTGTTTACTTCTAGAAATTTTACCATTTCAGTTCTTACATTAAGGAATATTTTCCATTTTTAGTTGATTTTTGTGTGTGGTGTAAGATAAGCATCCAGTTTCATTCTTCTGCATGTGAAAATTAAATTTCCCCAATTTCATTCATTGGAGGTTATCATTTGCCCATTGCATCATCTTGGTGGGATTGTTAAAAATTAGTTGACCATATATGTTTGAATTTATTTCTAGGCTCTCTATTCCATTCCATTTACCTGTGTGACAATTTTTATGCCAGCACTGTACTGTTTTGATTATTATAACTTTGTAACATAATTTTATACCACAAACAGTGATGCTTCCAAATTTTTTTCTATCTCAAGATTATTTGACTATTTGTGGTCTTTTGAGTTTCCAAATGAATTTTAGAATTTTTTTCTATTTCTTTAAAATGCGCCATTTTAATTTTGATAGGGATTACATACAATCTGTACATTACTTTGGATATAAGGACATTTTAATAATAATAATTCTTCCAATCTATGGACACAGGCTATCTTTCCATTTATGTCTTGTTCAACTCCCTTCAACAATGTTTTATAGTTTTAAGTGCATAGATCTTTCATTTCCTTGGTTAGATTTATTTCTAAGTATTTTATTTTTTTAAATGCTATTGTAAATGGAATTTTTTTCATTGTTAAAGTAAGTTTGCATTACAGTACTTGTATGTACCAACATATATTCTATTTTAATAAATTGCCTTAGTGAATGGATTTTTGTCTTTAAAAGCTAGCAAGTGTTTAATTTTAACATTATATACGTGTAGCTTTACTATGAGCAATAATCTTTCTAAGATATGTTACAAGTAATAAATTTCTTTTTGAAACTTTCAATAATAATAGTTTGAAGAATAAAAATAGGAAGAACTTACCAAAATATATTTGGGTTATTGCTTAAAATTTTGTAATGTATGTTAATAACACTCTATATTATATCTAAGTATATATACATACATATAAATATTTATGCATATAAACACTCCATGTTTACAGGGAGAGAGATGTGTTTTGGAAGTGAAAAGCTTATAATTCAATTATGGTATCCAATGAATAAATTAATATTTGAATTTTATATATTAACATTTTTCAAGTGTAGATTTTCATGCTCAGTCAAACCCCAAATCAATCTTGCAAGCAAAGATATAAAAACAAATTAATGAATTTGTTATTTGTTTTTTTGTTCATAAACATCTGCCAAATATAAAAAATATGCAACTTTTACCCCAAAATGAGAATTTACCATGTGTACACAATGCTTAAATAATTGGTATTACATTAAAAATTCCAAAGAGAATCTTAAATTGTGGATTTAAAATGGATATTATATAAAACTGTATATGAATTTTATATGCTGCTTTTCATTTCGGGGCTAACTAAAACTAAAATTTTGTGTGTGTGTGTATGTGTGTATTATTTAGTTGTCATGATTATAATTTTATTCAATTCAGACTTTGGAGTAATATGTAACTTTTATATTATTAAATTTGAAAAAATATTGAAAAATCAATAAAACAGAAAAGTATCCCACCACATTTAATTGAGTATAAAATAAATAATGGCTAATCTGTCATTGTCATAAAATTGAAACTACCCCTTAGTACTATTTTCATTTTATTAAATGGTTTATATTCAATGTTATTAATTTAATTAAATGACTTTTATTATTTATTAAAATGAACATATTTTTCCTCTTCATTCATTATAATATGAAGAGTTACATTAATAGAATTTATCCTACAGAACCAAACAAATAATACCTGCATGATAACAGGGTATAATTAAAATAAAATATTTCTTGATTCAATATTCTTATGTTTTATTAAATAATTTTGAAACCCTTCAGTAAGAATATTCCTCAATTCATCCTGCCACCTCATTGCTTGTATCCCTTATCTTATTTCAGCTTCTCTTTTTCCAGATTTTACTTTTGGTATTTTCACCTGTCAATTTCACTATAGAAAGCAGATCGCACTCTGAAGTTACAATAACTCAAGGAAACTTTAATAAATGATAAATTTGCAAAGGTTTGGGGATTGTGTATGGGAACCACAAGTTGCTACCATATTTAGAACTGAAGAGATGAAAGGATAGAGATGTTAGCAGAAACCACAGAAGATAACCCCTTTAAAAGTGACATAGCCAACTAAGGAGAGTTGCTGGGAGAGGAATCTGGGGAATTAAATGCCCTGATCAACTCTGATCCCTCCCTTCAATCTCATTCTGGGGCTTAGCATTGGCTGAACTCAAGCATAAACATAGACAAGGAGCCAGATGTGAGAAGTCTATACAGTCCCGTCACTGAGGCAGAGAAGAATGAATTGTAAGATATTTGCCAGAGTCTTATATTAGCTTTACATAAATAATTAGAAGAAAATAGGGTCATACTTCTGTTATAGGCCATCTGGATTCTGTAAAGGACAAGGTCAGAGGGAGGTCAGGGGCCTAGAGACAGGAAAAAAAAAGCCTTTCTAAAGTTTAATCAAACTGAGAGAAGGGTTAATGTTGTCTTGCTCAATGGTCCCTATTTCTTCAATGGATATTTTTATTTAAGTTCAGAGAATTTACAATTCTTCCACATTTTTTTACTTTCTGCATTCAATAGTCTCCATGTTCAGCCAGGTATAAGTAACTCACTGAGAACCTTGCTAATCTTTATAAGCAGGTTCAAACTTATGCACGACCTTTCAGACCACCAGGAATTAGTGGGATTTTGGGAAGGCATTCTGGCTGTCTCTTTCACTGGATATCCCATAAAATGCCTGTTCCACCACTGTGTTGTTTACTCCCATCAGGACTGTGACTTCAAGCTATCCCATGTTAGCCTGCCCTAATTATTCATCACTGAGATCTCTATTATTTTTACAGTGCTGGGCATGGATTTTTCTACAATATACTGCAAATAAAATTAACCCATCTGAAAACACAGCAGGGCTGCTGGTCCTTAAGGCCTGCCATATATGTTGGGGAGATAGGAACAATCCTTGCTGCAATGCCATGGATCCTCAATCTTACCAAGATTTAGTAGGTTTTCTTGAATAAATAATTCTCAATTTGTTGAGTCTTTGGTTGTTTTAGACCCATTGCTTTTGGAAGATATCATTAAGGTTGACCATGCTTCTCATTCAGCCATTCTAGAAGTCCTCTTCTTCCCCATTCTACATTTTGTTTTCAGAATTTTCTCACCTCAAGATGTTTCCTATCCCTGAGGTTAGAAAGGCTATCTGTGGCAGTGCTTAAATATATGATCTTTTCATTTCTTTTTTTATACCACTTATATCTAATTAATCACATTATCACCATCTTATTTATAAATATTATTTAATTAACATAGTTCATTTCATACTGCCTTATTTCAGAAAAGTATAATTTCTCCTAAATGACCTCTCTGTTTGGCTCTGTTAAAGCAAATGTTCCACAGTAAACATCATAGAATCTGACTGAACTGTAAATGTAACCACAACACATAATTGCTTAAACAATAGATAACTCTAGCACCTCCCAAAATTAACAGTCTTCTGCCATATCTAGACCCATGGTACCTCTCTGTCTCATCATTTACTGACTTCCTCCTACTTATAGTTTACCGTTCAGCAACATGAAACTGCAAGTACTTCCTTGCTACAAACCATGCTCTTTCATGTCTCTGCAACTAGGAATGTTTAGACTACAATGTGGCAATTGCTTTTACCTAATGTTTATCTCATCATCATTCAGTCATCCTTTAACAGTCAACAAGTATATGTATAATATATACACACATACACACGTATATATTCTCAGAACATCCACATTTGAGGCTGCGTTGCTTAGCTCTTCTACCTCTCTCATAGATCTTTCTGCCTACCTGTAATATTTTATCATAGTTTTGAAACATTTTGTTAAAATTATCTATTTTTGAGCCTATCTTAGTAGCCACTTATATGTTTGCTCCTCAAAGGGATATAATCTTTCTTATTCTCAGTACTTACCACAGTACCTGGCAAAAAGAAAGAGTTTTATTAATATTTGTGAACAAAATCCAACTGATCTGGCATACAGAAATAAACATTATAATTTATTTTCCTATATATAAATTTATACATACCTGTTTACATCAATCCAATTTTTTTTCACAGCAATTCTTTGAACATAAGCCCAATGACTTCATTTGTAAAAAGGCAAGGATGGGCAGATGTACAATTCCATGAGCCTAATTATCTTTTGCCATTGAGGAGAAAACAAGCTGTCAAAGGGGCATTGGATGTTGCACTCTTCTTTGCACTGGGTTAGAGATTATTGCTAATTTCATCATAAGCAAGATCAAAACTGCACTATGTTGCTGTGTCTCCATGTCACTGCACACTTGTGCTTCTGGCTTTTACAATTTCCCCCCAAATTCATTGCCTGGGGGCACTATGACTATGCACAGATGGTGCCTATGATACACACAGCAACCTGACCTATGTTCCTTTTGAGGATTTTTATTATGGTCATTTTGAAAATGACTGATGGCATTCTTATAAAGATAGACCCTAGGTTTCGAGAGAGATATTTAGAATACATAAAAAAATAGTAAGTACTTCATTTTATTTTCTTCATATGTTTTATTATATTAACAATTAAAATTAAAAAGATTTGGGGAAACAATGCCAATTTTATTAGTGATATTATAGTGATGTAACTTCACATTTTTTGAATCATTTTTATTAATAATAAAAGAAAAAATATAGCACCACTGTGCAATACATTTAAAGCCAGTTCTATATCAGTTAGATCTGGTATCATTGTTTTTGATTTTTAAAATCAGAGCCCATTCTTTGAGGTGAAGTATCACAAAAATGGAAAAATACCACATGTACCTACAATTAAATCGGCACTAATTGATCAACACTTATAAGCACATATGGAAGTAACATTCATCGGGTGTCCGGCAGGTGGGAGGGGGAGGATGGAATAGGCAAATTCACACCTATTGGATGCGGTGCATACTTTTTGGGGGAATGGGCTCACTTGTCACTCTGACTTGGGTGTTGCAAAGGCAATATATGTAACCAAAGTGTTTGTACCTCCGTAATATTATGAAATTTAAAAAAAATAGATAAATCATGACAGGGTAGATAAAATCCTCAACTAATGAAAGTCTTCAAGCAATGGAAATTGGACAAACTAAGTCCACACAGAGAACATGGCTCGTAAATAACTGTTTTTAGTAATTTCTTAACCCATTTCTTCCTTAACTTATTTACTCATCAATACAGATACATGTTTCAGTATTTAAAAAATGCAAAGACTTAGCTAGGCACTATAAACACAATGAAGAATACCCACTAACAGTAAATATTTTAAGATTTGATTAGATATTCTAGATAATGCAGGAAGATAAGAAAAATATAAATATCAAGAGAAAACAAGAGCTAAAACTGTCATTGTTTTAAATAATATGTTTGTATACACAGAAGGCCAATAGAATTAATCATCCATCAACAAATTCTTCTAATTTAAACCTATTCAGCAAATTGACCTAATACCGGTTCCATATATTGAAAGTAATTACCTTATATCCATCACCAATATGAAATAGATGGAGAAAAATTTAAAGTTTACTGTTGTATATTGATTAATACCCTTTATTATACCATGTACTGTGAAAACTTCAATGAAAAGAGTTAACAAAAATTAATAAAAAATTGGAAGAGATAATTATTCTACTGAATATTGGGTTAAACATCCTTTTTATTTCCTACATATCTTTGTCACAAATGTACAATGTCATAAATAGTACATTATTTAGCTATCAATTTAATAATTATCATTGTACCTATGAGTATAATTGCTAGATTGTATGAGTATACTTATTAAAATTTAGTGGCTAATACCAAATTATTTTCCAAATTAATTATGTAAATTTAATCCCAGGATGAACACATTATGAACCTTTTTAATAGGTTCAGTCAGGAGGATGTAAAATGCCTCATTTTGGATTCAATTTTCATTTCCTATTTACCAATAAAATTAGCTTTTTTAAAAATGATTATTACCCATTTATGTTTTCTATGGAATGAAATGCCTGTTCATGTCTTTTGCCTATTTTTGTTTCAGGCTTTCTTGTATCTACTCATAGGCATCTGTTTACTTCTATTTATTTACATTTCTTAACTTTTCTGTCAATCTTATTATTAATAATTTAAACATATTTTAATATTTATGTATGTGTACCAAGAAAAGTTACTGTATATATAAAACAGAATGCACTCTCTTTTACAGTACAAAGAAGGAACAAAGAAAGGAGAAAAGAGGCAAGGAAGGTAATAAGAAAGGACAGACAGACAAAATTATCACCAAGCAATTCTAGCTCTTGGTATCTTCTCTAGAGAAATACTTGTTGCCTGTGTATGTACTGGGTAAGGAAGAAGGATGGACTGATTTGTTTTCTAAATTTGTGATTTCCTTTTATTTTCCTCCAGGACCCTTTATCATAATTTTAGGTAAATACACATTTGTAGTATTTATTTTCTGTGATATAATTAAGCTGTGAGTGTGGATTATGAATAGTATTTATTTATTTGTTTATTCTTGGTCTCAATGATTTTGGGGATATACTGAGCGATTCAGATCTTGGTGGTCACTATTGTCTTACAATAACCTAAATTCTCTGTGTTTTGAGTCATTTGTTCTTTTTTCATTCGTAAAGTAGCAGTGTTTTTCACGTAATAGATTTTCAATATATATTTGTAAGATGGATGAGTTAAACAAGTAAAACACTTTGATCTTTCCTGTTTCTCTTAGATCACCAGCTTAGATGCATACTCAATGTTTTGTTGTTTTCTCTTTTCATTAAAATTTTTTTCAAAACTTATTTAAATTCTCCAATAAAAATTAGCTTATTTCAGCCATATTGATTTATATAGATAGTTAAAATCCTGAAGGTCTCTCTTTTGGAATTCTGGATGTTTTGCCTATGTATCTATATCAAACAATGCACTTATTTATTAAGCAATAGATTATAAGATCTGTACTGAATAACTGGAATGTGTGAGTATACAATATAGTAACAACAAATAATAGAAGCGGCCTCTCCATATTTTCAATATTCATAAATACAGTGGGCCATTCAAGTCACTATCATTTATGATGCCATCATGAAAACTGGCAACACATTTATTCCTCCTTATGATTTAATTTAGTAAATCATGCCCAGCAATTTGTACAATGCCTGTAAAAATATTCAAGTATGTTGAAATAGAATGGTTTTATAATATAAATCCACATATAATATATATACAATATGAATGATATATATAATATATAATAGCCATGACACACACAAACATATACATGTAATATACTACTATCTATTACTATCTATACTAAGTACAAATGAATGTGCATGTAGGAGATGATGTATTTTGAATAGGACAAAACAATTCTTTCATGGTGTGTTAGGAGAATAAATAATCATTATGTATCAGGTCATCTACTCGGAAAGATTTAAGGGAATATACTTATGAAAAAAAATCATACTTGTTAAGTAGATATGAACATTTTTCTACTCATAGTGTTTTTCAATATACATTTGGAAAATAATGATCCATTATCAACAGTTTTTAAGCTGTAGCATGACTTGACACAGGATGTTTTTATATTGTAATGATTATTTTAACTAGAAGGTCTGATGTGTTAGCCTAACCCCCTTAGATGTAAACAATATTTTTTAAAAATCTTATAAATGTACATGTTTCTAATAAGAAAAGCCTTGGCACATTTTCACTAAGTCTTTAGCTTACAGTCCCATGATATGCTTCCCTCTGAGGTCCATCTGTTAGAGCAGAGTCCCTGGTTACTGTACTCTACACAGACACGGACAATGCAATGCTTCCACAACTCTCTCATATTGTTGATTGTCAACTCTATTTTTGTTTCATTTTACTCCAAAGAATGTGAGTTGAAATGAAAGGCTAAAAGTTTATAGTGTCATAAAATAGTTTTGAAAAGATGTCTTGTTGAGCATATTTCTTTTAGGATTTTTTTCTTTTTTAAGTGCTCACAAAATTGTTCATTTAAAGAACTGATGATTTTAGAAATTGGCCTGCCATTGGAAAAAATGTTTTATGTCTATGCAAGAGTATAAAACTTGACATATTCATTTATTTTGAATTTGAAAACTCTTTGTACTTGGTCAAGATTAAAAAACATAAAAATAATTTTCATCATGGATTTCATGTTTTAAAATTATCTAAGCATAGTAATAAGGAACAGTTGAAACAAATGGTGTCTAATGTATAGCATTAAGTTTAATAACTTATCAAGATAGATAATTTTTTTTCCTGGTAATCCAGAAATATATAAAATTTAATGTGACTTGTTTTAGCCAGAATTTCCTGAAGAGAGCTCTCTTACAAAATTATTTGCTACATTTCAATTTAAATTGGAAAACATCACAGTATATATTAGTCATAAAGAGGTAGTATAAATTTTAGATTTATTTTTGCTAAAAATTAGTAGTAATTGATAAAAAATAGATTGTAAGAAGTATTGATTATGTGTGTCTTTTATTTTTTGGATAGATAATTTTTATTTATTTTTTTTCTTTCTTTTTTTTTCCTTTTATTTCATCATATAATGGGGGTACAAATAT
>VBSM01001562.1:29230531-29268159 GCA_008086735.1 Cheirogaleus medius | reverse complement strand
TTGATATAGGCCATTCTCACTGGGGTTAGGTGGTATCTCATTATGGTTTTGATAGATAATTTTTAAAAGCAAAATGAATTCATTATCTTCTCAATCCACCAAACTTTTGTTGTTAATATGTACCTATCATTGTGTTAAGAGCTATGGAAACAACATTCATATCTCTGGCCTTAGATTTTTTTTCTCTTTTTTATGGGGGTGTGAGGAAGTAAACAAATAAAATATACAAATATTTTTAATTTCTATAGTAATGCAGTGTAGAAAATTCTAGCAGAGTATAAGATGTGGCACCTAGATCAAATAAGTGGTCTAAGAAAGCACTATGGCAGGTGAGACCTCTTGTATGAGACGAATCATCCATAAAAAGGCAGTACTTCATGCTATTAAGCAAGAGCTCTAGGAGTTGTTTTATGTTCTCAAAGAATCTATCACAATATTTATGGCTACACGTTTTTTAGATGGCCTTGACATTGGTTGTTACATCCTGATTATGTTATTATGCTCACTTTATTCCAGAGTACATGATAGTACATTTAATTGATTTTGGAATAAGAATAGGTAATTATGAGAATGGCTACGTTCATTTTTCTCTTTTTACTAAAAATATATTTTGAATGCCACAAATTATTTTAATAAAATGTAATCTTACCAGTCATTATGATAATTTTCTTTTTTGTACAATATCTTATGCATGTTCCCTTAAACACGTGTAGCCCATGGTGACACTTAGGATCTGACAGACATGCCCTATGGGGATATAATACTGAAACAAAAATGTAAATTGAAACTCCAAAGAAAATAAAATTGATTTGTTCACACAGTGGTGTTCGGTAGAAAAGATGAGGAATAAAGAAAAAGGGTAGGCAACTTCAGAGAAATGAGATATTTCCACTTGAGTAAATGTAACTTATTTTGCCTTATTTTCTTCAATAACATAGAAGATTTTGTTGGTAAAGGGCAGGTCTGGGAAAGTGAACAAGAAAAGCACACCAGATAGAACACATTACATTTATATATTTCAGGAACTGACAGCTTACCCACTGAAAAGCTAGACATTTGGGACAATAAAGAGAAATTTGACACAGAAGTGTCAGTAAATAATATTAAAAAAATGGCAGTAATAGGAAAGTTACAGATACATAGGTAATTTTAGGTTCTATATACAACAACCATTTTCAATTTGATATATTTGTTTTAAAATATATTTGTTCAATGAATAAATAGATCTTTACTATTTTATATTAGAGTGCAAGAATTGGTGTGAATATTTCTAAGAACATGAATTCCAGCTGGCACTAGAATTAGATGCTTTTAATGCAAGGTGAAAAGGTTTATTTCAGAATTCTCTTCCTTATCTAGTCCATATTAGATGATAAAAGTGATCACACTAAACACTAGATTCTAGACATTTGTTTTTGTTTTATTTTTTCTAAGTATTTATTTTTAATTATTATGGGTACCACAATAATTGTATATATTTATAGGGTACATGTGATGTTTTAATACATGCATACAATGTGAATTAATTAAATCAGGGTAATTGGTGTATCTGTCACCTCAGACATTTATTATTTCTTTGTGTTAGGAACATTCCACCTCCACTCTTTTAGCTAGTTTAAAGTATACCCTAACTTATTGTTGATTAGAGTCACTTTGTTGTGCTATCAAATATTATTCACACTTGTGGGTTTTTTTTATTTCAGCATATTATGGGGGTACAAATATTACAGTTACGTGTATTTCCCATGCTCCCCCTCCCCCCTCAAGGCAAAGCCTCAAGCATGACCATCCCCCAAACATTGCACATCTCACTCATTATGTTTGTATAGGTTTCTCTTTAAAACGAATAAATCTTTCACCTTTCACACTTGTGTTTTTAAAGGCTTATTTTATTGTTGCAATAGGCAAAGACACACATTATAATACCAAATTGTCATTTTCCTTTAACTCTCATGTATTGTCCCAGGGCTGCTTATTCTCCCAGGGTCTGGGTGTTCAACATAATGAGGAATATTTCTACTGATGGCTAGTAATATCAGCAAGTTCACTTAGATTATAAACTGATCATTACTTGGCAGCTCTCTTCATTTTGCTTCTTCAAAGAGAAGAAGCCAAAGTGCTAAGTCAGCATGTGACATGTTATCTTAGCAAGTAGGATGTTCAGACTAAGAGAACATGTGAGAGGGAAAAAAGTCAGCTAAAAACACTATTGCAATTAATATTGGAGCCCAGCAAAGTGGTATGATATACAATTGATATAGAAATTTAAAATTCTCCAATTAATCAAAAATAATGAGAGGGAATATGTCATGGATGAATGTTTTGTTCACAGCAAAACTTAAGAATAAAGTTACCAAGATATGTGCAAAATCTCTATGAAGCGAGTGATGACAGTGTATTGAAGAATAAAAATAATAAGGTCCAAAAATATTCATAGAAATGCCATGTTAATTAATGGAAAGACTCAATATTTTAAAAATTTCAGCTCTCCCTAAATCTTATAATGGAGCTATAGTAAGTCACCAGAATAACATTAGTGGCAGAATAGAAATATATACTTCCCAGCCTATTGAATTTTGAGCTTTACCATTTGACTAATGGAATGTGAGTGAACATGATATGTACTACATCCAAGCACAAACTTTAAAAGTGATTACAGAATTGGTTCCTCCTTTTGTTTTCCATGTTGCCTATGACAAGTATTCTTTGCTTGGCCAAAGTTTATTCAGGCTTCTGAATCTTCTCCTAGGCTCATCTCTGCACTTCCTTGTAAAATTCAGTTTTATTAAAAGAACCCTACTAAGTCAGTTTAGCCAGAGCCCCCTATTCTTGATATTTGATTATCCTCAATATCTGATCAGGTTCCTCATCCTCCACCATCCTCCAGATGATGTCTAATCACCCTGGCCTTTCTTCAGCAAAAATTATGTTAAATCAGTTTAGCCAGAAATTTCCTTACCCCTGATATTTTCCTCTTAGAATTTTCTACCCATTTATCCCACAACCTGCTTCTTGGTTATAAATTTCCTCTTGCTTGTGCTACATTTGGAGTTAAGCCCATTCTCTCTCTCCCTCTGCAAGACTCCATTGCCGCAGTTCCTATATCTATCTCTATGGTCCCAAATGAAGTCTTCCTTATTGTGCTTAAACAAGTACCATTGAATATTTTTTTCTTTAACTTCTGCCAGAGGTGGCTAACCTGCCACCTTAAGGCCACATGTGGCCTTATAGGTCCTTAAGTGCTGCCTTTTGACTGAATCCAAATTATTCAGAAAAAAATCCTTTTATTCAAAGGGGTGCAGCAAAGAAAGGTTAAGCTCCTTGCCTCCTTTGGTGCTTAAAATAGAACAATCTTTGAGTAAATACCAAGTAGTGGAATTGTAGGATCAAATGGTAAGTTGATTTTTAGATCTTTGAGGAATCTCCATACTGTTTTTGATAGAGGTTGTCCTAATTTGCAGTCCCATCAACAGAGTATAAGTGTTCTTTTCTCTCTGCATCTACGTCAGTTTTGGAGTTTTTAATAAAAGCCATTCTGACTGGGGTAAGGTGATATTTCATTGTGGTTTTGATTTGCATTTCCCTGATGATTATTGAGATTGAGCATTTTTTTCATACATTTATTAGCCATTTGTCTATATTTTTTTGAGAAACTTCTGTTCCTGTCTTTTGCCTACTTTTAAATGGGGTTGTTTGATTGTTTCTTGCTTATTTGCTTGAATTCTAGGATGACTTAATGCCTTTTGCCACAATTTGGATGGAATGGAGACCATTATCCTAAGTAAAGTATCTAACAAATGGAAAAACAAACACCATGCATATTCACTATTAAATTGGAACTAACCAATGAGCACACATGTGCATAGAGGGAGGTAAATCTCAAAGGAAATCAAGCAGAGAGGAGAGAGTAGGAGAGGAGAGACAAAAAGCTACCTAACAGGTACAATGAACACTATGTGGGTGACAGGCACACTTTTAATCCTGACTTGAGCATTACAAAAGTGATCCATGTAACCAAAAACATTTGTATCCCCATAATACTTTGAAATAAAAAAGAGAACAATCTTGAAATCAGAAGGCTGCAGTTTGCCCACCCATGAAAGGGGGCTTCTCTTTCAGTCTGAGTCATGAAATGAGAACAGATGGTGAGAATACCCATGACATTACTGTTTAGACTTCCACAGATTATTAAGAGTATGGTGACTGTATAATTTTTGTTCAAAACTGGATATTGTGAAGTGAAAGGTGACACAAATATAATAAGAATAAGATAATGTATAAAATATAACAAATTAGTTTGATTGTAAAGTGATTTATTAAAAAACTTAAAGGAATACATATTTACTTAAAATACACACACCTATAACTTATGTGTATTTTATATTAAAATGTAACCAAAGTGTAAATAAATCACTAAAGGGGCAGCATCATCATTAAATGCCTCCACAATCTGGAGCAAAGTCCTCAGCTAGAAGAGAATCTATTGAGTTTTTGCTATTATTCTTGAACCCCTTGGCAAAGAGTCAGTGACACATCCTAGATATCAAGTTGAGGAAAGGAAAGTGAGGCAAGGAATTCAGATATTATTGATAATTCTGATGATCTATCTGTATAAGAAAGTATTATATTTGTCTCCCCTCTTATGCAGATAATCTAATACTTGACAACATAAAAACTTACTCTGGTTGCATATATAGAAACTTTAAGGACATGGACGTATTTCTCTCAATTAAAAAAAATATAAAAATGTCCTTTACAGAGGCCTGGAAGAACAATCAGCTTTGTTATATTTTAGGGCATTTTGTAGATCTATTTCTCAAATGTGGAACATTAGAAAGCAAATAAACATATGAAGATATTAGTTCTTAGATTACTTTCAAAATGTACATATTTTGTCAAATTTCATTCATTTATAAAAGGTCATCTATCCCAGTTCTTAAATAGATTGATTATTTTGTTTATATCTATCTGAATAATAAAAAGTATCCAAATATTAACTATAGTATGGTATGCCAGCTTCTAATAGATGGAGAAAGACATAGATTAATTTCCTTTAAAGAGAAAGAAAAAAAAGAGAACAGTATTTCTCTAACTAAAAATTACATAAATGTATAAATTATTTGATTGACTTATTGATTTCCTGAAGTTTCTATTTTCAGAGAATGTTATTTAGATGAGTGTGTTATTCAAAACCTGAAAGAGGCCTCTCTAAAACTTAAGTATCAGAAAAAGGCAAAGATCAATAAGAGAAATAAATTCATTTTAAAATTCAGACATGAATGTAAGATACAAGCTCTAAAGCAAATTAAATTCTCTAGAGCTGCCCATCAGCCAGCCACGACAGGTTTGAAGGTCATTGTTGCTGGCTATTTGGCCAAATTTCAACTCAATTTCAGCCCTGATCAGTGATTCAAAACTGACCCACACAGATGGGCAGCCATGTGGTGCCCCAGTGCATATTAATCAGAAGATTCCCTTACTCCAGAAAGGAACAGATCAGATGTTTAAAGAGAAACTGTGTAAGGACAAAATGCAGAAGGCTCGAGAGATGTGCCAAATAATTCTGAGACACTTTGCATATTGACTTTTCACTCTGTGATGCCTTCTTGCCTGTAGGGAATCTAGATCCTATGTAAATCATTTTTCCAAGCGTGAAAGCAAGCAATCAAGGAATAAATACCCAGTTCAAATGATTTGCAGTTATTTTAGCTTTACAGAATACAAGACATCCTAACTTTCTATATTATTGATTCTCCACAGTGGAATATATTAATAGTTAGTGTCCTAGGGGTATGGAGAACTGAAAATGTGAAGTAATCGAAGCATGAATGTACATGACTTTGAGAATTCTATCTCATTTTGAATTAAAATTTAAATAATATCTACATTGGTTAAAATAACTTGTACTTCTTCTATTATCTAATTACAAATATCTAAAAATGGTTTCCATTTCCTCAATATTCTTTGGTAAAAATGACTGCGTGTAGGCAAAATAATAATACTAATAATCAGAAATATAGAATGCAGCAAAAGTTATTTGCATATTTTCTGTTTACATAAATCCTTTTATTTCCTCACTAGATGAATTTATAAGAAAAGAAACAACTGGAATAATTTTGTAACTAGCCCGAATCACCCAATAGAGCAAAAAAAATGCTATATCTTCACATTATGAAAAGAAAAGATAATAAAATATATAATATTAAGTTTAAAAACTCAATATGAATTATCTCATTCTCAAATTCAGACACACCCTTTCATTGAACAAAACTTCTATTATAAATGGCCTATTTGATAATTTAACTAAGTGAGCTGTAGAAAGCTACTTCATTCTTCATTATATAACCGAACCAACCTCATCAAATCTGTGTCCTTTTTAATCCTTTCTTTGCAACAAAAAGGCACAACGGCTTCTGAAATGTAAATTGTTAAATCACTTTAATAAATCCTAGAATTTCTGACTGGGTATATTCCTCGGGACTTGTTTTCTTCCTGTTATGCCACTTTGCTTCTATTGATATTTTTATGGCTTTTAAAATTTTTTCCACCATGCATATATGATTATGATTAATATTTCTCTTGAAAAATCACAATTTTCTACCTCTCCAGGTTTATATTCCTTACTTTATAGAGTTTGTTTTATCGTATTCTCAAACCCATTATGAATAATCAGAACTTGTTTTATTCTTTGAAATGTTTTGCCTTGTGAATTAGTAGAATTGGTAACCTGCGGTTCCATCCAATTAGGAATTCCTCAAACATTTCCAAACTTGACAGTCTCCTATTTATCCTCAAAGCACAAACAATTGTGCTTTTGACAGGCATTGTACTGTAACCTTTACTTGTGTTATCTCTCACATTAATCCTCTCAACAACCCTGTTGAGTGCTAGCTAGCATGGCACTCTCTATTTCTCTTTTCTCATATTCATTACTCATGAAATCATATGCTCAATTTCTCTTTTTCCACTTAATTTGTAAGCTCCATGTTAAAGACCCTCTTGACATGTGTCTCTCTCATTCATAGAAAAAATCCACAATAATTGTCACATAGTATTTAGTCAATAAACATTTATTGAACAAACAAGTTAATGATTGGAGGAGGAAGATATTATTTCTATTACTAATGCAGAATCTGAAGCTAACCAAATTTAAGTATCTTGCCCAGCTTCACAATGTGATAAGTAGCAGAGCTGGAAGTCTAAGACCCATGTATATATATCTATACAATGCAGATAAGTCTCACTCCAAAGCCCTTGCTCTTAACCATCACATTAGCACGTGCAGATACTTTTCTTTGTCATCTCTGTCTAATCAGTTATCGAGCCTCATTTTTGTTTTTGTTTGTTCTAGCAATTTGTTTTCATCAGATTTTTTTCTATGTCCATTTATCCAAAAGTCACTTTATCTCAATCATCAGGTATCTGCTATTTTTTTTCATTGTTTTTCTCTCTGATAATACAGCCATACAAAAGCACCAGTTTTACTCCCCTAAAATATTTTTATTTTTGTTTTATAACACAGCTTTTTTGGCATTAAATATCATCATACAGAGTTTCCAAATTATACTGTGTAAGGCTTTAAGCCTAATGGTTTTTCTGGGGTGCAGTGAGGGATAGTGCCTTTGGAAACACAGCTGTAATACACTTATCCCCTAATTTAAACAGAATGAATCCATTTTTGTCAGTTGTATAGACTGATTTTTCTATTATTTTAATTTGAAGAAAGGATTCTGATCTTGTCAGTAGTAGTAGTAGTAGTAATGGCAGTAGTAGCAATAGTAGAGATAAATATTACTTAGTTACCCCAATACTTCATAATCCAAACTTTAAACCAAAGGCTACCAATTAACTTCCTTAATCCCTATTATTATCCTATTTTATATAAACAGTGTTCAAGAGTGTGTTTCCTCTAGTTTGCTATGTAGGCTACATTCTGGTTCAGTTCCAAAGTATCTTCAAAGATGGATGATAATTGCAAGGATACTCGGGAGTTTAAGATGTCAAAGAAAGTCAGGATTTAAATCATATACACTCTCAGGATTTTATAATCAATAAACCTGAGAATATGTCATAAAAATCTATCACTTTTTGACATAGCTCAAAAATCAAGGATCCCAGACAACACAACTTCCTTTTGCTCACCTAACTAATGTATTCTTTGTGAAGTAAGCCTTTGAATTGTGTTGTTTTGGCATAGTATGGTACTAAAATGGATTCTCCAAGCCCTTGGTGCTCCTCTATACCCATATATGAAACTGTTACAAGCTTAAAGAGTTCTTGTGACCATCCCCTCCTTCCTCTTTGCCCTTGAGAGGCATTATTGAAGGGAGTTCATATTTAGATTGTCTTTCTGTGATGGCAGCTGTTTATGTTATTTACTAATGATTAAAAGGGCTCCTTAAGAGACTTTGGTTTGCATTCATTTCTTTTAAGAGGCATTAATTATTTAACCTGTCATTAGAATGTGTGTGTGTGTGTGTGTGTTTTAATTTAATAGTCAATAATCTGAGTGAAGAAAGAAACTGCCAGTAATATATCTTCTTTTGCTAAGATAAATATGCCTGGTCTTATGTTTCTTTTTTACTGTCAAATTATTTTTCATAACAAAGTATCAAAAAAAACTATTAACTGAGATATTTAACAACCAATTAAAATAATACAGGGAAAAATTGTACCACCCTGAATTCTCCACCAGTTCGAGATGAAACACCTAAAATTAGAAGCCTTTCCCCTGTCGCCAGACCAAGATGTACAAAATTATTGTCTTTCAGTTTGGTCATCAGCCTTAAGACTAATTTCCAAATATACATCAGGGATTTTATTTCCAAGGAGCACTTCTATTTTTCCTTTTCTCACTTCTTCAGGAACCCTCTATTTAAAAAAAGAAAAAAAAGTTTCGTGGGGCTCTTCCTTAGAGGAGAATACATATAGGCTATTTTTATATTTATTGAATTAATTTGTCTCTGTTTTGTTAATCTAACCTGAATAATTAGTCCAAGTCTAACAGAACATGAAGAAAACAAAATCATTGATCTTGGAACTCTGTGACTGTCAGTGATCTCTGGAAAACCCTCATCAAATAAGCCCCTCCTCCTGGTTATTGAATTAGGTTTAAATCGCTTATCAATTTAAATCTGTCAGGATCACAGAGGTGTGGTACAAACCATGCCTCAGGGATCTAGTGAGGGATTCTATAAACTGATTATATATGGGAGGTATTGACCAAAGTTAGTTAGTAATAAGTATTAAAATGCCTTAAGGAAGCCAAGTCATCACTTGGACCCAGATAATGGAAAATAGTGCCATTATTTTGCCCAGCTAGAGTAGACCACATGAATAATTCAACCACATACACTTGACCTTAATCCAATACATTATAGATGAAATGGCAGAGTTTGTTTCTCTTAAAGAAATGATCATAGTTATTATTGTCAGTTTAAGTTTAGCCTCCAGGGCTATGTACTCTTTTGGTGGTGTTCCTACGTTATTTACCTCTTCTCCTCTTTATCCATCTCTAGCTCATTCTCTTTTGTGAGAACATTTAATTTTGGAGTTCTCAAGTTTAGTTCTTGATCTCTTTACTTTTCTATCTATTCTCATTCTTTTGGAAATATCATGCAGTCACATGGCTTTAAATAGCATCTATAGTCATCTCTCGGTATCCGCACAGGATTGGTTCCATGACCCCTCGGATACTAAAATCTGTGGATGCTCAAGTTCCTTATATAAAATGGCATAGTACTTGCATGTAACCTATGCATATCCTCCCATATACTTTAAATCATCTCTAGATTACTTGTAATGCCTAATACAATGTAAATACTGTGTAAATAGTTAGACTATATTTTTATTTGTATTATTTTTATTATTGTATCATTATTTTTTCTCTGAATATTTTTAATATACAGTTGTTTGAATCTGCTGATTCAAAACCCATGGATATGGCAGGCCGACTATATGTTGATGATGCCCAAATTTATATCTCCTTCCCAAACTCTAGGCTCTTATAAGCAAATGACTACTCGACTTGCCAACTTAGATTAATAGACATGTCACACTGAATATTTAAAACTTACATTTTATCTGTTCTTCTAAAAGTTCTCAGTCCTTTCTATTTTTTTATTTTTTTTAAATCTTAGCTTATGACCTCCTTTCTTACTACTCCCACTAGCTCACTCTGCTCTAGCCACTCTCCCCTAGCCACACTGACCTTGCTCTTCCTGCAATATTTTAGGCATTCTCTAAATGCCTTAGAGCATTTGAGCTAAACTTTTTATTTTCCTGAAGTGCTGTTTCTCTACCCTTCTCTTTCATGTTGTCTTAACTAACGTCATCTTTTTCATGTCTTTACTCAAATCTCGCCTTAGTCATGAAGCCTACTCTGACTTCTCTACTTAACACTGTAATCAGTCACCTGCCCACACTATTCACTTCCCACCCAATGACCCTTCTTGTATTCACCTTCTATTTGTTTTGAATTTTACAGCCCTTGTCTTTAGCACGACTATATAGTCATGCATCACTTAACCACTTAATGATGAGGATATCTTCTTAGAAATGCATCCTTAGGCGATTTTGTCTTGTGTGTGCATCGTAGAGGGTACTCACACAAACCTATGTGGTATAACCGACTTTCACACTCAGGCTCTATGGTGTAGCCTATTGCTCCTAGGCTATAAACTTACATAGTATGTTACTGTACTGAATACTGCAGGCAATTATAACACAATGGTAAGTATTTGTATGTCTAAACATATCTACACATAGAAAAGATATAGTAATACAGTATAAGAGATAAAAAATGGCACACCTGTAAGAGGCACTTATCATGAATGGAGCTCACAGGACTGGAAGTTGTTCTAGGTTTGTCAGTAAGTGAGTGGTGAGTGAATGTGCAGGCCTAGGATATTACTGCCTTTATACTACTGTAAATTTTATAAACACTGTACACTACACTAAATTTAGAAAAATATTCTTGCTTCCTAATGGAATAACCTTAGCATACTACTGTTACTTTATGTTATAAACTTTAATTTAAAAAAAATTTTTGACAACTTTATAACAGCTTAAAACATAAACACATTTCATAGCTATACAAAAATATTTTCTTTTTTTATATCTTTATTCTGTAAGTTTTTTCTATTCTTAAAATGTTTAATTTATTTATTTTTTACTTTTTAAATCTTTTTATTAAAAACTATGATACAAACACACGTGTTAACCTATGCCTACACAGGGTCAGGATCACCCATATCACTGTTTCTCACCTCCACATCTCGTCCCACTGGAAGGTCTTTGGGGGCAATTACATGCCTAGAACAGCGATCTCCTGTGATCATGACGCATTCTTCTGGAATTCTTCCTGAAGGATCTGCCTAAAGCTGTTTTATAGTTAACTTTTTTTAATAATTAGAAAGACTACAGTCTAAAATAACTGTAAAATGTATAGTAAATACGTAAGGCAGTAACATAGTCATTTGTTATTATTGTCAACTATTATGTACTTTTATACGGCTGGCAGAACAGGTTTGTTTACGTCAGCATGACCACAAACATGTGAGCGATGCATTGCACTATGACATTACCAATGCTATGATGTCACTAAATGATCGGACTTTTTTTCAGTTTCATTATGATGTTATGGGACCACTGTTGGATATATGGTTTATTGTTCACCAAAACATCATTATGTGGTACATTACTGTATACAGAAATTTTACTAATTTTTGGGGGGATGATCATCTCATCCTGGAACATGAGGGTTTGCTTTGATTGAAAAATTTCTGTATCCTACTATGTTTATTTCACTTTAAGGAGAAGTAAATTAAAAGTCATAATTAACATGTGTATGTTTATTATTTGAATATGATTTTGATTCAAACATATAATAAATCACATATATATATAAATCTTTAAGCTGGTGTACAGGATTTGGCTATACAAACACTCTGATGTTAGTTTCCATTTGCATCTTTAATCAAAGTAAAGCAGTAACTCAATAATTGTCCCATTTTTATGTGTGAGTTTTAGGATAAATATAATAATTATATACATAATGAACCCATATAATAGACTTGGAAAAGAAAGATCAAGGAAAAGCTTAATTGCTCAGACAGGCTAAAGTATGTTTGGGGGTAAAAAGCAGCAAAATTGAAGAAATATATGAGAAGACTCCTTGTCACAAGCAGAAAACTGCTGCATTGAAACTACATTTATTATTCAGAGTATGCACTAAAATCACAAGTATGATGACAAAATACCCTCCTTTATATATTCAAGGCTGACTAATAACATAAAGCCTACAAAGAACAGGTCTTTTGAAGCCTATTATCATTTATTTTTTAAACTTAACATCCAGTAATTAGGCACTTTTTTTAACTTCTTAGTTTAAAATAATTATAAAATCACAAGAATTTGCAAAGAAATCTACAGGGAGGTCCCACACTCTAAATGTTATCATCTTGCATATCTATATATTTGATCTGCAGTGTAATATCAAAGCTAAGAAATTACCATTAATATAAACCCTAGAGGCTATTCAAATTTCATAACATTCACATGCACTCTTTTCCATACTCTGTTTCCCTGTATGCATATATAGCTCTGTACAATTACCATTTTATCACATTTAGTTTCATGTAACCACCACCACAATCAATATTTTTACCTAGAACATCATCATAAGACTCCCTTGTACTATCCCTTTATATACTATCCTCCCATCCCTACACCTTAGCGTGACTAATTTGTTCTCCATCTTTATAATTATGCTATTACACAAATGTTAGATAAGTGGAATTGTGAAAAATGTATTCTTTGAGATTGGCGTTATTTATCCAAGGTAATTTGCTTAAGATACATTGAAGTAATATGTATAAATAGCTTATTCCTTTGTATTGATTAGTAGTATTTCATGGTATATATACATTACAGTTTGTTTAACCATTACCCATTGAGAGTTTTTAATTCAGGACTATTAAAAATAAAGCTTCTATAAACATTCATATACAAATTTTTGTACAAAAATAGATGTTCATTTCTCTTGGATATATGCAAGAATGCAATTGCTAGGTCTCATGGTAAGACTATTTTTAGTTTAAAAAGGATTGTCAGCACTAAACATTTTAAAAATCCAATTAAAATGGGTGAAATAAACAGATATTTCACTGAAGAGAATATATAGAAGGCAAATAAGAACTTGAAAAGAGGTTCAACATCATTAGCCATTAAAGAAATGCAAATTAAACCAAATGCCAATTCAAATTAAATGCCATTCCATATATCTATAAGAATGTCTAAAACAAAACAAATCTGAGAAATATCTATTCAAGTCCTTCCCCTATTTTTACTAGAGTTATTTGTTTTCTTGTTATTAAATAGTTTGTTTTATATATTTGATATTAGCCCTTATCCTATGTATGATTTGCAAATATTTTCTCCTAATCTATGGGTTGTCTTTTAGTACATAAGCTTTGTAGTTTCATAAATTCCCATTTGTCTATTTTTGCTTTTGTTGTCTATGCTTTTGGGGTCATATCCAGAAGGTGGACATCTGCAAGCCAAGAAAAAGCCTCACAAAAAAACCAACCCTGCAGCAACCTGATTTTGGACTTTCAGCTTCCATAACTGTGAGAAAATCAAAATCAATGTCTGGTGCATAATAAAGCCAACTAGTCTGCGGTATCTTTTTATGGAAGTCTGAGATAACTAATACATCATTTTCAAAGTGAAAGAAGATTCCAATTCCTCTAACTGTATCAGATATGTGGAACAAGTTACAGAAGAAAGTGAGGATCCAAAGATGAAAACCAGAAAAAAAAAAGAAAAAAAGCATCTCTTGATAAATATTCTGGTTTCTAATTTGATGGTACAATGCAATTCCCACATCTTTGAACTGTGCAATAGCTTTGATTCTAGGAGAAGTGAGAGAAGAAACCTAGGAGTTCTCTAGAAAGTATAGAATGTAGAGAGCACATGATACTATTGTATGGATTACCCTCTGTTGTGTTTTTCAATAAAGTTGTCTGTTTTCCTCTTAAACAATGATCTTCTAGGAAGGCAATAAAATAAATAAATAAATAAATAAATAAATAAATAAATCTATGCAAACAAAGCATAACAGTTTGAAAACAGGGTAAACACATAATGAATAAACAAGTTTATTGTCTCTTTTTTGTGCAAGACATAGAGCAAAGCATTAGCGGGGGACAAGCTTCTTTTCTAGAGTTTTGCATTCTAAAAAGGAAGCAAATATTTCAAAAAATATATAAATCTAATAGAGGTAAAATTGAATCAAAACTACAGGAGCATTGTGTGTCCTTTTTCTCCTCATTACTTCTAGTCTGCAGGAAACTTACTCCTTTCAGGGAAGCCACCTGCATATCACACACTAGGACTTGGGCTGCTTATGAGAATGATATTTCTAAGTAGGAATATTAAGGAGAGGATTGGAAAAGAGGACTGGTTTCAGAAACATTTACTGGATCAGAAATAAAATATGATGAGGTAGTCAGGTACATGGGTCTTTTCTAAGACCTCTTTAAAGGGATATTAAATCAAGGTAACAGAAACATTTTACAAAATTTAGAATATTTTAATAAAAATCAACAGGAAGTAAGGCAGTCATAGAGGCTAAAAAGGAATGCACAGGAAAGTTTTAGATAATCCATATTTAATTTAATCATGCATTTGTATATGCTGATAATGTATGACTTTATCAAATAAGACTTTATCAATAGTGAGAATTGTTTTTATCAAAAAGTCCCAAAACAACAGATGGTGGTGTAGATGCAGAGAGAAAGGAACACTTATACATTGTTGGTAGGACTGCAAACTAGTACAGTGTCTCTGGAAAGTAGTTTGGAGATGCTTCAAAGAACTAAAAGTAGACCTATCATTTGATCCAGCAATCCCACTACTTGGTATTTACCCAAAGGAAAAAAAGACATTTTATAAAAAAAGACACTTGCACTCAAATATTTATCTCAGCACACTTCACAACTGCACAGACGTGGAAACAACCCAAGTGCCCATTAATACATGAGTGGATTAATAAAATGTGATATGTGTATCACATGGAGTAGTACTCAGCCATAAACAAAATGATGAACGTATACCTTTTGTAACAACCTAGATGGAACTGGAGACCATTCTTCTACGCAAAGTATCGCAAGAGTGGAAAAACAAACAAAACATGCACTCACTACTAGATTGAAACTAACGGATCAACACTTATGTGCACATATGGAAGTAAAACAGCATAAATCAAGCATGTGGGAAGGGGGAGAGAGGATGCGTAAATTCATACCTAATGGGTATAATGCACACTATCTGGGTGATGGACACACTTATAGCTTTGACTCAAACTGTACTAAAACAAATTATATAACCAAAATGTTTGTACCCCCATAATATTCTGAAATAAAAAAAACTTCATTAAATAATTATTGTGAATCTTTGTATAGGTCTCTTCAACATTGTGCTGTAATCAAAGTTTCTGGCAGACGGTGAGGAGGGGAGAGCATTGACAGAAGGGGGCATGTTTTCCATTTTGAAAATCATTGTGTATGTACATGGCCAAAAAAATTCATCTCCATATACGGCCAGAACTGCAAAGAAATAAATCATTTTTAAAACATTAAGTCAAATTTTCTTGCTAGAATAAAATTACTAACACAAAATGGAAAAGTATGAGCTAAAGCTCTTTATAAAACTTGTAAATGGTATGTTTTATTCATTTGTGTACATACTCCCACAAATTGGTCTTTTGAAAAGGACTTACTTTATTTTTAAAATATTTTTTATACCCATTTTACATTAAGTTTTTTTTCCAGCATACCACTGGGTAGGTAAGTTCTTTACTTCACTTTTACTGATTTTCTGGCTTTCATAAAATGTCATAAAAATCATGAAATGTCTCCATATTAAAAGAATCCCAAGAATTTAAATATTCCTCAATCTAAATTTCACTTTTAGCTTTTTCTGTGTTTGTAGGGGAGTAAAACATATCACACAGTGGTACAGATATCAGTTTTCTCCCACTCAATGACTTTTTGTGTGTTCATCTATAATTTATTTATAGAATTTTATTCTGGCATAGAAACGATTCATCTGTTCTCTTAGCAGTGGCAGAAGATAATAAAATCAACGGATTGAGATTATTTCCCAAAATATCAACCTTAAAATGTTGTGCAGGAAACTATAGCAGAGAAAATGCTGTTCATTTGATGCTAATTTATCTAATTCTCCATAAATTTACTTATTTTTCACAGTCATCTCACATTTTATTTTGACTTACTCTGAATGAATTTATCTTTCCAAAACATTGCTGAAGCAAGCACTGTTCTTAAAAGGATAAGTCAATGTCTATGTTTAGTGAATTTAAAATAAATAAAATCCATACATTTTAATAACATAAATGTAATATCCAGAAAACAATAGATTACTCATTATTCCTGAATGTGTATTGAAAAGAAACAGCACAGTTGTCTTTGTGGTTGTAATGTAGATAAAGACAAAATGGGTGCATCATAAACATTCTGAATTGTGAGAAAGCTAATATATTAAGTTATATGCTTAGGTGAAAATGACCAATTTCCTTAAATCCAATATCCTTTTCTTTTCATATTTCTAAAAATGAGCAGCTCATTTCTTTTTAAGGAAATTTTCCATAGTTTAAAGAACTTAAATATTCATGTATTTAACAGAACAAGTTGACTTATACAAATATATCATTCTACAGATATATTCAAAATATACACAAAATTCACAATTAATAAATATAAGTTTTATATATTTATAGAGCTATGTTTCTTCTTCATCTCCTACTTGTCACTCCTACACACTCTTCTCTACAACTTCACTAATATTTACTTTGTTCTTACTATTCTGTTCTGCTTCTGCTTCCACTTAGATATGGTTATAGGTATAGATATATTTACAGAGACAGATATATCCATCTCAATTTTACACACAACAGTGCTCTTATCTTTACTTTTTACTATTACATATAAAACATCTTCTTTGAAATTAACTTTGAAATTCAGCATTACTAATGTATGATTATGTATTACACCTTCCTTATTTATCCACATTCAGGCTTTATATGGTCATTTCATGTTTCAGATTTATAAATGATGAAATATTTTCTACTACAAAGGTCTTTGTAATCATTTCCATGACATAACAATGTTATAACTGAGAATGGACAGCATATTTTTGAAATCTCAATAGTTGGTGGAGGGGATCTCTAGAATGGTGGTAAGAGGAGCTCAGTAGACATTGTCTCAGTGAAACAATTTTTGACTAGTGAAAAATTATGAAAGCTGTATATAGTCTGCAGACATTTTTTAAAGAGCAAACAGCAAATAGGAATATATGTGTTGAAAGTATGTATTTAATCTCAGTAAAAAGAATGAAAGTCTGACATTTCAGCCAAAATCCACATCAATTTCCTGTTTTCTCTCCCAGCCCATTGTTACTACAGCTCCTCTCTGGTCAGGTGTAACCAAAGGACCAGATTCCTTCTCCCAACTCCTAGTTTAGGGCTATGTGTTCAGTCTAGGGCTTCAGTTTCACGCTAGGAGAGGCAGCTTGCTGACATCTCTTATCCTCGTCTCTGAGTTGCAGAAACTTTTTTAATTAGGTGTTACCAAGAGGACTCTGGTTCCCTTAACCCACCTCTAACAAATTATAGGGCAGAAGTTCTACCCCAACCACAGCAGGCAAATAATACTGAGCCCCAATTGCCCCTACTACAGGTTTTGCATGAGGTAGAGGATCCACTGTGAGATGGGCAAGCCAAGACTAGGAACTTCAATCACGGGCCACTGCCTTACTCAGAGAGCAAGAATATCACTGAGCAGATGCAGGCTGCTGTCCTCTACCTCAGCTCCAGAACAGAGGTTCTTTCTAGGCTGCCTCAGACTACCTTTATTTAGAACAGATATTGGGGAAATTCATCACTAATGGCACGTAAGAAGGGGATGGTAGCTCTATAATACAAAGACCCCCAAAATAATAGGCCAGGTATAAACTGACAACAGAAAATAACTAAGGAAAGAAAAATCTAAAAAGAAAGTTCATGGGGCTCAGTGTCAAAGTGTGGCAGCACCCTATCACTGCAAAAGGACACAATTTTTACTGGGCTGGACTGTGGAGCAATTTATACTCCACCAAGATGTCAAAAACAATAGAACATCTGAGAGCTATTAGTGGAGATTAACAACTGAATATCAAATAATAGACACAGACTAGCAAAAAGTTTAACAAGGAGACCAGGGAAAGGCACAATTGAAGAGAGCCAGGCAAAAATTACAGTCCCTCCCTGTTGTCAGAGAGACTGTGTGCAAGCCAAGACTGCACTCTCTAGGGAACATCAGGGGATGCATAGTGTAGGGGGACGTAAATTTCACAAATGTAGTTCAGTCAAGTTGCTAAATAAGTAAACAAACAATATAACAAGCCCCAGAAAGATAAGTTACTTGAATCATTTTCCAGAGTTGCTATAATTATCTAAAATGACATAAAAAATTATATAAAGTGTCCAGTTATATATTACAAAATAATAAAAGCCATATATGACAAATCAACAGCCAACATCATAATGAATGGGAAAAACTTGAAAGCATTTCCCCAAAGAACTGGAATAAGACAAGGATGCATACTTTGGCCACTTTAACATAGTACTGGAGGGCCTAGACATAGCAATCAGACAAGAGAAAGAGATAAAGGGCATCCAGTTCAGAAAGAGGAGGTCAAACTACCTTGTTTACTTATGATAGGATGTTATATCTATAAAACTCTAAAGACTCCTCCAAAATGATTCAAATTCTTCTTCTTATTGATTTCTAGTTTTATTTCATTGTGGTCTGAATTTCTCATTCAGATTTTGAATTTTTTTTATTTCTTTATATTGTTTTTATCTGTGTTCTCTTATATATCACTGAGATTCTTTAATAACACTATTTTGAATTCTAGTGATTTTATAGGTTTCTTTTTTGTTGGAATCTGTCGATAATTATTGTTTTCCTTTGGAGGTATAATGTTTTCTTGCTTTTTTATGTTTCTTGTGTCTTTATGTTGATATCTACACATCTGGTATAATAGTTACTTCTTTTAATTTTTTGGATTGGCTTGTATGAGGGAATACTTTTTCTGATAGATGTACCTATAGTGTTGGTTGAGTAGGGCACTTTAGCTTTGATTCTTGGTATGTTCAGAAGTGTAGTCTCTATAATCAGCATCTCTGGTATCTGTGATTTCCTCAGTGGCTTAGAGTACAGTCGTGAATGGAGGCTATGGTGAGGCTTTGTTGATGGAGATGCCAGGTGAGCCAGTGATTGGGCCACAGTGGTGGCACCAGCAAGCTGAGTTTGCCTGCCCTTGGGTTTCCAGATAGTATACACAGGTACATGTGTCAGAGGGTCAGAAGGGTCAATTCTTAGACTTCCAACCAGCTTTCTCAGGTGCTGGCAGTGGCATAAGTGAACCAAGTGAATGGACGCATCCTTGGGACCCTGGGCAGTATGCACGGTGTGGGCAATGGCAGGAGCAGTGATGGGCCAACTCTCAGGCTCCCAGGTAGAACACACTGGTGCTAGTGGTGGTGGTGATGGGCTAAGTGGGCCAGTCCTCAGGCTCCCAGGAGGCACAAATGGGTGGGTGCCAGTAGTGGCGGTCATGGCAGGCTGGGTGGGCCCATCTTCAGGCCCCCAGTAATGCACAGATGTCTGCAATGGTGGGCAGGGCAAGGCAATCCTCAGGCCTGAAGATAATGCACTTGGCACTGGATTGGGCAGTGCCACATGGTGTGGGCCTCTCCTTCTGTGCCTCACATATTTCCTGTCACTTCTCTACTGAATTGCAATGTTCTCTCTTAGAGACTGTTTTGGTTCTTCTTTGTGGAGGAGGTGAATATCAGGTGCCTCTAGTCAGCCATCTTGAAGCCTCCTAACAAAAACAGAAATTCTTGAAGAAAGAAAGAAAATAGATAAGTCAACAATAATGGCTTTCCACTATAGTTTAAAACCCTGCATTCATAAGGGAGAGAACAATAAGGTGGAAGATACATCAAAATATAGAACACTGGAAACAAATTATAAATCAAGACACAACACACATATAAAGAACAATAGCAGAAACTAATTTTTCCTAATTGGTTTGAGATCATATGGAATATTCTCCAGGATAGGCCATATGACAGACCATGAAACAAGCCTCAAAAATTAAAAAAAATCACTCAAAATATGTCTGTGACCACAGAAGAATGAAATTAGAAATTAATAACAAATAGAAATTTAAGAAAGTCACAAATATGTGGAAATTATTTTTTTTCTTTTTTGTTTTTTTTATTTCAGCATATTACAGGGGTACAAATGTTTAGGTTATATATATTGCCCTTGCCCCATTCGAGTCAGAGCTTCAAGCATGTCCATCCTCCAGATGGTGTACACCGCACCCATTAGGTGTGAATATACCCATCCCTTTTTCCCCTCCACCATCTGCCCTACACCCAGTGAATGTTACTACTATATGTGTACATAGTGTTGATCAGTTAATACCAATTTGATGAGTATATGTGGTGCTTGTTTTTCCATTCTTGTGATACTTCACTTCAAAGGATGGGCTCCAGCTCCATCCAGGATAATACAAGAGGTGCTAGATCACCAATATTTTTTGTGGCTGAGTAGAACTCCATGGTATACATATAACACATTTTATTAAATGTAACACATTTTATTAAATGTGTTATATGTATACCATGGAGTTCTACTCAGCTACAAAAATCATGTGGAAATTAAACAATGCAATCCTACATAACTCATGTACTAAAAAAGAAATAAAAAAGAAAATACAACATCCAAAACTTATGGTGAGCTATTAAAGCAGTACTTAGAAGCAAATTGACAGTGATAAACACCTATATTAAAAAGGAATAAACATCCCAAATCAATCATCTAATATTCCACCTTAAGTGTCCAGAAAAATAGTAGTAAAATTGACAAATCTTAGCTACACTGATGAGTGGAAAACAAGGAGAGAAAATTCAAATTATTAGAATCCAAAAATGAAAGGATACTACTCACATCTTTGCAGAAATAAAAAGATTTTGAAGGAATACTAGGAAAAATTGTATGCCAATAAATTAGATAAGTAAAATGGGACAGCTTACTAAGACACCACAAACTACCAAAACTAACTCAATGTGAAATTGGAAATCTGAACAGTGCTATAAAAAATAGAGATTGAATTAGTAAATTTAAAGCTTTCCACAAAGAAAATCCCAGTCCCAATTATGTTCATTACAAAACTTCTACCAACTATAGAAAGAAGTATTGACACTTATTCTTCATAAACTTGTAGAAAATTGATCACAGACCTGAATGTAAGAACTAAAACTAGAAAACTTAGAAGGAAAAAATAGGAATATCTCTTTATGAGCTTAGGTTAGCCAATGGTTTGCTAAATATGACAAGAAAGGCACAAGCAACAACCACACAAAGCATTAATTTTCTTATGAAATTTTTCACAAAAACCAAGCCAGAAGTCTTATAAATATGCTAGATCAAAAAAGCAAAAAAGCAATCCAATGGTGTGATACTGGTGAGAAATTTATTCAGGATTCCTGGGAAGGCAGCACCACTTTGGCGTGTTAGTGACCTTGCTTGGGGAAATCAGGAGACGGCATAAATAGGAACATCACCATTGACACAAGGAGCACCATATACATCCACAATGCTGAGCCCCCCACCTCAAATGACCTCATGCACAATCAACATGATGAAGTAGACTAATATAAAGAACGTTATTGAGGTAGAGAAGAAAAGAGGATTAACCTCCTATGAACTAAAAACTGCTAAGCAAGGAGGATTTTAATAGAATCTAAGGTCATATAGTAACATAATATTAATATAAGCCAATAAAAACAAGAGACAGGCAAAAATATAGGTTAACACCATTAATATGACAACATTTGAATGCTGCCTGGTAGGTAACACCTACAGAAATTTGGGTGCATAAGTTTGCTAGTTAGCTGTTACTGTGTAACAAACCACACACATAGATTGAAACCTAAACAATTTGTTTAGCTGACAGTTTTTTCAGTTAGTTATGTAGTTTTTCACTTTCAACCAAATGAAATGTCCTCTACTAGGCTTTCTCATTAATTTTAGGCAGCTTATATATTGACTAGTGTCAGGATAACCTAAACTGATTTCTTCAATGCTTGGCTTGATGACTGTCCTATGAGGTACCTTTATTCTCTTTCATTTGGTCTTCTTTCATCCATTAGGCTAGCTCTGAATGTTTACCTGGTGATTTCCAGTTTGCAAGAGTAGAGGGGAAAAAAAGCCAAAATTTACTGTGCAAGCACTTATAAAGCTTCATTTTGGATCACATTTGGTAATGTCTCATTAATCACGCTGCTTTAAAAATGTGAATTTGCTTGCAATTTATTTTGATGTTGTTTTGCTACTAAAACTGTATTCCACAGACAATAGCAAGGATGCTGCCTCTGTACATGTTAGAAATACAGAATCTCAGCTTCCACCTAGATATAATAAGGCAAAATCTGTACTTTAACAAGATTTTATGTGAGTTTTAGGTACTTTAAAGTTTGAGAAACACTATTTAAACTTATTTTAACAGAGAGTGCTTTTCATTTAAAGCTTTTGGTTTGAAGTTAATATAAAAACAGTAAGTCCTATAACCATTTATTTTATAAAGAGAGCTATAAAAGTATAATACACTGAGGGGGAAACTTTGTAGCATGAAATTTCACAACTTAAGCATTGCAAATATAAAATTTTAATATGTAACATTTATTTAAATTAGTTTTACAATTTATTATACACTCATTGAATTGATTAACTTAATGTACAAAATATACAATCAGAAAAAACACTCCACAAAGCTATTTTATTATATAATAAATTTTAAACGGATTAATTTATTTGTCATTATCTCTTTCTTTCCAATTTTACATGATAGGAGAAAAGCTATTTATTCATTTAAACAATACATATTTTAGTACATAGTAAATATTAATAGTGCTAATGTTATTTATTCATTTTCTATCTTGAGTATCTAATACCATACATTTAATTAAAAGTAGATAGAGTACAGATGCAGTTATGCAGTGTAAACCTCAAAAGCTTTATTGATTTTTGAAGTGCCTCACAAATAAAGTGAAATCTTCAGTTTGGTTTAAAGAATTTTCATGATCCTGTTTGAACTTGGTTTTCCAGCAATGGACTCCAACCAAAAGAAACATTTTTAAATCCCAAATATAAAATTGAAAATATGGATCACAAGTAAGCTCAATAGAATCCTTGAAAAAGCTGAAAACCAAAACAAAGAAAACAAAAAATAAAATTCAGGAATGAAAAAATCACTAAATAAATAGATATATTTAAAAAGAATTACAGATCTTCCAGAAATGAAAGTCATTTAAGGATTTCAAAACACAGTGGAAAGGTTTAACAGCAAAGCAGACCAAGCAGAAGAAAGAATTTCAGAGCTTGAAGATAAGGATGTTGAATTAAACCAGTCAGTCAAAAATAAAGAAATAAAAGAATTTAAGAAATGAACCAAATCTTTGAAAACATGGGATTATTCTGTGTATGGGTGTATGTGTATGTTGTTCATCTTGTTCAGAGTTTACTCTAATTCTAGAATCTAAAATTTGATGTCATTTTAAATTATTTTTGGAAATTACTCAGCCATTAATTATAGCTTTAGATTTTTCTTTCTTCTTTTTGGAGAAGATTCCAGACAATATGGATGAGATTCCAATCACGTACAAGTTAAAATGTGGGCACTTTTTTTTTTTGTCCCACAGCTTTTGAATGTCTCTTCTATTTTTCTTCACTCCTTCTTCTCTATTTATTTCAGTATGAATAATTTATAATGACCTATCTTCAAGCTTTTTGATTTTCTTCAAATTTGATGAGTACTCTGATGAGCTTTTCAAAATAATTCTTCATCTGTATAACTAACAGATGTTAATTCTAACATTTCTACTTGACTTTTATATTTCCTATCTCTCTCTAAAATTTCCCCATTCAATTATGAATATTTTTCATCATTTCTCCTAGAGCCTTTAACAAATTAATAGCATTTAAATTTCCCTGTATTATACTTCCAACATCTGGATCCATCTATGAATCTGGTTTTATTGTTTACTTTATATCTTTAAAGGGGGTTGATTTTTTTTGCATTTTTGGTTTCTTGTAACTTTTTATTGAATGATTGACATTGAATTCTGGACATAGAATGTAGGGAATGTTCTGAGGGAAGTAGTAATCATGCTGAGGGAAAAGGCGTACTTTTTTCTGCTTGATGGATATTGTGAGTATTTAGAAAATCTAGTCTAGAGTTGAGTTGGGTTTGTGGGTTTTGGTATGATGGTTACATTCAATTCATCTCTGTTATTAAATTCTTCTAGAGTTACTTTGTATATCTATGAATACTAAAACATTTTTTTAAAATTAAGGTTCCTGCTCTATCCTCAATGTTCAGTCTTCCATTTGCACCTGTGTCCCAGAGTCTGTCAAGGTCTTTGTTTGTGATCTTTCCCCAGGGCTAGAATACTATTGCATGTGACTGTGTTCTTGATAAACCAGTAGTGGAATATAGCTGGAATTTCTTTGTTATACATTTTCATTCTCCTTTTTAAGCAAGACCTGTTTCCCTGTCCAAACAATTATTCAAGATCAAAAATCAAATACAAGATTCTCCCCCATCAAGATATTTTTTCCTCCCCTCAGCTGGATGTCTACTTTCCGCTTGTGAATCTCATATAAGTTGATTTATTCTCTTACTGATTAGTTCCACAATTTTTGTGATGAATTTGCTTATGTTTTATCCCTCTGATGAGATATTGGGATTTTAAGGCCTTGCGATATTGTCATCCTAAAATTCCTAAATTAAGTGCACACAGTGAGTTATAATACCCAAGGAATCAAACCATCTTTTAATATAATCTGTGATGCATATTTAGGGAATTTGTATGTAGAGCTTAATATCAATAGTTTATAGCTTATAATAATCATTTGAAAATGAACATGTCCATGTATAATAAGAATAAAAATATTATATGGAAAGTGGTCTGAAGATTGAATCATAAATTTCTTTCATAAGTTATTGGCTTCATGTTTCAGGTTAATTATTTCATTAAATTAAAACTTCTGGGTCACTCAAGGTAGAGTGAGAATCTAATTTTTTAAAAGGTAATGCCTCACAAAGTTTCGCTGATTCTGCAATGTTAATATATTTTATTTCTTTACAGGACACCTTTTTCAATGAAAAGGAAAAATGAAATAGTACAGATATTGAATTGATATTGGAGGGGCACTGGAACTCCCATAACAGTAAGAGTTGAGCACTTTCATTATGGACTAGTGCCAGGGTTGTATGCATTATATTACAAATTATGTCTACTCTCTTTGTTTTTATTCCATTAGCATTCATATGTTATTTCATTGTTCATGATATAGAAAACTTAATTTTAATTGGCAGTGAAGCAATTTTTAGAATACACAAAAATTGCTTATCCTTCTTTTATATTAAAAATTAGAATCTTATATTATTATCCTATGTACATTCTCTAAGTTTTGAGATGTCATGGCTATTTGAAATATATAAAATATTGCTATCTGTGTGTGGAAATGGACAGAAAAGTTGCCATACTTAGACTATATTCATCATGAAAACATGAAATCCATTATAAAACAATATAAGAACCAAAATATTTAAAACAATTAATTTAAATTAACTAATTTATGGAACACTTAAACATATATTTTTGTTTATTTATGGGCAAAGAAAATGTATTTTTGCAAAAAGAAATGAATGAACCTATTAGAATATTGACATTCATATTATTTGAGATAAAAGATTGAGTAATTTCTGTTCACTATGAAGACACATGAAAGAAAAACAATCCTTTGAGTGAATTAATCAAGTCAATCATTAGAATAAAAAAGACTATGAATTATAGATATAGCATATCAATTTATATAACTTATTATGTAACTGAAGCTAGATAGAGTGATTTACTTCCAACATGTTGTTGATATGAAAAGCCAAACACACTTTTCCTGATGAAAAGTAAATGCACATACACACATTTCCTTTTCCCTTTCTCATTTTAAAATATTAATATGTCCTCTAATTCTCAGAGTTGTCCCATATGGAAAGTTATTACTTTTGTACAAAGACTACAACTATCACTTTAGTGCTATTTTATATGTACAATCTTATTTTTAATGTGTCCTATACTTGTTTATCTCAATGTATGTCCCACAAATCATCCTTACTTATTCCTTTCAGTCCAAAATTGATAAATAAATTGCTTCAATATCTTAGGTAATTGAAAAGGTAATTGAAAATGCCTTCATCATGCCTTTCTTTAGGGCCCCACTTCAGGTAGATTAGGTGTCATCATCATTTATGATGAGACTATAGCAGTGAATGTGAGATTTCTATAGATGTAGCAGCAGTTGGTAAAATATATAATCTGCTCTTTTGTAGTTATTATTCCTTGGCATTTCTGCCCTGATGAAATGGTCCAACTAATTTATGAATAGGCAGTTTGCCATGCAGACAGATGGCTCTGACTGCAGCCCAGAGACCATGTATAGGCCAAAAATGCTGGTGTTGACAGGATTTTCAGACATAAAAAATCAAATGTCAGTCTCTTAAGATGTGTCATCACTAATCCACTATTTATTGGACAGTGTTCTAATACAATTTTTTCCATCCCCATAAGGAGTGATTATAAAAAGAAGTATTCTAATGGAAAAATAAGAGTTGGGTTTCCTGTTCCAAAGAAAAAGGCAACATTTTATCTTCAAAAAGTAATGAATTTAAACATAAAGTATAATTCTATTCCATGATTCTTATACTACTGGGCCAAAGCTTATAATGCCACCAAAATGATTAGACTTATTCTCTTAAAGAAAATATCATAGCCTCAATAATCATTACTTCAGATATTTATCTATACTTCATGAAAACAAGTACTATATTAGATTGCTTTTTAGTAATATTACTTTTGATATATAATAAATCTTAATTATAATATACTCTGAAATCAGTTTCTTTTTCCTTAATTATTTGACACATAGACTAGAGAAAGTAAACATCAAAAGAATTAGTAACTATATCTTCTAATTTCAATCTTCAATTGAAGCTAAAGAAGATCTATCACACATCGACACTATTATCAAATAGTATTTCTAGTAAGTCATATTTCTTTAAATGTCTATATAATGGTACATATGAACACTGGCCTTATTTATCATGTTGTTAATTACCCAAGGGATACAATGTACACTACTCTGGTGATGGGTACAACAAAAGCCCAGAATTCACCACTATATAAATATATATGTAATGGAATTCAATTTTTGCCCTCTAAATTTATTCAATTTTTTTAAAAAGGAAAAAAGAAATAATACAGAACAAAAACAATGCCCTAAAAATTAAAAACAAAAACTGCATTTTTTATTAAATTCCAACATTGTATGAAATGTTTGTTTTGTTATGGGCTAAGAAGCATAAATAAAAAATTGTTTCAAAATGCAAAATAACTTTTATTCATTCATATTGTGTAGTTGAATAAATGTTAATGGCAAAAATAAAACTGACCACAAGAGCTGTGACATTCATGAAGTCTGAAAATAAAAATAAATTGAAAAATTATATAATAAAAGGGGGCCATTTTGATTTTAAAAATCTGTGTTGTGATGATTGGCATGGCTAATGGCATTGGATGCAAGACCTGTATTGTCATGGGGAGTTTCTTTAAAAAAATTGTCACTTGATATTCTAGTGAATTTATTAATAGAAGAAAAGATATTTTATGATATATAGGATAAGCTATTCCATCTAAATATCACTTCATCTAAATTCCAAAAACTTTGAAAAATATTTAGGACTATTGAAGCAGTTACTTCCTTTTGAACTAGAAAAGATGCTTTTATAAAAAGTTGATTAAAGACAAAAAGATTTTAAAAAGTAATAGAATTTATTTAACATGTAAGTTAAAATAATTATTTGCTATCTTACTGCTAGCTAAACAAAATAATGAATACTAAAATAACAAATTTTGAAGCTACATAGCAAGGTTATCAGTATTTATAGACTTGCAATCATACCAACAGGCAGAAGTTATAAACAGAGACTACATATAAGTAATCACAGTGCTCAATCTCTTCTAAGAAGCCAAACTGCTTGGAATTCTATAGTAACAACTGCTAATGTAAAGATATATGGCTAGTACGTTAACGGTTTACAAACAGTACTATATAATCCCTGTGCGCATATTCCTGTGTCAAAAGAAAATGATAAAACATAGATCTTATTCTTTAGAAGTTCAATATATAGTTTGTACAACAAGGTGCATATCAAAATGAAGATATAGAAAGAAGCAAACAATTGATAGAGATATAATAAGAATAGTTTGACATAGGGTATATCAAAATAATGTGTAATATAGATTACTACTTAGGAATAAAAGGAAAGGAAATCCTAATATCTGGCAAAAAGAGGGTATGAAAATTAATTTTTACATTTGGAAATTTCCAAACAATTATTTAATGTGATGAAACTGTTAAAATTTTTATTCACAAAACCAAATGTTCTGAAAGTATCTTCATCCCTCACAATATCCTATTACCATTTTTTAATTTGAATTATAAAAAGTTTCAATCAAACAGCACAGTTTAATCATATAATTTAGATACATTAATTACCTCAATTTGCTTATAACAAGTATCAAGTTTGTGATCATTTAGAGCCTTGACATTCAGATGTTATAGCATGAAATGTACTATGATTCTATTAAACACTTCATAAAATCAATTTCAAATATATTAAACCTATTTTTTCCAAACTATAACAGCGACAAAAACAAATATTTTTCTTTAAATTTAGGAAATAATAAATTATCATTTTAACCAATTTAAAGAGGTTTCATTTATACAGCATTGCAAATATTTAAAATGAGACCAAAATCTACAACTTTTTCCTACATGTTTGATCATTAGACCCTTTATTTTTTAAATATTTTGCCAAAATGCTGTTTAATGGGTAAAACTAGAAAACAAACTTTTAATATTTTCAAATTCTAAGAAAAAATAAAATAATAAAAGGGAAATATAGCCTTGGCAATCTTAATAATAGTATAAACCCAATTGTCAAACTAGGAAAAACTATCAAATTGAATATTCCCCAACAGTAAGCATCATAGTTTAGTAAGAAACTAGCTAGACTAATTAAGAAAAAAAGAGAAAGATTCAAATAAATAAAATCAAAATGAAAGAGATGTTACAACTGACACCACAGAAATACTCAAAATCATAAGAGACTACTATGAACAATTAATTATACACCAAAAAATTGGATAACCTAGGGGAAATGGATTAATTCTTAGATATATACATCCTACCAAGACTGAATCATGAAGAAATAGAAAATCTGAACAGACCAGTGTTGAGTAAGGAGATTGCATCAGTAATAAAAAGTCTCCCATTAAAAACAAAAGGCCAGGACCTGATGGCTTTACTGCTGAATTCTACCACACAGTTAAAGGAATAACACCAATTCTCCATGAACTTTTCCAAAATTTCAATAAGGAGGAAATACTTACAAACTCTTTTTACAAGTCTAGTGTTATCTTGATACAGAAGTCAGACAAGGACGTCACAAGAAAAGGAAACTATAGGTCATTTACTTGATGAATATAGATGCAAAAATCTTTACCAAAATACTGGAAAACTGAATTTAACAGCACATTAAAAGGATCATTCACAATTATCTAGTGGGATTTATTCCCAGGAAGCAGGGATGGTTCAACATTTGTAAATCAATAAATGTGATACAATATATCAAACTGAGTGAAGGAAAAAAATCATATGATCATTTCATAAGGTATAGAAAAAGCATTTGACAAAATTCAACATCTTTTCATGATAAAATCTCTCAATACATTAGATATAGGAGCAATGTACTTCAACACAATAAAGGCCATCTATAATAAGCCCACAGCGAATATTATACTTAACAGTGAAAAATTGGAACACTTTCTTCTAATCTCCAGAAAAAGACAAAGATGTCCATTCTTGTCACTGCTATTCAACATAGTATTAGAAGTCCTTGATAGGGTACTAAGGTGAAAGAAAGAAGGAAAATGCACCCAAAGGGACAGTGAAAAGGAAGAAGTGAAACTATTGTTGTTTGCTGACAACATAATCTTATATATAGAAAATCCTAAATATTTCACAAAAAATTGTTAGAATTGATTACAAAATTCAGTAAAATTGTAGAATACAAAATCAACATATGAAATCAGCAATTTCATATATACCAACAACAAACTTTATGAAAAAGAAAGTCAAGAGAACAATCTCATTTACTATAGGTATAAAAAAATACTCAGGAATAAATTTTACCAAAGAGGCCAAAGACTTGTACACTGAAAACTATAAAGCATCAATGAAAGAAATTGAAGAAGAAACAAATAAATAGAAAGATATCCCATGTTCATGAACTGCAAGAGTTATATATTATTAAAATGTCCACACTACTCAAAACTATCTACAGATTCACTGCAAATGCTATCAAAATTCCAATGTCATTTTTCATGGATATAGAAAAAATAATCCCCAAATTCATATGACACCACAAAAAACCCTGAATAGCCAAGGAAATTATGAGCAAAAAACAAAGCTGGAGGCATCAGATTACCTGATTTCAAACTGTCCTACAAAACAATAATAGTTAAAACAGCACCAAACAGGCATAAAAATATACACATTGACCAATGAAACAGAATAGACAGCCCAGAAGTGAACCAATGCATTTAAGGTCAATTAATTTTCAACAAAGTTGCCAAAAATATGCAACAGGGAAAGGACAGATTCTTCGATAAATATTGTTGCAAAAAAACCTGTATAGTCATATGTAAAAGAATGAAATAGAACCCTTATCTCACACCTATACAAAAAATAACTCCAAGTTGATTAAAGACCTAAGCATAAGATCCAAAATGATAAAACTATATGAAAAGAACACAGGAGAAAAAAACTACATGGCATTGGTCTGGGTAATGATTTTTTTAAAAAATTTAATCACAAAGGTGCAAACAACAAAAGCAAACACAGCCAAATGCGATTACATCAAAATAAAAACCTTCTGCACATCAAAAGAAACAATTAACAGAGTGAAAAGACAACCTATGAATTGGAAAGCAGTCTGCTTGATGAATAGAAAATAACAAATAAAGATAACATAAAATGTTATTAAGCGTCAAATTTAGTCTGTGTTCCTGAGTAGAGAAGACTAAACAGTAAATTATCATATTTTGTACTTAGTTATTTCTGCAATATTTAGAATAGAATGATCAGACCATTCAAAGACAATTGAAAAATTTCTTTCAACAATTGAAGTGAAATCACACAAATAAAAATCATGTGTTTGTGTCAAAGTATTTTCATACACTAAGTGAAGTTAATTCCCATCTTAATGTTTCCAGATAGGCTCTTTTCCTTTAAATATAAAATTTTAGTCTAATATTTCTAGTTCTGTAAGCTTTATGTGAAGAAATTTTATAGTACAAGATGAATCTTGCAAAATACTATTCATTGCAGTTTTCATAATAAAATTATGAAAACAGGAAAATACCTCAAATAAATATCTCATGTTAAAAAGTGGAGATGGCTCTTTGAAATACTGATTTCATTTTCTTTGGATATAGATGCAGTAACGGCATTGCTGGATTATACAGTAGTTCTATTTTTAATTTTTTAAGGGACCTCCATACTGTTTTCCGTAATGGCAATACTAATTTACATTCCTACCAACCATATATAAGAATTCCCATTTCTCTGCATCCTTGCTAATTCCCAAATCTTACCTTAGGCCAATATTAAATTGCTCATCCTCAATTTACATTAAAAAAATCAGAATAATGCAGAAGTCATGGTAGTTCACATACTAGCCTGTTAAAATTTTATGCAATCAGGAACCAGCAACTGTGGACAAAATACCCTATTATGGCTGAACACATCAAACCCCAGAGATATATGTTATTAAACACAACACCCACACACCCTAGATCATTCACCTTGGTTCATTTTGTTTTGTAAATGTTTAATTTGCAATTCTTGCTGGTTTTCTTCATTTATCCTTGTCTCAGTAATTAAACAACCTTAATTCTATCTTATTTTCCATTCTATGTTTCTAACTGTACTTGAACTTTAATAGGTAAAGTTCTTAATATACAATTTATTAATTCAAATTTAAGAAATCTTTTAAATTGGATTAATATTTTTGAGATTGCTACTTTTTATATTAGCACTCTAGGTAAGAAGTTGAATAATTTTTGAGCAGTTTACTCTTAATGCTATTTATTTTGTCTTGTTAGTATCCATGTGCAATGTTGTAGTACACAAAGTTTTGTAAGACATATATTACATCATAATATAAATACTTCTAATTTTAAATGTGTGAAATTATGTATGTACAATATTTATGTTATCTATTTTTTTTCCAAAATAATCACACACAGGAGACTGGCTAAACAAATTTTATCACCTCCAAACAAAGGAGCACAATGCAACTGATACAAAACAAACAAAAACAAAACAAAACAAACAAAAAATACTTATGCACATATAGAATTGAACATATTGAAGCTATATTTATAATCGATAAAAGTGAGTTGAAGATCGCTTGAGCCCAGGAGTTTGAGGTTGCTATGAGCTAAGCTGATGCCACAGCACTCTAGCCCAGGCAACAGAGCAAGACTGTCTCAAAAAAAAAAAAAGAAAATAGCAAGTTGAAGAATAGTATGTAGTGTGTATATCATGCCACTATTAAATGCCAAATGAAAAATTATATATATGGCTAAATCTTCCAGAAAGGACACAGAACAAAGTAATAGTAGGAATAATGAGAAGCATGGGGTGAGAATTTTTTTTTCATTATATACTGGTTTCATTATAATCTTAACCCATAAAAATATATTATTGAACCAAAACCAAATATTTTAAAAATGAAATAAGCTCTAATATTAGCATTAATCATCTCCTGATGAAGGGACTTTGAAATTTTAGTTTTGAGATTTTTTCTTTTTTTTTTATTTCATCATATAATGGGGGTACAAATATTGTTAGAGTTACATACATTGCCCCTACCATCCCTCCCCGCCCCACATGCCAGAGCTTCAAGCGAGTCCGATCCCCAGGTGGCGCGCAGGGGAAGGCAGGAGGGGGGAGGAAGTGTAGAGTTACATAATTGAGATTTTTTCTGTTCTGTGTTTTTATAATATAAAATACTTTGGTATATTCCATCTTAAAAGAAATAAAGTCAAGATTAATCAGTCTAAGTCTTAAAGGACTTTCAAATTTGGAATTCTAGGTTTAGACTGAGGGCTGTTCTTTGCATATACTATGCAGTTTTATGATGCATAATCCTACACTGGGAAGTGGATGCAATATCTCTCCATGGGTAGATTGCTATCCTCATCACTCCCGATATGCCCATATGATAACATCTCTGTGCTTTCTTATATTATTTCAGGTTAGAGAAGTTTTTCTTTTAATATCACTGCAATTAGAAGAGTCAACTCTTGCCTTCTTCTCTCAGGGTTGGTTTTTTTGTTGTTTTTTTTAAATCTGATGTATCTAACTTTTGAAACTTAGTTCATAACAGTGTTCTCACAACTCAAAAAGCATTAAAACACAAAGAAACTATTATAAAACCAAGGTTGGGATATGTTTCTGGACAGGCATATTACTTCTCTTTAAATCACTCTATTTAGATAGGCACTGCTGTCTGCACTGACATTTATATTAATTCCCCAAAGAATGCTCAAACAAATGTGAGGATGAAATAAAGCGACTGGTTTCTCGTTATTTTTCTCTTTGTTCACAATCATTTGAAAATTCTACTTAATCAGAAAGGGCAAACTTTCTCAATTTGAAGTCCAATTTTGCATTAAGGAAGTCAGACAAGTTGATGGTTCAATTCAAAGAGTCACATAAAAATGTTGAAGGACAACCAAGTACATAATAGTACATTAACTTCCTCATTTTGATAGACAGTAAAAGATATTTTTATACTTTAGTAGTTAATTTCACTGTAATTTATACCGACGTTTTTGTGTTGCCTTTGAATCTTTTAATTTCTTCAATTGTGCTATTCAAATTCCTGTATTCAAAATTGTGTCAAAAATACAAAAACGATTGATTACCACCAGTGGATAATTAGTGTCTTCCTGTTTGAATGTGAATTCTGAGAACATGATTTAAAATTTATCTGAAATCTCTAGACCAATTTCACATTGTTTGGATAATTAAATTTCTCAATAGCTGTTAAATATCAAAAGCTCTGAGCTTGTCTGTTTTAGGTACTAAATACAGTGTCATAAGATCTTTTATCATATGCATACTTGCAAGTGCCACTATCATTAAGAGTAATTCTGTCTGTCTGCATCATTGTTCTAATGACTTTGCAAACACCTTTGATAAAAATGCCATTGGTAAATATATTCTCAAGAATAGGACAGAGACTCCTCTTCTCTGAGTAAAAAGAATTCCTGAGCTATTTATATGTACTCCTGGGTGCTCATCAATTAATTTATTATTCCACATTATGCATTGGTTGAAATTTTTATCAATTTCTAGTACTTGAGAGCCCATTTCCTCTGCTTCTGTGGATATCAACATGTAAAGGAGGTAGACTTCACTCATATTTTCAGTAGCATAGAACTGATACTAATTGAAATTTCTCTTTCATTCTAAGACATGCTTTAGCAAAAGTTACACATATCAAATAAATGTCCCCTGCTCCCATCACATTATGTATATAGACTATTTTTAATGTTCTAATGTAGTCATAATTAATGATGATTTCTAATATTCTTATAGAATATATGTATGAATAATGAAGAATTCTAATGATCCTACTTCCAAACCAGTACTGTGAAAATCCTCTTGTCTATGTCTTTTCTCTCTCTTATTTAGTATATTTTATTAATTGAAATTCCCTCACTCTTTTCTTTTTTCACAAAGATAAAAATGTTTAGAAATTGTATCTTGTTTGAGCTATGAAGTTTTACAATCATGGAAAGAGAGAGAGCTTCTGACTTTGAAAGTTTTGCATCTTAAATTTCAATGAAATTATAGTGAATTTAAAGTAAACAGTATTTAAATTGCTTATTAATGTGGTTTTATCTTTTCTATGAAAATGGAAATTAAAATAACACATTTCCAATATTTTTTCAGAAATAGGCATTTTATCATATTTCTTGAATAATTTCAAGGTTACCTAATGTGATTTCATGTTAAAGGTAACAGTTAATGTGGATATATATTCAGATTAACCCTCTGACAATATTGATTGTGTTTTCAGGATTCCCAAGAAATGACATAATCTCATGTAAACTGGAATAAATTTCATAATTTTAAAATAAATTTACAATATGCATACTAATACTTGAATGCATTAAGTGAAGGAAAAACCCTTTAAATTTGTCTAGAAGAATTGTAAGAGTTTTGAACAGTATTGAAACACCCACTTATTGCATTTCTCTAGGTCTTTAATTAAGGACTTTAGTGCACATATTCGACATATTTGTAAAGAGAAAGTATTTACTATTATTCTTAAGTATATGCAATTGTACATGTTATTTAAAAATGTAGATAAACGTGTAAACACACATATAGGCACAGGTTATTTTATTCCTCATATACTCAACCCCAATATAGCCTTAACTTCATTTGACTAAAAACAATCATTCATCAATTTTTATTTTTTAAAAACAAATTTGTGTGATAATATTTTTGACCATATCATATTATGATTAAAGCACACATTCTAGAAAATCTAAAAAATAACCTAAGATATAAGAAATACTATTGAGACAATAAACTAAAATGTGAGTCTAATTGTTGATTATTTTTTTAAAAGCAATTTGAAAATAAAATAGATGATCTTAAGATGGCAATGAGTAGAACAAAAGAAACAATGTTTTTCTAAAAAGTTTGCTAATGTTCCTGAGTACATTATATGCAGTGAGGATACACATACACTAATTCTAGAGATTGTTAAACAAGCATAAGTTAAAATGCATATCTTAAAGTGCTAAACGACTAACAAATGAGTAGAAATATTAATAATGTACATTACTTTAACCATTGAGGAAAACAATACATAGACAAACAAAGCAAGATAAATCCAGTAAAAAGTATCTTTTTTTAAAAAAAGGAGTCAAGCAAATAAAAACATGGGAGTGATATCAATATTAAACTCAAATGTATCAGTAACCATAATGAATGTGGATGAGTTAAATCTGTCTATTAATGGTAGGTTTTAGCTAATATAAAATTAAAAATCAATAGAGTACTTTCAAGAGAAATCCTGAAACCAACAGAAGATTAAAGCAAAAAAGATAATAAAATGCAATGAGGAAAAAATCAATTCTAACTCCAATATCGTAATCGAGTAATGTTAATATCAGATAGGATATTATTTAATTATACATATTCTACTACTTTTAATATCATATAGATTAGTAGTAAGTCTGATATCAGAATAGAATCAAGACAGAAAACTTTCAAAGAGCAAAATGTAGATACTACATTTTGGTAAATATAAGAGCTCGAATAAAAGAAGTTATAAAACTGATGCTAAGAAATTGGGACCCTGAAAATGTGTAAAGAAATAAATATCCAAAAGTATATAATCTTTGGTAATAAGAGCAATAGAATTAAATTGAAGCTAAGCATAGATGAGATTCTGTTTGTTTGTTTTCTTACTAAAAACTTGGCAAAATGACTTAGCTGTGTAAGACTTACCCAGGTACTGCCTACTAGCTCAATTGTAAAACACAGTAATTGGTGCTCAACGACTGCAGAATAATCATGGTAATAGATTAAGCACTAGAATGTTCCATTAAGTGTTATGCTTATCAGGAATTAGTAGATTTGATCTCAAATATACCTGTGATTGTACAAGTTGATTAAATATTATAAAAGCCATGATCTACAACTCAGATAAAAAGAATGAAATGATCTACAACTCAGATAAAAAGAATGTATGAAAATTGAGTTCAGTACTTTGGAAAGACTCAAGAAAAGCTTCTGATCATTTATTTTAAAGATGTCAAATAAGATTTGGTGGACAGAAATGTGGAAATTGGATAATAAAATTGTAAATAATTTTAATTATTCTAAAACTAAGATTGCTTCAAATATATAATAACATTTTAATGCCACGGGGAAGAAATAATAACTGAACATTGCAGATAATATATTTTAAATATTTTTTGGAAGATAAACAAAACTATAATTATGGACCCAGTAAGTGCCTGAACCAAAATTAAAATATTGGTAAATAATACATGGTTATCCAATTTATGGAAAAATAGACATTACAAATAACATAAACATTTTATTTTTAGGATGCATGGTGTTATTAAATCATTTGAAAAATCATATCATGTTTAAGAAGAGTATTTTTCTAGATTAGATCTAGAAAAAATAATTCTTCGCTTCGTATGGAACCATAAGAAACCACGAATAGCCAAAGCAATCTTAAGCAAAAAGAACAAACTGGGAGGC
>VBSM01001562.1:29142706-29230431 GCA_008086735.1 Cheirogaleus medius | reverse complement strand
GTAACCCTAACAATATTTGTACCCCCATTATATGATGAAATAAAAAAAAGAAGAGTATTTTTATTATAATATCACTCATTACTGAAAAGAATGTAGGTGGCACCTGAATATTTGGCACAATATTTTCTATTAAATCAAGTCTAGTGTTTTCATTTGTCACTCCTTCAACCCTTGTTTTAAACTAGAAAATATTCTAATAAGAATTAATAGCAAATTGTTTCAGAGATGTATTAGTAAAATAGCCTTAGAATCCTAAGATGGACTTGGGTGACTTCTGTATTTCCTGAATACCACAAAATCAAATATTCTACCTAGATGTGAAATATCTCAAATTTAGCTACCAACTCTACAAATTTGTCTATATGTAAACCCACCCTGCCATCTCCTGTAAGGATAACTTCATGTCCAATTACTATACTTTTTTCTCATGGCTTCTCAGAAAACTTAACATCAACTAACATCTCTTATTCCTCCTGAATATTCAAGATCTCCTTCTCAACTGGATCTTTTCCAGCAATTCTCAAACATAATAAATTCTCTCCTGAATTAAATAAAATATTTATCTTGCTTGGTCCAATCTACCTTACAGATAGATCACCTTATTTCTTGCTTTCTATTCAAAAACATTTCCTACAGTTGTCTCAGCGTGGTATAACTTGTTCAATCACTAATTCAGACTTAGAAAATGGGCTATTCTTTATTTTTAGAACTGGCTTCTAATTTCTGACTCTGAGTCCCCAGTCTGCCTAATGAGAGATAACTTAACTGCTTTGAGTTAAATTTAGTCCAATCCAGTGATTAATGAATCAACTTGAGATGTATAAATTAGTCACAGTCTAGTGAAAACTTTCATTTTGTTCTCTTCCTCAGGTTCCAGGCTTTATATTCAGGAGTGAGGGAAGTGGGTGGGAAGGGAAGTCATGTACCCACTGCTGACAGTAGCACAGTGTTTGGCTCATTCCATATGCTGCATTCTACTATGGATGTCATTCTATTCCAAAAATAGGAAAGGCTCTGAGGCAGTCTGGAGTCTGTCAGGCATGAGTCTCATGCGGTTTTCTGGTTGAGGTTATTTTATTGATATACATAACAAATTTTCTCTGCCAGAAAACTTGGTTACATGACCTTTTGATCTATAAGACCTCTTGAGGCCCATAACCACCTAAGTATCTTCTCAATTGCCCTCCTGGCACCAGGGCCCTCTTATGTCTAAGTCCACCATGCTAGCATCTCTCTTGTTGTCTCTGCATTTATTGATATGTTATACATTTATTTATTTATTTTTGATGGTTTTACTCCTTTTACTTATTATTTATTCATTTATTTATTTATTTTATTTCAGGATATCATGGGGGTACAAACGTTTTGGTTACATGTTATGATTTTGCCTCATCCAAGCCAGGATTAGAGGTGTGTCCTTCCCCCATACGCATTTAATATTAATAGTTACCATTCTCCAACTGCAGCCTGAAAATGGTGATGGTGGTGGTGGTGTTATTTTCTTCCAGAAATCCTATATTTTGGAAAGCAGTTGTGCGAAAAAATCAAACTGTTCCTGTGTTTATCTTTATTTTTTTTTAAATTATGTTCTGCTCTCACTAGCCAGAAAGTAGGCAATAAGAGTGAAAATGAAATCCACTATTCTGGTTCATCTAAGATAACCAGTCTATCCCATCTACCAACTAGTTTAATAACAATTAACTATACATTTCTAAAGTCAACACATTAACAATTTTGTTTTCTGGTCTTTAGCAACTGTACACAATGTTTCATGTATATGATGAACATATGTCTTATATTCTGCATGGATATTGGTTGCAGGAATAAAAATATTTTAAGGCACATTTTGAAGTGCCATTTTGCCTCATTTATTGACTCTTCCAATGTTTTTTTTTTCATTTACCTCTCACACCTTATACACTTTAATGAAGCCACGTCTCTGTCCCTTAACTGCAATAAAATGACTTGAAACAAAGTAGATGTATTTCAGTGTCCCTGAATATATTTCAGTTGAACTTTTATCACCATCCCTTTCATATTTTTCCACTCTTATTATGGAAAATTTCCAATGGATACAAAATATAATAGTATAATAAATCATCATGCCTCTATTACCCAGCTTCAACAATTATTAATTCATGGCCAATATTGTTTCATTTATATCCTTGTATTATTATCTCCTTCCATGGAGTTATTTTACAGCAAATTTCAAACATTATATAATTTTATCATTGAATATTTCCACAGGAAGAAAAAGACCTTTTATAAACATAACTAGAAAATTTTCTGATTATCTCACAAATTTTTAGGATTTTTTTTTAATCAGAATTCCAGAAAGGGTACACTTTTCAATATGTTGAGCCATCATTTACATCTTTATTAATATAAATTCTCTCTTCTTGTCTTTTATCCCACAAGTTGTTTAAGAAAATGGTCATGTCCTTCTACTTTAAGCAATATTTTTTCCTGAGATCCTTGATGAATTATTTGTTTGAGTTTCCTGCTACTTTTTGGCCACTTCTCTTTTCAATCTTAATATTATTTTTTTTCAACCTAGATGTTATTATTTGCATAGTTAAATGGTTGTTATCATACCTATGGTCCAGATAACAAAAAGTGAAATGTGGATGTGAAGGAAGCAGAAAATTTAGGCTATCTCAACACAGGAGAGCACAGGAACAAAGAAAAAGTGTTTTGGTAGACCAATAAGCAGCACCCACTGTAGGACAATTCTCAAAAAACACAAATACCTATATGCACACTTCTCCTTACACACAGATGACAAAATAGACAAAACTTATATATGCCCGCATAGTGTTTATATTATTTTCTCTATGGATAACTTAAAAAAATAAAAAGTGTGTGTAGCATGTTAACAAATGCTATGGAGGAAAAAAATCAAAATAAATATAAAAATGAAAGGGAGGAGTTCTCGTAGAGAAGAATTTCATTTGAGTAGAGATCTGAGAAGAGGTGAGAGAGCATGACAATAGTAAATTTACATAAAGGATATTCCAGCCAAAAGGCAAAAGCATGATGGGCATGTTTAAGGAATAGCAAGGAGGACAGCCTGATAGAAAAGCAATAAATGAGGAAATAAATCTTAGACTATGAGATCCAAGAGGTAATGGAGCAGATTTTAGGTGGGAAAACAGGTGCTTGGCTTTAGATACTAAGTTGGAGATGTCTAATAGACATCCAAGTGAAGATGTCAAGAAGGAAGTTGGATTGTACTTGGCTGAAGATGTAAATTTGGAAGCAGTTAGTGTATAAATGCTACTTAAATCCAAAAAATTGAATGAGATCACCAGGAAAGTGGACTGGGAAGAAAGAAGGGAATAGTGGAATAATGATTTATTCCTATGGTAGTGTGGAATTTAATGGTCTGAGAGATAAAAAAGAACAAGCAAAGAAGATCAAGGACTAGTTAAAAAGAAGAAAAGTTTTTTTTTAAAAAAAAGGCTTTGTTTTAGGCAAAGAAAAAAATTCAGAGAAAGAAAGAGAGAGAGAGGGAGGGAGAAACTGCTCAACAGTGTGAAATGTTGTTATGAAGTATACTAGTGAGAGGACTGAACATTGACTATTGGATTTAACAACATGGAGGTTTTTGAAGATTCTAAGAACAGTTTCACCAGCTCTGGTGAGCATGAATGGTTTTTTAGGCAAAAATAAAAGAGTAATTGAAAGTGTGAATGTAGAAAAAAATTTTGAGAGTTCTTTTTCTATAAACAGAATTGAAAATAAAGTAGTATAGAGGAAGGCGAGGTTAAGTGAATTTTTATTTTTTAAGTCCCGGAGTTTACATAGTATTTAGCTTCGGTGGCTAAGGGAAAAGTTGATGGTTCAAAACAAAGAGGTGAGAATAGTTTTGTTCAAGTTTTTTAAAGAATTGGATCTAGTAACCAAGTGGAAGGTTTGGCAATAGCTATGAGCACAGAGGCCATCCACAGTAACAGAAGGGAAAGAACAATGTAGAGGCAGGTGGGTTGGTAGAAGGTAGAGGAAACTTTCAAGTTTTTTTCTGATTTTTTAAAAATTTTCAAAGTGAAATAAGTCAAGATGTGAGCAGAGATACTAGAGATTTGAGGAAATTTATAGAACAAATGAGAGATTTGAGGAAATTTATAGAACAAATGAAATAGTTATCTAAGAGGGTGAGAAAGTGAATGGACTATAGGAATAGAGTATGATTATGAGCCATATGAAAGACTCACCTGAAATTAGTGATCATAGAATTAATGTGTGTGAGCAGTTAGCATGAATGTATAGTTTCTCTAGGTTGGTCAACAACATGGTTGTGTGTATATACACACACACATGTGTATATAGGCAGAGAGCTGGATAATCACAATTGTGATTTTGTCAAGCAAACATGGGAAGCAAGAAAACAATACATGGGATCAAGTCGAAGTCATACTTGAGATGTGTGTATAATCTACCATAATGTTTAAACTGAGGAAGAAAAAAAAAAGACGGCATGAGAGAAGTCGGGATTGTATAAAGATAAGGAGATTAATGCATTGTAGGTTCAAATCAAATGAAAAGATTATTAGATATTAGAACATGAACACATTGAGAAAGTTGATGATAATTGATATTATAGAGTGATTGCAATTATAATTTTCAGGGCAAAACCATTTAAGAAGATGTTCTATAATGATGGGAATGTCTGCTATCTGGTCTGTCCAACGCATTAGTCATTAGCCATAGAGGACTATTGAAAACCAAAATATGCCACCAGCAATCTATTGCTAAAATAAAATCTAGGAATAATATTGAGCCCCTTCCTTGATGGCTTTGCATGTAATGTGCCCTCTTCCTAGAATAGCTTTCCCATTTTGCTACTTATTTCCAGAGTAAGCATGAAGCCTTACTATAGGTACAACTTCCAATTTTCCTGTTCCCCTTTCCATTGCTGAGTTACATGCATTTCCAATGTGTTTACATGGCATGTGGAGGGAGGAAGGAAAAGAGAGAAATAAAAATATTAGTGCTGGGAGTGAGAAGGAAAAATAAGAGAACTATGTGCAATTCATTATAAAAAAGAAATATCTTCCTAAAATCAGACTGTCCCCACACATGGACTGGACTCTCTTGTGAAGGAGTGAGATTTTCACTAATGAAGGCATTTAAATAGAAAGTAAGTCAGTGCCTGTAAGGAATATATAAAAGATAGTTTTGCACTAGGTGACACATTTAATTGAATAATTTCCAAAGTCCTGGATGAGTTTCAAGGCTCTTGAATGAAAGGTTATTATAGAAATTAAATATTTCTTAGATATATTCTACTGCTATTTTTCACTTTCCTACCTTGCCACCCATGAAGGGAACAATATGATATGTATTATTGCTTACCATTGCCTGGCTATAAGAGTATAGTTAAAAATTGCTAATTGGTAACATAAAAATTTAAGCTTCACTGGCATATATTTTAATAAATGACATGAGGTAATAAAAAATAATAAACAATGGCACATAAGTTTTCTGATTCTGAAATATCAAAATATTTATTTTAAAAATTCACCATTAAATAACTTTATTCCCATTAGAATGGTACTGATTTCTGAAATTTTCTTATGACTCATAAATAAATGGCTCCACACAGCTGCTGTCAGTCAAACATTAAAGTCACATAAAATTATTGAGTAGAGTGCCAGGAAAAAGAAACTTTTTTATAAAGATTGATGATTACACTAATTTTAACATCAGAGAAAGAATGACATGCATTGGAACATTTTTACTTATGAAATAACTAAAATATCAGAAAAACATATGTGCATAGAAAGAACAGAGGGATCAAGTAGGAAAAGCAGCTCTAAATGAAGCCGAGAATTAATAAGGAACACCATAACCTCTGTTAAAATCTTCCTAACATCATAAATCTTTAGCAAAAATATTCTCTTTAGTGCATGGAGAAGTTGGAAAAGATGCTTACTAAGATAATTAGTTTTAATATGATAGTTTTTCATTTCGTATTAAATTTGATGCTGCTGACCTATTCTTGATAAAGAACATATTAAATAATTATGTTTTGAATGGAGTGATTGAACTCATCCAGAACACTCTGCATTTGTAATTTGTTCTTGTAATTACTGGAATAAGTTTGTGATAGATCCTGAGAAAGCTAAAGGTGACACAGAATGAAAAACAGAAAGAGAAGGCCAAATAAACCCTAACACACACACACACACAACTGAAAAAGCTGGGTTTGTGCATGTGTGTGTGTAAACATATAGTCAGTTTTAAGATGTACATGCATATATTAAATTAGCATTGAATAAAAACTGAAGTATTGTGTCCGTATTTTCTCATATATGTCTTCTAAATTGAAACCGTTCATTTTGATAACCACTACTGGCATCAGAGCTTTGTTTATCATTATTATGTGACTATAGGATGAAAAGTACTCTAAGAGCTACAATGAATTTAGGAGCATTGACCAGGCTCATAGCAGTGGAAGTAGCCCAAATAAGTCAGATTCTGGATATCATCTGAAATTTGGGCCACTGGAAGTGTTTGATGGAATAAATGCAGTGTGTGAGACAAGGAGAGAAATCAAGAGTGATTCCACTGTGTTTTGCATTTCCTTGAGTGAATTTTTCATTTCCAGAAGTTCTATTTGGTTTTGTTTTTAATAATTCCATTTCTTTAGTGAATTTTTCATTCATTTCCTGATTTTTTTGTCTGTGGTTTCTTTGTTGTGTTTCATTTTCTCTTATATTTCATTAACATTACTTATAAGGATTTGGAATTTGGAATTATTTATCTGTCATTTCAATATTCTGATTTTGGTTGATTTCCACTGAGAGAGAGCTGGTGTTCCCTTTTGGGGGTGACATTTGACTTTGATTCTTCATACTTCTGGATTTCTTTTGCTTATTTCTTCTTATCTGGAACAGCTGTTGCTTCTTATTTTTGGATTTTCTTTTGTTTACATAGGGCTTTTTTTGCTCACTTCACTCATACAGGTGTGTTTGTAGCATATGTTGGGAGAGAACCTTTAGCTTTGCTTGTGCACATGGTGCTTTCATAGTGATCTAGGTTCTGGATGGATGCCTTGGTTATAAATGCCTTGGTTATGCCTTGGTGTGATGGTATTTTCAGTTGCTAGTTGTTTGTATGCTATAGGAGTAATGAGCTACATTAGTGGGCAAATTTCTTGACTCTCACTGATGAGGGAGGGTGGAGGTCTTTGAAATCCTTTTTCTTTCCCCAGCCCTGTGGTCTTCTTAACAGTTGAGTTGTAATGGCATACCCAGTTTAATCTCTGAGATGTTAGGTGGTGTTTATGGGTGAGAATCAACCACACTCTGTATGATTAAGAAAGAACCTCATAGCTTGAAGACAACACCTTAGAATTAAACAAGTCAGTCAAAGATAAAGAACAGAGAATTAAGAGGAAGGAACAAAGCTTACAAGAAATATGGGATTATGTAAAGAAGTCAAACATAAGAAATATAGACAGACATCCCTGAGAGCAAAGAAGAAAACAGACAGGGTTAGAAAACCTATTTGAGGAAATTGTTCCTCTAATTGAGGAAATATTCCCTGGTCTTACCAGAAATTTAGATATCCAGGTACAATAAGCTCAACAAACACCTGGGAGATGTATTGCAAAGAGGCAATCACGACATATAGTCATTAAACTAGCCACAGTTAACATGAAGGAGGACACCTGCCAGCTCAAAGGTGAAAACATCAGGAAACTTACAAAAGAAAAGCCATCAAGCTAACTACAGACCTCTCAACTGAGACCTTATAAGACAGAAGGGATTGGGGCCCCATCTTCAGTCTTCTTAAACAGAATAATGGCCAACCTAGAATTTTGTATCAGGCAAAACTAAGTTTCTTATATGAGAAGAGAAATAAAGACTTTTTCAGACAAGCAAACACTGAGGGAAATTGTCAGGGCCAGATCTGCCCTGCAGGAAGTACTCAGATCTACATTATATATCGATCAGCACGGTAGAAGCCCACTGGTATAAAATTATGCAAAAACTAAAGTTCAGAGCCCATATAGAATATTGGCTCGAGAGGTAAAACAAAGAAATAAGTTTCTATGCAACAGGATAAACAGAAATATATTCTAATTATCAATTCTTTCAATAAATATGGACAGCTTGAATTCCGTACTCAAGAGACATAGGCTGGCTGAATGGATAAACAAAATACAAGCCAAGTATCTAATGTCTCTACAAAACACATGTGACCCACAAGGACTCATTCAGGCTCAAAGTGAAGGGATGGAAACGATATTTCATGCAAATGGAAATCAAGAGAAAGCAGATATGGCCATTCTTATATCATATAATGTAGACTTCAAATGAACAATAGTAAAGAAAGACAAAGACAGTTATTATATGATAGTATAGGGAGCATTTCATCAAGAAGATATAACAATTCTACAAATTTATGCACCCAACACAGGTGTGCCCAGATTCAACCACATTAAAGTACATGCCCTTAACTCACATCTGTTCTCATAGCTCTGTGAGGAGATGGGCACAGAGCACATATGTCTTCTCTTATACACAGAAGTGAGATGGCTTTCTAAAAGTAGATCACTGGCCAGAGTTTTTGAGTTATGAGAGCCACTTCAGAGATTTCTCTTAGAAAAACAGTCACCACTGGCAGCACATTTCGGTGACATAGAATGTGGCACAAAACTTCCTGACTTGTGTGACATATTCAACTTGCTCAACAAACTCAATCTGTCATTTCAGGGAGACTTACAACTGTGCTCAAGTCAGCAGATAAAGTGGCTGCATTCAAAGCCAAACTGGAATTATGGGGGCGAAAAGTGAATATTGGGATTTTGACATGTTTCAAACATTAGCAGAGTTTTTGGAAGAGACTGAGCCAGGGCCTTCTTTCTCCCAGCTGGTGCATGATCACTCATCTCAGCTTTCAAGAGAGTTTGAGCATTACTTCTCAACCACAAAAGACCCCCACACTGGGAAGGAATGGATCCTTGAGACCTATTTGTCAATAAGCCAGGTGAATCAACTTTGTCTGTTCTAGAGGAGGATCAACTGCTTGAGATCACAAATGACAGTGGTCTTAAAAGCATGTTGGAGACAACTTCAAATCTCCATATGTTCTGGATTAAAGACAAAGTGGAATATCCTGAGATTGCCACAAAAGCACTGAAAAACCTGCTTCCATTTCCAACATCCTGTCTTTATGAAGCAGGGTTTTTCCTCAGTGACAGCAACCAAAATGAGATTACAGACTGGACATAAGCAAAACGCTTTGGGTGTCTCTGTCTCCCATCACCCCCAGATGGGACCATCTAGTTACAGGAAAACAAGCTCAGGGCTCCCACTGATTCTGCATTATGGGGAGTTATATAATTATTTCATTATATATTACAATGTAATAATAATAGAAATAAAGTACACAATAAATGTAATGTGCTTGAATTATCTCAAAACACCCCCTCCTCCCAGTCCATGGAAAAATTATCTTCCATGAAACTGGTCAAAAGGTGGGGGACCACTGTCTTATAACTTTTCTATTCCACTAGTTTGTTTACTATTAAACCTGAATTATTTGAAATTGGGAAAATAGGGCAACTAAAATTTGGAGTGTGAAACTCAGCCAGGTTGAATTAGAATTAACTTAGGCCTTATATTTATCATTCTCCTTTCTCAAATCACATTTCTGTAGTAAAAATTTATAGCTCTCTATGTAGGTATCCTTTTATTTACTTGGATATAAGTCATAAAACAAATGATTGGTACTAGAATAAAAAAGGTACAATAACTATATATTCTTCTTACAATAAGTTGGAATTTTGAAAATGTATGGTAAATAAAATTTCAGTTAAGCTATTTTTAAAATCTAAGTTAGTTAAAATTTCTTATCAGTCTTCTCCATTTATATGGCTTACGATATTTAAAATTTTATAAGTTTTTTATTTTGTGAAACAGTACATGACTACTTCAGGGTCTGAGAGAATTCACTCATAACCTTGATTATTATTCCTCAAATTATCATCACCATCAGCATAAGCATTTATATTCCATTTTCCAAAATCATGACAGTTATAAAAAGAACCATTTTCCCAAAAATGTGCCTATGTAGTTCATATCAACATATTGTAATATTAGTAAATTTATTGCTCACCATGGTAAGCACTTTAAAACATCACTTAATATATTATCCATCTTGAATTAATTTTTGTGCGTGGCAAGAGATATTCACCCTGTTTCATTCTTCTGCATGTGGCTATCCAATTTTCCCAGAACCATTTATTGAATGGGGCTCCTTTTCCCCAGTGTATATTGTTATCTGCTTTGTGGATAAGAGAGTTAAATGTATAAGTAATGAAACCATAAGATTTCTAGAAGAAAATGTAGGAAAAACTCTTCTGGATATCAGCCTAGGCAAAGAATTTATGACTAATACCCAAAGGCAATTACAGAAACAACAAAAATAAGTAGGACTTGATTAAATTATAAAGCTTCTGCACAACTAAGGAACAGAGCAAATAGACAACCTACAGAATGGGAGAAAATATTTACCATCTATACATCCAATAAAGGGCTAATAACCAGAATCTACAAAGAATTCAAACAAATCAGCAAGAAAAATACACTCAACCCCATTAAAAAGTGGGCAAAAGACATAAATAGAAGTTTTTCAAAAGAAGATAGACAAATGGCCAATAAACACATGGAAAAAATGTTCAACATCACTAATTATCAAGAAAATGCAAATTAAAACCACAATTAGATATCATCTTACCCCTGTTAGAATGGCTTTTTATTAAAAAGTCTAAAAACAATAGTTGTTGGCATGGACGCAGAGAGAAAAGAATGCTTATACACTATTGGTGGGACTGCAAATTAGCACAATTTCTATGAAAAACAGTATGAATTCCTTAAAGAACTAAAAGTAGGCCCCACTACTGGGTATCTACCCAAAGGAAAAGAAGCCATTTTATCAAAAAGACACACGCAGTCGAATGTTTATTGCAGCACAATTCACAATTGTAAAGATGTGGAATCAGCCCAAGTGCTTATCAATTTATGAGTTGATCAACAAAATGTGGTATATGTATACCATGGAATACTACTCAGCCATAAAAAGGATGAATCCATGCCTTTTGCAACAATTTGGATGGAACTGGAGATACTATCCTAAGTAAGGTATCTAAAAAATGAAAAAATAAAAAAACACTTGTAGTTGCTATTAAACTAGAACTAACTGATGAGCACACATGTGCACAGAGGGAAGTAAAACTCAATGGAAATCAATCAGGGGTCAGGGGAGAAGGGGTTGGGTGAAAATCAACCTAACAAGTACAATGAACACTATCTGGGTGATGAGCATACTTATGCCATGACTCAAGCATTACAAAAGTGATTCATATAATAAAAAACATTTGTACCCCTGTATTATTTTGAAATAAAGAAAAATCACTTAATATATTATAAAATATAATATTTTAAAAACAGTCACAATAGTCAACAATAATCAAAAGAGTTAGCCTTCTTTCTTTCTTTTTATTTTCTCTTGAGGCAGGGTCTTGCTCTGTTGCCTGGGCAAGAATGCAGTGGTGTAGTAGTAGCTCATCGAAACCTCAAACTACTGGGCTCAAGTGACCCTCTTGCCTCAGCCTCCAAAGTAGCTGGGAATACAGGCACACACTACGACACCCAGCTAATTTGTTCTATTTTTTGTAGAGAAGAGGTCTCACTGTTGCTCAGGCTAGTCTCGAACTCCTGACCTCCCATAGTGCTATGATTATAGGTGTGATCCACCACGCCAGGCCTCTTATTCTTTTATAATTGATGTGACTACTGAAGGCCTTACTATTTTATTTTTGTTTCATTTGTTCCTTGTCTTTGTGAATTTATACATAACGAAGATAAAATAGGGTATTGAAATATTTCAAAGATCAAATTATGTATAAGGTCTACTTATATATTTTCAATTCAGAAGGTAGAAACACTTTGGCAAAAATTCACTGTTTATATATTTTATGGATGCATTTATGCAAACATTTGCATATTGAAGCATTAGAAAATAATTTGCTCTTTGTAAACAATTGGTGAGGCATCCTACAAATCACTATATTCATTTTTAGAACATTATTACAAGAGTAATTAAACTAAAAAAATTTTTCCTAGTGGCCTGAAGGAGTGAAAGGTTAATGGCTTAATGAAGTCTCACAAAATAAACAGTAAGAATTTAACTTTCTTTCAACCAGTAGGTGGTAAATTAACAGGTAATAATATTTGCATTTAGTATGCATTCACATATCAATACAGTATACTAAGAGATTTTTTTAGCTGACAGCATGCATTACTTGAACTATATTATTTCTCTGCAAACATCCAAGTAAATGAATATTGGACAAGCAAAAATTGATATTTTTATACCATGGCTCTCTGCATAATTATTTCTTGATACAAGGGTATATTTCACACCACATGAGTTAAAGTTGAGAATATGTGGCAAAGGCATGGAAGGAGAGATCCAAAGATCAATGAGGTCTTAATTTAAGAACCTGTGCTGATGGAACTGAAGGATCAAACACCAGTGAGTTTAACCTTGGACTTAATTTCACAAAAACTCTGCAGGATATAGCAAAGAATCAGACCAAAGGTGTCAACGGTTAAGCAGAGTAATAAGGTGTTGAGACATATAGGAATTTGCAGCCCTCAAAGATAATAGAGATAAATTAAGCTTTTGGGGATGCTTGAGGACAGTCATGCTAGTAAAAGGTCTTAGATAGGTAGCTTTAGTTTATTTTTTTTTAAGGAAGTCTCAGAAAGAGTATTTATGTAAATGTATGAATAGCAAGTTTTAAAGAATTAATTCTTTGTCAATTAGTATCCAGGAACAAAGAATTGACAAACAATTAATTATTCTTTGTCAATTAGTATCCAGGAACCTGTGTGGTCACTGTTAAATTCTGTGTGAAATGATGAACATACAGACAAGACTGTATGTATTAACTCTGAAGTTCTATACACTTTTCAGGTTAGGCAATTACCACAGTTACCCTGGTTACTTATTTAAGGATATGGCAAGGAGAGTCTCCAAAAAATGAACTGATAAATGTGAGTTGAGGGAAAAAATCAATTTCTTTTTTTGAAAGGACAGGTCCAGAATTGTAATGATGGAAAGAATTCTAAGATTCAGTTAAAATGTCTCTTGAACAGGTTAGAACAGGCAAATGGTCTAAAGCACTGGAGTATGGGTAAGCTAGAGAAGTTCATGAGATTGGGATGGGGTAGGATAAGATGCTTTGGTTTGTTCCAGCAAGTGTTAACAACTCTCGTAACAGCTCTATGTCAGCAAGTGTTAACAGCTCTTGCAACAGCTCTTGACCAGGGAAATAACCGAGCAGCATGTGGAGAGTGGAGAACAGCCTTTATTCCGTCAGCATGCTCCGTTGACTTCTGATCTTCTGACACGCCTTCCCCGTTCTCCTCCAGCTTTTATACCTTTGGTAAGACTCAAAAAGCGTCCAATCAGCAACAAGCTTCAACATCCAATCAGCAACAAGCGTTAACATCCAATCAGCAACAAGCTATGACATCCAATCAGGAACAAACTTTAACATCCAATCAGGATTGCGCAAGCAGCACGGCTGTGGAGGAGCCTGGAGCGCTGCATCGGGACCAGGAGCAGGAGCAGCAGGGAGGCGGCGAGTGGCCGGTCCCACTTTCCCTGTCATTCTCCCCTTTTGATGCCCTTGTTAGTTTACACAGAGGCATCAACCTCTCTATGAATCTAACAACTATATTGGGCAAGCAGGGTCCCATGGTTACCATCAGAAGGATCTTTTAGCCCTTTGACTTTGGTAGTTACAATTCCTGATTGGTTTACATAGTAACAGCATTCTTCCCCCAGTGAGCCCCAAGCAAGAACAACACAGAGACACCCCATGTAGATCCAGAAAAGGATTACCAAGAAACAAGTTAGTCCAGTCTCTTGGGGCAGAGGCCCCAAGTCCAATTTTTATAAGAGTCCAGACCAGTGGTCCCATTTAGCCCCTGGCTTCCAGCCAGATTCAGGAGCAATCTGTACCTGAGAGCTTGGATGAGCACCCATAACTCTGCCCTCTGGGCTGACCATCCCTGAGGCAGAGGGCTGACCTGATGACTTCGCTCTCTATGGTGAATGCGTAGCCAGCCAACTGTTTGCCATCCTGGATGTAGTTGCTGCCGTCCGTGTAGAGCTCCAGGTCAGGCACTGGCAATGAACTATCTTTCAAGTCTGGCCGGCTTGCATAGACCTCCTCCACGGCCTCAGCACAGTCATGGTCCCGGGGCCCTGGCCCGGTAGGAAGGAAGGTGGCAGGGTTCAAGGTCCGCACAGACTCAATGGTGACTCATGGTTTGCACCAGCCGACCACTAGAAAGCCATTGGTGCCCCGATGTGTTCACCAAAGCCACCACTGCATGCGGGACCTGCACACAGACACCCTGCCCAAGCACAAGCACGTCCACCTCCTTGACCAGCAAGACGGTTGCTGCCAGTGCCCACAGACAAGGCAGCCATCCCGACGCTACCGAGTCCAGCTGCTTGGACAGGCAGGCCACTGGCCTCTGCCAGGGGCCCACAGTCTGCACTAGTGTCCCCATAGCTACCTGCCTCTCACCTCTGAGGGCAGCCTGTTCAGCCTCCTCAAGCCAGGCCTGAAGCTCCCTCACTGTCTGTTCCAGTGTCTTCTTTATCCGTTTCAGGTGTGCACTTGTTTCCTGCTCCTTCTTGGCAGCATCGGTGATGGCCTTTTTGGCCTTCTCCTCTGCCTCCCGCCTCTCCTGGGCAGCCTCCTCCACCTGGTTCAGGAGGCCTGTGTTCTGCAAATACAGGAGGTTGAGTCGCTCGGTGGCCTCCAACAGCTCCTGCTCTGCCAGCTGCTGGCTGCGCTCGCCCTGCTCCAGCGCAGCCTGCAGCTCCTCCAGCTCAGAAGCCAGCAACACAGCCCAGCTCTCCAGGGCCTGCGCCTGCTCTCAGAGCTCAGCTGCCAGCCGCTGCTCTTCATCCCGCCCTGCCTGCTCCTCCTTCAGCTGAGCCTGGAGCAGCCGTGTGGCTGCCTGGGCCTCTGTGGCCTGACGGGTAGCATGGCCCAGCTGGAACTCCAGGTCATTGCAGGCCTGGGTCTCAGCATCCAGGGAGGCCTGCAGGGACTCCACTGCCTGCTGGTGGTTGCGCCTCAGGTTAGCGTACTCCTTATCTTTCTCCGCCAGCTTCTTTTTGGCCTTCTCCAGCTCCTCGGTCCTCTGGATGGCATCTGCCTCATACTTGCTCAGCAAGTCCCGTCCCAAGAGAGGCACCGGACAGTCTGGCATGTAGAGGACCTCGTGCCTTATCTGATGGCCCCCCATTTGGCAAACCTGGGACTGGCAGAAGGGTCTGGCTACCTGGGTTCCGGTAGCTCCAACTATAGTTGTTTCCCGTTTTGTAAGCGGGGCCATGAGGGTTGTCACAACTGAGTGTTCTGCTCCAGCGCACACCATGAATGTCACTTATTGGCCCCCATTCATCTTGACCGTGGGTTCCCGAGGGCTGAAGGAACCCAGTTGGCCCGACTCGGAGTCAATGCCAGCGAGCCCCACTAGCTCTTGGGCTTCTGGTTTCTGCTGGATAGTCCCGAATGGGGCCTTCCCTTGTGACAGGTGACTTCTCTTGTGGGGGCATTCATTCTTCCAGTGGCCGAACCCCTTGCAATTGGCACACTGTTCTCTTGCCAGGGGTGCCCGTCCTCTGGTTCCCCCCTTTTGTGGGGGTCCGGGCTGCTTGGACGGGTCAAGTCTGCTGAGGGCAGCAGCCAGGAGGGCGGCCTTTTTCTTCATCCTCTGATCTTTCTCCCTCTGAGCGATCCAGTCCCAGTTGACATACACCTTGTGGGCCACCTCCATTAACTGTGTGATGCTCATGCCTGCGAATCCTTCGAGTTTCTGCAGCTTCCTCTGGATGTCGGAGGCCGATTGCCCAACAAATGCTGCATTTACCATTCTCTGGTTTTCGGCTGCCTCTGGGTCAAGAGGAGTATATATTCAGTATGCCTCACAGAGGCGTTCGTAAAAGTCATAGGGTGACTCCTCTGGCTTCTGGGTAATTAGGGCAACCTTGTTCATGTTGGTCGGCTTTTTGGCTCCTTCCTGCACTCCTTGGAGAAGAGCCTCTTGGTGATCAGGCTCCTCTTCTGTCCAGTGGCTTCAAGGTGCCAGCACGGTCAGTTTCCCGGTCAGGGAACCAAAATGTTCCGGCAAGTGTTAACAGCTCTTGCAACAGCTCTTGACCAGGGAAATAACCGAGCAGCATGTGCAGAGTGGAGAACAGCCTTTATTCCGTCAGCATGCTCCCCTGACTTCTGATCTTCTGAACCCCCTTCCCCGTTCTCCTCCAGCTTTTATACCTTTGGTAGGACTCAAAAAGCGTCCAATCAGCAACAAGCTTCAACATCCAATCAGCAACAAGCTATAACATCCAATCAGGAAAAAACTTTAACATCCAATCAAGATTGCGCAAGCAGTGCGGCCGTGGAGGGGCCTGGAGCACTGCAGCTGGACCCGGAGCAGGAGTGAAAGGGAGGCGTCGAGCTGCCACGTCCCGCTTTCCCTGTCAGGTTAATTCCAAAGTCATTAGAGAACTGTGGCATCATACTTTGTATCTAACTAAAATATTTGCTTATGGGATCTCAATGTATGGGGGACTCTAGGTCCCCATGAATCAAGCCCAAAGGTAAATCTTAGTATTGATGTACATAGTGAAATTTAACATATGATATAGTACAATAATTTCTACAGGAGACAATTCTGTAGTAATAATGCTAGCCTACTCTTTTTGACTATTTATATATTAGATCCTTATATAGTGGTTATTACTAATTAATATTTAATAGAAGCAGAAGAAGTATATATCATAAAGAATTTCAAACTCTTTAGGAATCTGGAATGCAGTATTTTCAAAAAAAGGAAGTTGTGAAAATTTTGCATATTAAAAGGCTCTCCTTTCTTTGAAAATTTAATTAAATTGTGTTTTATATAAGAATAAAAGCAATAAAAGTAAATAAACAAAAAATATTTCTCTTGTCCATTCCCGTTTCTAATAAGCAATCTTGAAGATATATAAAACAAGTAGAAAAGAATAAAGACATGTGTGGAACAGATATAAGTAAACATTATATCCAAATTAAAACATAATTGCATCATCTGGTAAACATCCTGCTTGATCAGGTGTTACTTTTAATCCCAGCTCAACTCCATGCCTCTCTTCACATTTCTTATTCTCAGCGAAGTGCTACTGCAGTGAATACATCAATATCTAACTATCTATCTGTCTGTCTATCTATATCCAGAAACAGGATATATATGCAGATGGATATTCCAGCTTGGAGCTATGGGATGTAGATTTGAGTGTATGGTTGCTGCCTCTACTTTGTCCTTTATGCTATGCACACTTGATCTATTAACTTCCGTCTTATAAGCCTGTATTTTTGATGCATTTGATTTGATTAGCTTCTAAGGATAGCCAGGAAAGAGTGAGATAGATTTTATTCCCTAAACTTTATGCCTAGCCTACTCAGTGGCCATCCATCTATTAATAATAATTGATGCACTCAATAGTTCTATATGGTATGCATAAGGACTAGTTCTCTTTAGTTAAGGATACTGAGAATTATAGAACTTAAATAAATTGCTCATTTTCTACCTATTGAACATATCTGAGATTTGAAGCCAGTCTTGTGCCTCTAGGCTCTTAATATTAGGCTTGCTACCTATTTATTAATTTATTCATTCACTTATTAATTTGGGAACCTTACTAATAAAGATACCACATGAGACATCGTTCAAGACTAGAAATAAATATTCTAAGGATGGTATTAAGGCTCATTGAGGATAAATGTGGACTGTCCAATGACATGGGAGTAAACAAAAAATAAAAGAAACATTATGACAGTCTTTATTCCATGCAGTTAACAGCAAACTGATTTAGAATAAGTTAATAGAGACGAATCCTGGCATACATCATTGTATTGTGCTTCACAGATATTGCTTTTTTTTTTTTTTTTTTTACAAATTGAAGGTTCATGATAGCCCTGTGTCAAGCAAGTATATTGGAATCAATTTTTCCTAAAGTATGTCTTAATTTCATGTCTCTGTAGCATATTTTGGTGATTCTAGCAATATTTCAAACATTTTAATAATTATTATATCTGTTATGGTGATCTTTTGATCAGAGATCTTTAATGTTACTATTGTAATTGTTTTCAGGCACCATGAACTGTGGCCACATAAGACAGGAAGCAAAGAAACATTGTGTATGTTCTTATTGCTCCACTGACTGACCATTTCCTCATCTCTTCTCCCTTTCTTAGGGCCTCCCTATTCCCTTAGCACAACAATCTTGGAATTAGGCCAGTTAACAACACTACAATGGCCTCTAACTGTTCAAGTGATAGGAAGAGTTGCACACCTCTCATTTTAAATCAAAAGGTAGAAATGATTAAGCTTAGTGTGTAAGGCATGCTAAAAGTCAAGATAGGCAAAAACTAGGCCTCTTGTGCCAGTTAGCAAAGTTGTAAATGCAAAGGAAAATTCTTGAAGGAAATTAAAAGTGCTACTCCAGTAAACACATGAATGATGTAGCACACAAATAAGAAAGAGAAACAACTTTACTGCTTATATGATGAAAGTTTTAGTGGTCTGGATAGAAGATCAAATCATCCATGACATTCCTTTAAGCCAACACCTAATCCAGAACAAGGCTCTAACTCTCTTTAATTCTATCAAGGCTTATAAAGGTAATGAAACTGCAGAAGAAAAGTGTGAAGCTAGCAGAAGTTTGTTCATGAGGTTTAAGGAAAGAAGCCATCAACATAAAAGTACAAGGTGAAACAGCAATTGGTAATGTAGAAGCTACAGCAAATTATCCAGAAGATGTGGATAAGATCATTGTTGAAAGTAGCTACACTAAACAACTGATTTTCCATGTAAACAAAACATGGAAGGATGCTATGTTTTATGTTGGAAGATGCTGTCTAGGATTTCATAACCAGAGGAGAGAGGTCAATGCCTTGGTTCAAAGCTTTAAAGGACAGGATGACTCTCTAATGCAGCTGCTGACTTTAAGTTGAAACCAATGCTCATTTACCATTCCCAAAATTGTAGGTCCCTTAAGAATTATGCTAAATCTACTCTGGCTGTGCTCTATAAATGGAACAAGAAAGCATGGATGACAACACTTCTGTTTACAGCATGGTTTACTGAATATTTTAGTGCCAATGTTGAGAACTACTACTCAGAAAAAAGGATTCCTTTCAAAATAGTATTGTTCATTGACAATGCACCTGGTCACCCAAGAGCTCTGATGATGTACAAGGAGATTAATGTTGTTTTCACACCTACTAACACAACATCCATTCTGTATCCCATGGTCAAAGAGAAATTTGAACTTTCAAGGCTTGTTATTTAAGAAAAACATTCTGCCATAGGTAGTGGATTCCTCTGATGGATCTGGGAAAAATTGAAAACCTTCTGAAAATGATTCACCATTCCAGATGCCATCAAGGATGTTTATGATTCACAGAAATAAGTCAAAAAATATCAACATTAATAGGAGTTTGGAAGAAGTTGATTTGATCCATCACGCATGACCTGGAAGAGTTAAGACCTCAGTAGAGGAAGTAACTGCAATTGTGGTGGAAATAACATGCAAACTAGAATTAGAAGTGGAGTCTGAAGATGTGACTGAATTGCTACAATATTATAATAAAACTTTAATGGATGAGAAGTTGCTTCTCATGAATGCAACTCCATCATTCTTATAGATGAGCGAAATCAGTGGTTTCTTGAGACAGAATTTTCTAGTGAATATACTTGTGAACACTGTTGAAATTAAAGCAAAGGATTTAGAATATTGCATAAATTTAGTTGATAAAGCAGTAGCAGAATTTGAGAGGTTTGACTTCAATTTTGAAAGACTTTCTACCATGAGTAAAATGCTATCAAATAGCATCGCGCACTACAAAGAAATCTTTTTGTGAAAATAAGAGTCAATCAATGCGGCAAGCTTCATTGTTATCTTATTCTAATACATTGCCACAGCTACCCCAGCCTTCAGCAACCACCACCAGTCAGTGGCCATCAACGTTGAGGAAAGAGTTTCCGCCAGCAAAAAGATGATGAAATGCAGAAGGCTTGGATTATTGTTAGCACTTCATTTTTTTAGCAATAAAGTATTTCTAAATTATGATATGTACTTTTTAAAAATATAATGTTATTGCACACTTAATAAAGTATGGGTATACTGTAAATATAACTTTTATATGCATCAGGAAACCAAATATGCATGTAACTCACTATATTGCTAGATTCACTTTATTTAGGTGGTCTGGAACTGAAACTGATATATCTCTGAGGTATGCTTGTATTCAGATTATTAATTTAAATAATACAGTACCAATTTATTTAAAAGAGATCATTCATTTCTTTTTACAAATAGAGGTGATAATGATATATATTGTCAAAGCTATAGAATTGAAAAATAAGTCATGTCTAGAAACATAAAATAAATTTTTCTATAATTAAATAAAAGTAGTATACAGCAAGTCCCTATTAATTTGTGTTTTTTCTTACATTTCTAGAAATGAACTATTGCATTGCTTTCTAACATTTGTATTTTAAAGATAGATTATATATTTAGAAGTACCTTGGAAATCACTGTGCACAGTCTCTGACACAATGCAAGAGTGACTTCTACAACATCCAAGAAGTATGTCTCTGTAAGTGTGTGTATGGAGGCCAGATGTGGAGGGAGAGAAGGAGCTGTCATTTCATCTCTTTCTTAATAACAGAAACTTCAATGTTTCAACTGAAAACCAATTACAATCTTCAGTCATATAATTACAAAAAGTTCTTTCTCATAATGTACCAAAAAAATGTTTTGCTGGAAGTTATAACCATTGGCCCTAATTCTGCCCTTTGGAGTTAAGAAAACAATCTAATCCCTCTTCCACATGGTTCTAATAAAAGTATTTATTAAAAAGTGGGAAATTTTTATTTTCTTGTGCTGTAAGGGAATAGAGAGAAGAGCCCAAGGGAATTCTTTTCTGTTGTTTGCCTGCATGCCAACACAAACTGCTTTAAAAAACTGTGCTGTAACATGGTCAGGGATCAACGTAATGAATACTGGTGCTATAAAAATGGCTAGTACACACAGGAAACACAAAATCAAGAGCAAGGGAAATTATCTGGGGAATTCAAACTAAAAGAAATTCTGGCTACTGAAGAAAATACAGTTCTTCAGGGGATTAACACAAAATTCCTTTTACCATTTTCAGAGACAGAAAATCAGGGAAAGTTTATGAGTAAAGTTTATCAGGGTAAGTTTTTAAAAAATCACTGAAAGAAAATAACATCCAATATATTTATTGAAGTATTCAAGTATAGATATGTATTACCTAGGTTATAAGCAACATTTTTAATATTTTATTTGCAGTGCCACAAACCTACATAAAAAGTACAGAAAACAAGACAATAATATACATGTATGAAATATTTAGATGTAATTAATATTAACATTTTGTCATAGTTGTTTCATATTAGTTTATATGAAAGAGCACAATATTAAAAAGAAAGTTTATGTCCCAAGGTATTCTACCCTCATGCTATTTCACATCCTTCCCCAAAAAGTAACTATTTTGAAGTTTCTTACATTAATATATTATTCCCAAGCATATCTTTATATTTGTTATTTATTTATTTATGCATAAATAAAAATACATACTATTTTTAATATTTTAAACTTTAGTTTCAACTAGTATCAAATTACTAGTTTCAATTAATATCAATTTACTAGTTTTTAAACTTTATATTCTTTTTTTATGACATGTATATTGATACATTTTGCTCTAATTCATTTATTTCCATTATTATAGAAAATTATAATGAATTTTTTAATCCATTTTCTTCTTGGTAGATAGGTAGGTCCAAATTATTGCCATTACAGATAAGGTTACAATAAAAATTTTCTAGATAATACAGTTACATTAGTCAAAAAATTTATAGAAATCTCTTTACTAAAACATTTCTTGTATTTTTTACATAAGTTAGGTAATGTTCATATGCAAGATATAGTAATATATTTATTTGACAGAAATTATTATAATTTAATACTTTTCTCTAATATTCTATACCAACATGGAAATTTCTATTTAGGAAAAATGAATCTTTGAATACCTAATTATCCTGATTTTATGGTTATGAAACTGCAGTAGATTATGAATTCTCACATGCCATTTTCATAGTCTTCTATATTTTACACATACTAGATTATCAACCTCATTTTATACTAATGTTAATCTAGGCCTTGAGCAAACAACTAAATGGATTTAATGTAACAGGAGTTAAAAGCAGTATGATTTGAGAAATGTTTATCCCCTTTTTGCATGGCTTCTGGCTTTGAACCTCCCCGCATCCTAGCACATTCTGGGACAAGAGCCTGGCAAATCTATTTGGAATAACTTGTGAGTTTCCGTGGCTTAATACAACTAGCCTGATAAGATTGGAAGAAAGACCAATCTTATAGTTGATAGGGTAGATAGTATAGATTTATCTTTGCAATCAGATATTTCATAGTTCAAATTATGGCTTCAGAAATTAGTTGTGTAACTTTGGGTAAATCATTTAACCTTAAACCTTAATTTTCCTTATTTATGAAATGAGAATAATGGTTTCAAGTTTAGCCCATTGTTAAGTGATAATAAAAGGTAACGTATTGAATGTTAATTTGTTCCAGGCACAGCTGTATATGCTTCTAATGCCTATAATCATTTAATGTTTCCATAACTTTATGAAGCAATGGCTCTAAAATACCCCTTGAACAGATGAGGAAAAGGAAGCACATAGAAAAGTAAATTGGGGAAAGTTACAAAGCTGTTAAATGGCAGAGTGGGGATATGACTCAAGGCATTCTGGATCCATGGCCATCACTCTTAATCCATTGAGAATTGTGCCTCTTAACTTTTACTTTGTATTTAAAATGTATATCAAAATGGATTTTTTACAGTCTGCCCGTCTGCAGAAACCCCAAAAGTAGAGGTGTACAAAATACCTTTTTAGTCATTCAAATAACAGTGGAAAAGATATTACTTTGGGAGTCCTAAGCCGGATGTTAGCCTCAGGATTTCCCTAATTCACAAAAGGCTTTTAGAAATTTTCTTAGCATTAGTGGGTCTCAGATTTTCTCATTTATAAAAAGTAGAAGTAGAAAAGTTCCACTTTTAAGCTAGCTTAAAAATGTTTAATAAAGTCATATCTATTTTGATAAAAATGTACACTTAATGTATGTATTTTTTGAAGTAAGAAGGAAGAACTATTGCCCTAGGAGAAAAGAAAGTTATCTAATATATCCATCAGAATATTGGTAATATATTTTTTAGCAATACTTGGTGACTAGTTGGAAGTCACATTTAATGATTGTAGAATTATAACAAGAAAATGTGAAAAATATTACCATATGCCTATGATATCAGAACTTTTGTTGGTTTTTTAGTTTTATTTACAAATATTCAGCTAAGGAAAGGCATAGTGAATTTGGTTAATTAATAATTACTAACAGGTTATAGAAAATTCAGCGTTTCTTGTGACTCACATATTTCAAAAATTTTAACAGCTGTAAATTAGTTTTCTTTTCGTTTCATATAATCAATTAAATATGTTTCTGTATTTTGCTATATAACCATATTGCTAATTGTCTTTACTCTTATACTAAAGGGATGTAAGTATGAATATTGCAATGTTAGAGTCATAATTAAGTAGATAACTACCACCTTTCTTTTGCAGATAGCCTTATTTTTAGACTGTTCTCAAATATATCACTTAATAAATTTAATTTAAATGTCAACATGATTTTTATGAAGTCATTTTTATAACCACTGTGAAGTCTTAATATATATGTATATGTGTATAAGAGAAATTATATCAAAATGCTAATTATATTCAGATCTCTTCAAATGCTTTATGATATATTAAGAATGGCCAAAGATTTCTGGGTTGTATTATTTAAAACTGGATATATAAAAATTATATACATATATATGTACACACATACACATATATACCTATATGAGTAGATAGGTAGGTAGGTAGATAGATACAAGTTTGTCTCACTCCTCATCGCTTTCTATAAATCTCAGTTAACTTCAACTGTGGAATTGATGATAGAATCAGCAGCATGTGTGAAACTTATTGCACACTATACCAGCTGTCCTCAATTGTTGCCTCCAGACCAGTAAACCCAACATCTCCTGGGACCTGGTTAGAAATGCAAATTCATGGGTCTCAACACAGATCTGCTGAATCAGAATGTCTGGCAATGAATTCAGCAATCTATATTTTAACAAGCGCTGTATATGTTTCTTATGCACAAATGAGTAGAAAGCAAAATAGTGGTTACCAGAGGCTGAGAAGAGTAGGGAGAAGAGGGGTTGGGGAGAGGTTGGTCAGTGGTCTAAGTTACAGATAGAGAGGAGGCATAATTTCTGGTGTTCTATTACAGAGTAAGATGACTATAGTTAGCAATAATGTATTATATATTTCAAAATAGATAGAAAAAAGGATTTTGAATGCTTTCACTGCAAAGAAATGACAAGTGTCTGAGGTGATGGATATGCTAGTTACCCTGATTTGATCATCACACAATGTATACATGTATCAAAACATCACCATGTATCCCATAAATAAGTACAATTATTATGCATCAGTAAAAAATGAAATAAAGCTTTAAAAAAGACTATCATTCTAAATGCTCAATTTAAGACTCAGGTTATATGATATTTTGACTCCTCTAACAAAAAATGGCTCAATGATGGCATTATTTTCTGACTAATTTTCTTTTAAGCCTTGCCTTACTCATTGTTAATCAACTTTCATGACTGTTAAGACAAATCAATTTGGCTGCCATTCACAAATGCTTATATATTCCACTTTGAAGAGAAAAGCTAGCAAAATACAGTGTGGTTTGTTATGATTGCAAAAAAAAAAAAAATGTTGTTGTTGCTTTTTTTCCCCCGAAAGGATCCTGGCTAGTTCATTTCACACCTGGCCACACAGAAGTAATAGAGAAGATGTCTTTAAGCAATAAGTACAAGTATAAGCACACTGGCAATGAGTGCTATTTTCTTTAGTCAGAAGAAGTGGGGCACAAATTTGCAAGGAATATTTGAGCTATTTGTATGCTATAGCATCTTGGGTTGTAGCACCAATTATGTGGCAATTATCACTGTAGATGCATTGCAGGTATATTGCAAGTATACATTAGCTAGCCATAGGTGAAAACATTATTTTTACAGCAAATCTGAAGATTGATTAAGCCAAATATAGAGATATATTTCTCATGTTACTTTTATTAATGCTTTAGGTATATTAACAGAGGACACATGCTCATTACTAAAGTAATGAAGCATATAATACTATTTTAAATATTGAGTGTATTCAGAAATATCTATAATATTTTAGAAACTATTTGCTCCAGCTCTAATCCTAATAGTGAATATATTATTCACTGGGTGTATACACACAAACTAATAATGCAAATTCAAGTGTCCATAAAATACTTTCAAGTCATTCACAATTGTGGCAAGATGAGAACAAAGCCTGAAGGAGAATACATGTGAACTTCATGGACTTTGCCCTCCATTCTCATTACTTGCATGCTCAGCCAATGGATGTTGCAGCTTCAGCAGTATGTGGAAACACACTTCTATAAAGCTCTTCATTTTGGGCAGTTGAATTTTTTTTGAAGGGTCTGCCTGCTTTTAGGCAAATATGCTGGGGGGAAGGAGAGTTTAGATAAAACCTCTTACTGCATTTGTTAATTCTCAAATGTTTTCAGCTCAAAATAATTTTTATGCCACAGTGATATACTCTGGATCTATTTATCATTTCATTTTTTTGTCAATGGTGCCAACTTGAACCAGGTGAAAAAAATTAGGGGGAATCAAGATCTAATCATTCTTCTTGCTGTCATCAGTCTGGGTTACCTGGCATTCACACTTATTGTATTCCTGATGGGATTTCTAATTATGCATGCTAATTAATCACCTTTACTTTTATTACAATCTTTTCTATATTGCCTTTTTTCCTTTCCAGACATTTAGTCAGCAATAAAACCAGCAATAACAAAAACAAGAATCTGTTACAATTTTCACTCTTTAGGTTTCTTCTAATAGCTTATAGGCCTCTATTTTCAAACATTTGTGTGAAGAAAGAGTTCTAGCCTACAGAAGAAAGTAATGACAATGGTATAAACTGACCAAATATACATATACTCATAGAAATGGAATATTCTTGCATTTATCAGTAATTTTATAATGCCTAAATAACTTGTACTGTTCACTGAAAACACCAATTACCTTCTAAGGCACCCATGGCTTTTAGTCATTGAAAACAGTGTAATCATACAGACCAAACAAAACCACCGCCAATGCTCTTTTAAGAGGAGAATGTGACATAGTAGAATGACTTTTATTTTCCTGTCCTTGATATGACAGTCTGCTTATAAAATTAATTACAAAATTAATGTATCAATGTGTTGCTTGTTTAGTCAGAAATTTCTTTACATTGGAAACAAAGCCTGGATGGAAATCCATTTCAGTCACCTAGAGAGAAATATATGAATTAATAGAATAATTTGTTAATTAAAAATCCTAAACTGTCCAGCAAAGCTATTCAGTTCCTAGGTTTGAACAACATTGTAAATGCAATGTGATTAGGAGCTCTCTTTCTGTTGCGTCTCGGTTGTTTCTGAGCACAATCAATTTGACAAGTATCCCATGAGTTGCCCCTGCAGCAGATGCTCTCTACACTCTCATCAGCTGTCCAGAGATCCCAGAAAATGAAGATAAAACAATTTCACACTTGTCCTTAAGATTCTCAGACACAGTGTTCTATTGAATTATTTTCAAATGTAAGTCATTATTCTCACAAAGCAGATGTTGTAATAAAAATCCATAGATATATGAACAGTCGCATAGGATTCCAAAGGCTGTACAGTTACTTTTAAATAGTCTTTAAAAATCTATAATAGTGGTTTATGGTATCTTCTCTCTAACTTTGTTATATATTTTTTTTTCTAAACACAATATCATGAAGAATACTAATCTATTGAACAAACTAAATTGCTCCAAGAAATAAGTTTCATTTGCTACTTTTAAACAATTCATTAAACAACCCATAATTTACTATGGTAAATACAAGAAAATTGCTACATTTTACTGCAAATACTTTAATAATTTTGAACATGTACCATTTTAATATCCTAATCTGTAGTCATACTGGTTTGGTTTTATTTTAGCAGACACAATAATGAAAGTAGAGTTAAGAAGATGTTTGAATTTTTCTATAATCCTCAGTTTATACATAGCAGTAAATTACATTTTACCAAAAGCAGTAGATAGGAAGTGAGGACACTTTTCAGAGAAGATAGACTAGATTTCAAGCTTAAGGAGACAAAAATGTCTTTATAACACAATGAAATCTTCAGCAATTTTAAAATGCTTTTAGTAAAAGCACACTTAAGCTATTGCCATTAAATCCACATTATATATCGCAATTAGGTGTTGAAACAGCACAAGTAACATCAGTCATTTGCAAATTTTTAGAGAAGTTTTTCCTCACTAATAGAAAATTAAACAAATTTCTACAAGCTAGCAAAATCAAATTACCCATTTCTTTGTACTCCTTCTCATTCTACTCTTATCCATAATTCAATATTTCAGATAGCAAAAATATATAAATAAATGACAGCAGTTGATAATTGAATTGCTCATGTAAATATGGTATTTGTAGTAAAAAGAAAAACTCTGCTTAGTCTTCAAGACTCTCTCTTTCCTGATATATATATATTCTCAACCCCAGTATATATTAAGGGCAAAGCAGCTTGATAAATCCATAGTGCTCAACCTATGTACACCCACATCACTAATTTAATCACGAAGAGACAAAGAATAAAGAATAATTATGTTTGCATTAGAAATTTATATCATTCAGATTTAAAACATAAAATGGGTGCATTTCTTAAAATTTCTATTCAATATTTCTATATTGAACTATCATTTAAGAAATGTGCCAACAGTTAAATATAATTATCTAAGAAAATTTAAAATAAACATGTTAATATTTTCTTGACAGTGCTTAAACAACATTGTAGTATTACTTATTGTCTTAGTTTGCCTTCCTTCAGAGGAGAGCTGTCTGCAGGGTTTCTAGGGAAAGTAGGTTGTTTGGAAGCTGATCATAGGAGAATCCTTAGAAGAGCAGGCATTGTGAGGAGGAAAATGGGGGTAGATTATCACACAAGTACTCTTGTAGGCAGCTGGAACTTAATCCCATTAATGAACTCTGAGAACCAGTGTGGAATATTGACTTTAGAGTTATTCTGCCCACGGGGCTGGAAAGCTGAGGTACTTTCCTCCAATTCTCATTCATTATTGGTTGAGGGATGTTTGGGAGTGGCCAGTTATTAGCCTGGCTCTGCCAGCATGGCCTAGGCAGAGACCTCGTTCCTCCAGAGAAGGCCCTGTGATATGACTCTGTGATGTGTTGGCTAGAGGACAGCCCCCAGCTATTCAGTCAAGCATTGATATAGGTTCCGCTGTTAGGGGATTTTGCAGATGTAATTTAACTGACTATTAGTTGACTTAAAGTAAAGATTATCCTGGATAATCTGGCTGATCCTGACTAACTCTGTTGGAAGGCTTCACGTGTGGGCCTGAGGCTTCTCTGAAAGAGAAGAAATTCTGTCTGTGGACAAGAGCTGTGACCCCTGCTGGTGTGTTTCAACCTGTCATGTTCTTCCCTTTCTGAATCTGCCTGCCCTATGGATTTCAGACTTGCTTAGCCAATCCCTGCGATTTTGTGAGCCAAGCCAATGCTAATTCCATATGCGTATATATACATACAAATGCATATATATGTTTCTCTGGTTGGACTCTGACTGGTAGTCCTTCTGGAAAAGATGCAAAGATGCAGTTGCTGGCAATTGGAAATTGAGCTTATGTACATGGAAATGATGTGTAAAGTGAAGATAAGTGAGGTACTGACAGAATCCTCAAACTGCTCAGTTACATTTATAGCCCACATTTTAAAAATAATGTATATGTATAATAATAATATAAATATATAAATAGTATAAACATGTAGGTGTTTATGCAAGTGGTTCAAGCTCCACATTAGTATCATTTTTATTTATTTTTATTGAAGTAAAATATACATATGTAATTTACCATCTTTACCATAGTTAAGTGTACAGTTCAGTAATAAATACTTTATATTTTTTGCTTCCCCCTTCATTCCCTCCATCCCTCCCCTTCCAATTAATTTTAATTTTTTTCCTGTCCAGTTTCATAAAGATTTTTTTTGTCTCCAAAAATGTAAAGTGTATAATCTATTTTGAATACATTTTTTGTAGGATATGAAGTGGAAATGCATTCTTCCTTATTTTTGATATAAATATCTTTCTTAGAACCATATAGGGTCACTCCTAGTTTATGAAGTCCCTGGAAAATACTTTTTCAGGGCTCTTGCCTATATAAACAATTACAAAAATATATTAATAGTATAAGATATAGATATAGAGTATAGATATAGAGTATTTTATAGAGTATTATTTATATAGAGTATTTTAGAGTATAGATATAGAGTATTTTATTGATATAAATTTAGAGTGGGGAGAGATGTTTAAGAATTTGCTTATTGTCCAACCAATGCATGTGAAGATTATTTGTAATGTATAGGAATTACTTTTTACTGTTCAAATTCAGGAACCATGTCTTCATGTTCTTTTTTTGTTAAATGTGTACCTCCCACCATGAAAAAAGAATATCAATGCATTTATTACTCATAATATCATGGCTTTGGAGAAACTATGTTGAAATTATAATATAGATCTTCTTGTCTCTTCAGTACCTTTCAGCATTTATTTAATGCCCACGCTGATTACATGGTTACTCATGATGCTGTATCATCTACCATAAATACCGGTTTCCAATGATTCTCTCAAATGTTGTTACTCTGCTTTCTTCCTAGTGGCCATAAATGGACATCTTACCAAGAATATGCAGGAAAATGTGAATGAGAATTGCTTTTATGGCCATGTTAAGTTTATCATTCAGAATTTTGTAATGTTGACATAGAACAACCCATCTTCCAACCATGTTCTCTCTTGAATTCTTTGGGACATAATTACTTCATTTCTATTATAGGATGTGATCTCTTTCAGTGTTGACTACACTCTAGGATTCCACACATCAGCAGGGAGGTTAGCCAGGTGGCTGTGGGCAGAGCAAACAGAGCTGCCCCATTCAGGAAGTTATATCCATCCCTTCTCTGGCATGACATAAGACTGCCCAGGGAAACCATAATATCCTAATCTATATTTAGTATTTAAGTCAAGAGATGATATCAATTTAGTCTGTTGCCTCTGTGGAACAAGAGTTTTGAAAACTCTCAGAATAAATAAGTGGCAGCATGCCTGACAGAAATGGAAACACCTGACACATAACACGGAGTTTGCTGAATGAGTGGGTTGTGGGTATCAGGGTTAAGGTGTTTAGAGGATTAATGACATCTGCTGCCACTCAGGTATTATAAACCACAGGTGACATTGTGGTGGAGCCACGGGTACGTGAAAGCCAACCAAACACATAGTTCTAACCCTAGAGAAAGCAGTGGGCCAATAGTAGCCCAAGTCCTGAATGAATCCTGTGCATAAATAACATTGAGAGTCACAAAAAAACCCCAGTGTGTCAGCACCTTTCTGGTTGCTCAATCTCACATAACCCCACAAAAGAAATACTGCCACAGCCAGTGGGAACAATCCACTTACCAAGCCTCCTACTGGATCTGGCATGCGTCCATGGAGCACAAGAATAACCCCTAGACCTATCAGTCCCTGAGCTCCCGAGCATACGTAATAGACTCTAAGGGTCTGCAAAGAGCCTACATAATGTGCCCCAATGGACAAATAGGGCCCAAGTGGTAAGGCCTTTATGCTCACACTGGTGGAGGTGGCTTTCTTTGACTGAGGCAATCTCTAAAAGGGGATGACGGAAGGGATTATTTGGGAGCAGAATTCCCATCATGTGAGGTATTTAGTAAGCACTTTAGTTCTGAAAGGTAATATGGGCCGTGCATCACAACAGCCCCTACAGGAATCTTAAGAAAGTATTGTATGACTGTTAGTTGTAGGTATATCAAGATTAAGTTGGCTTTTGCATTTTGGTTATATATCCAGCATATATAGTAAACTCTTATTAAATAAAATACTTTGCAAAAACTTTGATCTACTAATTGTATGAATTATTTATTTTATGTTGAACTAACTTTAAATTCTTTGAAGAATATCAGACATGGTTATATTTATTTCTATGCATTGTAAAGTTTGTTTGGCTGGTTCTATGTTCATGATTATGATTTTCTATAATTTATCCAATAGTATGATTACATTAGTTTTTAAAATGATTTAGAGGTCTTACTATTTTCTATTCTCTGAAAAAATATGATGAAATATTACAATTATCTGCCTCTGAATACTTGTTAGCACTAACAATAAAACAGTCAACTGTTTCATTAGATTTCATTATGGCAAGATTTGTACTAATGGTTTGATTCTTTTAGTTCTGTTTCCTATTATTCCACAAGAGATTTTATGCTTTATGTAAGCTCAAACATTTAATGGCATATGGTTCCTGGTATTTTTAATTATGAGGTCTGATGCATGTGTAATAATGTCGCCTTCTTTGATAGCGACATGGGCACTAAGCAATCAGAAGAGATGCTGGCCATCAAAAACCAGTAAAGATATGCCAGTGAACACTTGATTCAATTATCCCCATTGCAATACAACTACATTCACTTTTATTTCCCTGAGATAATAAAATAATTTTCTTTTTCTCTTTTCTATTACTGGCTCACCATGTAAGTTTTAGGCAGTTTAAATTTAACCTATATTATTTATAGATATCACTGTTTTTTGTTTCTTAAGTTGACAGGTATGCCTGAAAAGTTATCTTGAATAATTGCTTATTAGTCAAGTGTTTTATATGTTGGATATTATATCTTGATATATGCTATCAGACAAAATGTAGATTTTTATATTTTAAAAAAACAGAAGTTATGATTAGCATTCTCAACCTCAGAGGTGCTATTTCTAACATGCAAGACCAAATTATAATTAAATGATGAATTTTCCCAATAACCCCATTTTTAAATTATGGAAATCATTTGGTATATAAAGAATAGATTGAATTGGTGTTTGCATATATATATATACACACACACACACACACATACACAATGTGTATATACATATTCATAACATGTTATATGTAGTCAGTAGGTTGAAAAGAAAAAATAATATTAACAATCTATAGGCTGGGCGCAGTGGCTCACGCCTGTAATCCCAGCACTCTAGGAGGCCAAGGTGGGAGGATCGCTCAAAGTAAGGAGTTCAAGACTAGCCTGAGCAAGAGCAAGACCCCGTCTCTACTAAAATTAGAAAGAAATTAGCTGGACTACTAAAAATATATAGAAAAAGTTAGCCAGGCATGGTGGCACATGCCTGTAGTCCCAGCTACTCGGGAGGCTGAAGCAGGAGGATCGCTTGAGCCCAGGAGTTTGAGGTTGCTGTGAGCTAGGCTGATGCCACGGCACTCTAGCCCGGGCAACAGAGTGAGACTCTGTCTCAAAAACAAAACAAAACAAAAAAAACAATCTATAAATTATAAGGTACTGGTATAAAGTCTTTATAGTAATATCTATCTGTGTGTTTGGTGTTCCTGGTATTCTAATATTCACTGCTGAGTTTTTACACATCTGCAATACAAATTAATTATGCTTTAATTACTTTGAACATATGAAACCCATGTATGTTTATAACACTGGTGTATAGTATGCACAATATTTCAAGTTATAATAATTTTAAAGCAGTATAAATAGTTGGCAACAAAAGCAATATTTTGTGAAATATTTAATGGATTTTATTATAATCTAGTTCTCAGAAAATTAGTGGTCAGTGTTTATGCTTGTAGTAACTCCATTAAGATAAAAAGACTCTGGATAGACCATTACTGACCTGCTAAGTAATATAGCTTTTACTGCAATTTTTAAAAAATTTGTAACAGTAGCTGAAGACCTTTTAAATTAAAGAGAAACAAGATCAAATGTCACATAGAGTTTAGCACTCTGATTAGCATAGGGGGATGTCTGAGCCTCTAAACAAAACAAGAAATAGGTAAACAAAGATATGTATCAACTGTGCCACAGATCTAGTGCTTAGAAATTCATTAACAAATTAGATAAAATGTATTTTAATCACACTCTATAAATGTTTTATTTCTATAAAATAATATTTTGTTGCATTTGTGAAATTTTTGAAAAGTTTTCCCTCACAAATCATCTCTTATTCCAGCTAACTCATGAAACACTTTGAATAAGTCAGCAAAGTTCTTAATCCTCTCAAGATGTCAAATAACTGAGATGCTTAGGGAATGATGAGTTTCTCAAAAAGTATTATAGCATAAAATAGAATGATTTAGATTATCCAATTCTATGCTATTACTTAATATAGCTATATGAAAACGATTGTCATAAAGCTAAATCTTCTGAAGCAGTAATACTCAGGAACAGCTGCATAAATCCATTAAAATGACAGTTCCAAAATGTAGAAAAATAGTACAGAAAAATGTACTGAAATAAATTTCAACCAAATCTCTTCCAAACAGCAAATATGTATAATTGTGAATTTAAAAATTAATGCCCAACCAACAGATAATGAAATATTATTGTTCCTAATTAGTTTAAAGTAAATATTGTTAAGTGGTAATCTAAGTGGAATGATCAAGTTAGTTTAAATATATATGAAAATGAGTTCTATATGCCATATTGATTATAAGAGTATGTTTGATTATTTACAAATGCCTGATTTAAAAAATATCTTACATTATGCAAAGATTATAAAGATTTTTTTTTTAAAAAATCACAGAGGGTCAAAATATCAAATATTTTGCAAAATACTCAGAAAAAATATTTAAAATGTTCTAAAAAGTAAAAAAAACCAACTAAGTTATTACAAAATAATGAATTGGTAGAACTAATATTAAATGTACATTTTGAGCAGAATGTTCTTACAGAGCTGGTTGTAATGAGATGTTTAAAGCATGACTAGCAAATATACAAAATTATTTAATGGGAATGTAAACAAAATTGAAGCTCAAGCTATTAAATCAAGACCTGGAAAGGTCTTGCCAGTGTAACTGCACAATATTGTAAATTACTTGCAAGCATCAAAGAATTTTGAACTGTTGTGACTCATCCTACTTGGAAACAAACATAACTAAATGTTAAAATTCTCACTTAAAGTACTAATTGCCTTAATATTTGCAAAGAAAATATTAATATTATTCTGTAATAAAAGAAAGATAGATTTTTTCTTTTGATTAAAATAAAAATTAAAAAATCTATATGATTAAAAATTAATTATCCATATATAATAATTATGATTATTTAAAACTCAGTAGTATTTTTATATATGATTTCAAAAATGCAATAAGAAAAGTTTAGAGTTAAATAATCTTTAAGGGTTTTCTGATGTCAATTTTTTAAAACTCAACTCTAGTTTATCTTGAAGTACAAATAACAGGATATAAAGGCAGCTAGGAAGAGTGGGATCAAATAAATAGATAAATAGCTTTTAAGAGGCACTCAAATGTCTCTTCTTTCACTTGCCTCTACTCTTCATAAATTTCCCATGTTCTAATTCATCTCAAATGAAGATCAAAATCAAGACCTCTCTATTCTAAGATAGGAGAAGAAGAAAAGTCCTACCCTTGATTAATATGATTTTAGCACAAGGACTAGGCCAACTTTTAAAAAGGTACATATCTTGAATTTCTCATAAAATCAGCATATATTAATAAGAAGACTACTTTAATCTTTCTTCTTCTAGGTATACAAACTAACAGGACCTTTGCTCATGCCCAGATGTGTCTCCTCCCCTATTTGGCTTCTTTGTCATCCATGAGGCTACTGGGGTATATCTGCTGCCTCTACTTGGTTGAAGATTAGGACTGACATCTAAGTTATTTTTTTGGAGGCATTAGAACAACCTTGTTCACTCTTTCTTTCCCTAGTTCTCTTATTCCATTGCCTTTTTACTGATCAGTAGTAATGAATGTCAGTGTCTCCCACAAATTCATATGTTAAGATATAATCACCAATGTGAGGATTTTGAGAGGTCATCAGGTTATGAGGCCCAGGATTTCATGAATTAGGTTGCGCCCTTATAAAAGAGGCCCCGAGAGCTGCCTTGTCCCTTTTATACTGCGAGGACATAGCTAGAAGGCACCATCTATGAACCAGAACACAGGTCCTCACCGACACTAAATCTGCTGGAGCCTTGATCTTGGACTTCCTAGCATCCAGAATTGTGGGAAAAGAAAATTCTGATCAAATTAAAAAGCTTCTGCACAGCCAAAGAAACTATCACAAGAGCAAACAGACAACCTACAGAATGGGAGAAAATATTTGCATTTTACACATCCTATAAAGGGCTGATAACTAGCATCTACATAGAACTCAGGAAAATCAGCAAGAAAAAAAATCAAACAACCCTATCAAAAAGTGGGCCAAGGACATGAACAGAAACTTTTCAAAAGAAGATAGACTAATAGCCAAGAAACATATGAAAAAATGTTCAACATCTCTAATCATCAGGGAAATGCAATTCAAAACCACAATGAGATATCACTTATATCCAGTGAGAATGACCTTTATCAAAAAGTCCCCAAACAATAAATGTTAGCATGGATGCAGAGAGATAGGAACACTCCTACACTGCTGGTGGGACTGCAAACTAGTACAACCTCTGTGGAAAGCAATATGGAGATACCTCAAAGAGATACAAGTAGAACTATCATTTGACCCAGCAATCCCATTACTTGGCATCTACCCAAAGAAACAAAAGACATTCTATAAAAAAGACATCTATGCTAGAATATTTATAACAGCACAATTCACAATTGCAAGCATGTGCAAACAACCTAAGTGCCCATCTATACATGAGTGGATTAATAAAATGTGGTATATGTACACCATGGAATTCTACTCAGCCACAAAAATCAATGGTGATCTAGCACCTGTTGTATTATCCTGGGTAGAGCTGGAACCCATTCTACCAAGTGAAGCACCCCAAGAATGGAAAAACAAGCACCACATGTACTCATCATCAAATTGGTTTAACTGATCAACACTTAAGTGCACAGATAGTAGTAACATTCATAGGGTGTTGGGCAGATGGGAGGGGCAGGAGGAAATGGGTATATTCACACCTAATGGGTGCTTGTGGACTGTCTGGGGGATGGACACACTTGAAGCTCTGACTTGAGTGGGGCAAAGGCAATATATGTAACCTAAACATTGTACCCTCATAATATGCTGAAATAAAAAAAATAAAAAATGAATTCTGTTGCTTATAAGCTATCCATCCTAAGAAATTTTGTTGTAGCAGTCCAAACTGAAAGACAGAAAACTGGTACCAAGAAGTGAGGGTATAATAACAAATATCTAAAAATATAGAAGGGGCTTTGGAACAGGGTAATGGACAGAGGCTAGAAGAGTTTTGAAGTGCATGCTAGAAAAACCTATCTTGCTGTGAACTGTTAAGGGTGATTCTGGTGAGGACTCAGAAGAAGCAGAGAGCTGAAGGGTGAATCTCAATCTTCTTAGAGATTACCTAAGTAATTCTCTAAGAATATTGGTAGAAGTATGGACTGAAAAGGCCATATTGGTGAGGTCTCAGACAGAAATAAAGAATCTGCCAGCATCTTGGTCTTGGGCTTTATGAAAAATAAATTTCTGTTGTTTATAAGGTACGCAATTTATGACATTTTTGTTGTAACAGTTCTAAGGTACTAAGTGTGTATTTCAATTTGTTGAATAAGTTTCAAGTCTTATGTTTAGACTCATTTCCTATAGATTTTCCATCTATAAATTGGGCATTTGTACTTTTATTTGAGGATATTCACTTTAAGTAACGTTTTCTTTAAACAGCCTAGAGTAGTTTATAGAGTTTTGGAATTAGATTATGAGGCCATGAACAAGCCAGTAATAAAGTGTTCTCTGGCTTGTTTTGCCATTGTCCCATGCACATGCATGTTCCTTGAAGGCATTGTAGAGAATAGGGGTGGGTGACAGAGATCATATTTGGGGGATATCTGTAATTATTTTAAATATTTGGGATTAATTATATAAATATTTCTCTAGAACAAAATAAATAATATTCTTATGAAATGTGATGTTTATAACATGAGTTCTTAAAACAAGTTTCTAGTATTATTACTTTACTTCTCACTTAACCATTAACTTTCAGATACTTATTGAGCATGTACTATGTTGTATTAATAGGTATTATGCTGAGCCAAGAAATGTTCTTGCAGATCACAATCACAAAGATGAGATAATATGTAAGCTTTTTAATTCAAAAATAAGGTCATTTTATTATAGCTCTTAATGGTATATTATCTAAAATAAGACCAGTAATATATTTAACAAAATGAAATATATCTTAGTACTTTTCATTTGAAACAAATACATCCTTTTCTTTTCCTCTTTCATGGCAGCTAGAGCAGGGACAAAAGATCCCACCTCTTGTATTTTTTTTTTTTAATTCTTTCAAGTCATGGCACACAGCACCTACAACTCCCTGAAAGACATACAGAATCCAGAAAGCCTGCATGATGTGTGAGTCCCAGACAATAGAGTAACTATTTAAAACAATTAATGAGACTAGGCTAAGGGATATTGGATAGAGTGGATCCTGGAAAAACTAATGCTTTCTTGGCTCCGCTCTCACTATATCTAAGATAAAGAAGTTTAGAAATGAAATAGCATGATTATATATAGTGCATTAGTACATTTTTTCTCACTACAAGGTAGGAAGGCTATAATTTTTTTTTACTCCTTTTGTAATCACATCTGTTTGAAACAGATTACTGAACTCCAACTGTTGATATACATCACAGTCTCTAGGTGTGCTTTTTAAAAATGTATGTTCCCAAGCATTTAACCCATATGCTTTGTATTAGTAAGTTTAGAGCAGGTCACAAAAATTTGCAATGGAAAAAGCACTTGAGTGATTCTCAAACAAATGGTCCAAGCGCTGCCTTCATAGAAATGATGTGAACAACTGAACATGAACCTGGATTTCAGAGTATGCTTCAGGGTGGGGCTTCCCAACTGTGTGAAGTACCCAAGAAATGCAGATACTTTAGGGTTGAGATACTGAAGTCCACACTTTCATATGTAGAATATAATTTGGCTTCACAGAACAAAAAGTGAACTATTTTGATTTTTGAACAGAGTATTATTTTTGTAAAATGCATACTATGTTATAAATTAAAACAAAACCAAACACTTATATTTCCCTCTATTCATAGAGATTAAGGACCAATAATAATTAATATTTAAACTGAGATAGTTTTGGAAATTTAGAAAGTACTTTTGAAATGCATTGATATCATTCAGTAATATTCCTGGAATTTAGATTATCTGAGCTATAGTTCCCTGCCACTTTCCATGGAAAGGAAAGCTTGAAACTTTAAATATGGCAGTGCGATGATGGATCAAGACCAAGCAAACTTTACTTTAACCTTTAGGTAAAAATAGAACCTGTTGAGTAAAACTCTTAGTAACATACCAGTTCCCATAGGGGTTGACTGTATTTGTTCTTTAAAAATATTAAAGGCATAATATCCATTATGAAATACAATACCCTCCTTGATTCCTGACTATTCTCATAAAGAATGGGGAGTGGGGTGTGGATAGAAAGTTTTCAGGCGGTCTTAGAATCCAAGAATAAACAAGTTGTCCAAAAGAGTAGTTCTTATTAAAATTATATCTCTCAATATTGTTGTTGACTACTACATTAGGAAAAACAGAAAATATGTACATCATCAAGAATATGATGTCTCTTCCAGGAATAATAAGAGATTTCAATAAAAAGTGGGTGTTGGTAAAGACCACAGTAATTTATAGAACAAACTCTCATAGTAAGTCAAATTCATTTCAACAATTTTTCATACTTACATTTGGGTTCAATGAAATCATCGTCATGACCAAGCTCTTTGATCAAAATTGTCAGCTATAAATATAATAATAAAAGTGATTTTTAGTTCATAAATAGAAACTATAAAATAGCATTATTTATTAAAAGTAAAAACAAATCATAATAAACATAAACTAATACTCAATATAAAGACAATACTACAATTTTATTTTCTCTAAATATAAATCAATTTTTTATATATTAACAATATATCTACATGAGGGCAGGAACTTTTTCAGCCATTAAATATTCTGTATTTTTTTAAAAAATGTATTCATAATTCATGTCCCACTTTATAACTTAAAATACACACTATTCATCTTTTCAAATGCTCCTGAAACTTTTTATGTAAACTGGATTTTTCATTAAATTTTTTCATATAGAATAGTATTTGAATTTCAAAAGCAGTCTACTACCATTCATTGTTAAAGAAGAAAGTACTGAGGAAAAAAGTTTAAAATCACTTTAAAAATTTGAGTAGACACCACTTAAAGCATGAGAGTATAACAATATTTTATAGTGCAGTGATTTCTGTTAAAGTCTGTTTGGAAAGTTAAAAAAAGAAATCATGAAAGAATAATAAAGTGGAAATAAAAAAGAAGCACAAATGTTAGACGAGGCAAGGAAAATGTGTAATACAATGTACAAAAAATGGAAAAGCCATTTGATTCTGTCAATTGTAGTAATAATTGTTATTAACAGATTTAAAGGACCTCACCAACATGCTTTTATTAATCTTACTATTATAGTCTGATATCAACATTTTTTAAAATATATAAAAATTAATGAGTTCCTAGTTTCAATGTGAATGCATTTCAATAAATAATAATTATCTGTTTTTTCAAAATAATTCACACTAGTTAGAAAACTACTAAGCATTATCACACAGATTTTTAGGAGATTTTGCTAAGCATTCTACATTTTTATTGGAAAAACCTAGTAAAGAAACAGTGATATTTAGGCTGAAGCAGAAAAGCCTTAAGGCAACTCTGAATCAAAATGTCATATATATATTCAATCAATTAATATTTTTGTGGTCATTTTTTGTGGGAGATGCCATAATTGATATTAACAAGGAAATAAAGAATAAATAATGCATAATTTCTAGCTGCAAGGAACTAAATTTTACTAGGGTAAAAGATGATATATACAAATGAATATAACACGGAGTTCTACTCAGCCACAAATTTTCTGAAGATTTTTTATATGTGTTTTTTCTGAAGTCCATGGACTTTCTAGGAACTGAATTGTACCCATACCTCAAAATCATATGTTGAAGCCCTAACTTCAGTGTAAATGAATGTGGAGATAAGGCCGATAAGGAGAAAATTAATAAAATTAAATGATGTCTTACCAGTGCATAAAGTAGGCTTACTCAAGACGAGAGGTTATTCATGCTAAATGCTTCCCTTTTTCCTTCTGTAGACCAGTAGAACCCAAGAGAGACAAAACAGGCTGAAAAACAGATGACAAGTAAATCCATCTCCACGAGCACCATCTTCACTTCAGCATGGAACTTCCTCAGGCAGAAGGAGTCAGATTCCTATTCAGCTAAATCCATCTTTTCAACAAGGATCTAGAGGCCATCAAGCCCATTTAAATCCCTCTGGCCCAAAGAGATCCTTCTGGAGGCTGGGAAGTCCAAGATCAAGGTGCCAGCAGGCTCAGCTGTCTGCCAAGGGCTGCTCTCTGCTTCCAAGATGGTGCCTTGTTGCTGCATCCTCCAGAGTGGAGGCATAGCGCGTCTTCACCTGGTGGAATGTAGAAGGTCAAAAGAGCCTAACACTGTGTGAAGCCTCCTTTATAAGGGCTTTAATTGAATTCACAAGGAAGGAGCCCTCATGGCCTAAATAGGTCTTAAAGGCCCCACCTGATAATTATAATCACACTGGCCATTAAGTTTCAACACCTGAACTTTGGAGGTGATACATTCAAATCCTAGCACTCTATTGCATTACAAAAACATTTTAGAGATTCTACTATTTAAAACAATATAATCGATAGATTCCTTAAATGAAAATATGTTGACTGTTTTACATTACAAGATGCTAAAAGTGAATTAGCCCCTCCATGCTGTGAAATTCCCTTTCTCAACATATATCTCTACTATCCATACTACCAAACAAGAGAGAATATAAACTATCATGGTATATCTTCTATTTATCCCTAGTTCAACAGCTTTTCTTATAAAAGACAATATTCCTGGGTATAACATAACGTGTAAATGGTTGACCTTAGGACCTACCAGTACGTAGGTTAAATGCTAGTAAAGCTTACTTCATTTTGTTTTTATTTTTAACTAAAGACCAAATTTTTTTTTTCTTTCAGCATATTATGAAGCTACAAATGTTTAGGTATATTGCCTTTGCCCCACCCAAGTCAGAGCTTCAAGCCTTTCCATCACCCAGACAGTGCACAGCGCACCCATTAGGTATGTATATACCCATCCCCCCTCCCCCCTCCCATCTGCCCGACACCCGATGAATGTTACTACTATATGTGCACTTAAGTGTTGATCAGTTAAAACCAATTTGCTGGTGAGTACATGTGGTGCTTGTTTTTCCATTCTTGTGATACTTCACTTAGTAGAATGGGTTCCAGCTCTATCCAGGATGATACAAGAGGTGCTAGATCACCTTGTTTTTTATGGCTGAGTAGAACTCCATGGTATATTTGTTTGTATATATCATCTTTTACTCCTGTAAAATTTAGTTCCTTGCAGCTAGAAATTATGCATTATTTATTCTTTATTTCCTTGTTAATATCAATTATGGCATCTCCCACAAAAAGTGACCACAGAAATATTAATTGATTAAATATATATTTGACATTGTGTATCAGAGTTCCCTTAAAGCTTTTCTGCTTCAGCCTAAATATCACTGTGTCCTTACTATTAATTTGCCATATGAAAAAGCTTTCAAATCATTTACCAGTTTGAAATTTTTCTTCTGAATGTTTTCATTTTTTCAGTGTTTCTCATTAATATGTTACTAGATTTTTATTACTATTTTATTTTTATATAGATGCTAATATTCACTGAGTGCTTACTAGATACCAGGATAATTTCTAGGCACTTACCTCCAGTCATCACAGCCCTGTACGGTGATATGTTCTGATTAGTGCATGCCTCAGCTTCTCTGTTGGTACAGGCTTAGTTAACTTTGCATGTTAGGAAAAACTGCCCATATTATTGACTCACCATTGACAATAGACAAAATGACTTGTATGTAACTTTAAGTTTCATGTATCTTTAAAAAATTTACTTTAGTTTATGACAAAAAATAATTTAATTGATGTCATAAGGATGGGGCCCTGATCCAATAGAACTAGAATTTTTTTTTTTTTTTAAACAGGAAATACCAAAGAGCTTTATCTCTCTCTTCCCTGGCATTTCCCAGAGGAAAGGAGGCTCTTGGCAAGCCATGAAGAGAGCTCTCATAGGACATAAAATAGGCCAGAACCTAGATCTTGAGCTTCTAGCCTCCAGAAAGGTGCAAAAATAAATTTTTATTCTCTAAGCCATCCAGTTTTTTATTTTATTATGGCAGCCCAAGCAAATACATCCCTGAATTAAATTGCTTTCATTTCAACCATTCCTATAACTAATATATGATTAGCACCTACTATATTTTATAAAAATTATTGTAGTTACAAAGAAAACATGGCATTTCCCTGTGTTTTGAGGTGTTTACAATCTCATGAAATATTAAGAGAAAATAGCATAACAGCTAAAGATACTGGCTCTAGATCTAGGTTCCTTTAGTGCAAATTGGTACTGCAGTTGATAGTAGGACAGTGAGCAAAACATAGATTCACTATGTGTAGAACAAAGATAATAAACAACCACTTCTAAAATAAAAGAGATACTCCTTGGTAGTAATTGGAGTATGAATGCATTGCACTACTACTGGAGTACTGAAGCTGGTTCTTCACACGTTTTGATAAATATTCTGTTGATGTTGACATAGAGTCAATCTCAGTCACACTTGATTCATTCGCTAAGGTAAGAGTTGATAATCCTTCTTCTGGAATTCAAAGCCTCCTAAAATTCTCAAGGTATCTCAAGAAAGAATATTCAGTCAGTTGTGCATTGTACCTAAGAGAAATTTTATTAATCTTTAGAAGTCAAGGTACTTCATGGGAGTACGTGCAACAGATGAGTACAATATAACTACTTAAGTTTATATGACAAATGAATATTTCTTGACTCTTAATCATGATTATCATAAAAACCCTCTCCTCAATGCAACACTAAAAAGGGTGTTATAAGTTTCTATTCTCTATATATTGATGTCATCCATGGCCAACATTACTTCAGACATTTCTCTATTATTATAGTAAATTGAATGACTTAGATGGGAATTTAGGTTCCTATTGGGACATTAAAGGTATCATACTGGAGGATATATGGAATAAGCAGAGATATCTCAAAAACAACTACATGAAAAGGAGAGAAAAAACACAAAATGATTATTTGTATAATAGATGTTCATTATCTATTATAATAAATCATTATGCCTTGTGTTGGGGATCATTAAATATTTGGTGTTATGTTTTCTAATTTCTTTAAAATCTGATGTTAAACTTCTAAATACATTTAAGAAATATACTCTTTCCCAAATCTGTACAATCCTTATGACAAAAATCTACTTCTCTAATTTTCCTCCCGCTGAGAGATACAAGGGTGAAATTATATAATTTGGGAACATGTGTTTGAATTGAAATTGCAGATTTTTAATTATAATGAATGGATTTATAATTGAAACCCAGAAGTAATCATTGGTTTCATGTAAAGCCAAAAGAATCTATATCTGAACTCAAGGCTGCCAAGCTTCTGAACCACTGAAAACAAATGGACACATACATCCCTATTTTAGTTTTTGCACTTTCTGCATCATATTTGCTAGACTACTTATAGATACTCAAGAAAATTAATAAAGATAAAGGTAAAGAAATCTCATTTTCTCTACATGAGATCAAGTCAATTTAAAAAGACTTTTTAAAGAAATTTACAAAGGCAAATGAAATGCTATCATAAAATTCTCAGCTATACTTTAATAATTATCGATATAATATAATTTTGTAATTAAATAATTCTATAGTATGCAAAAAATGATATCACATGTTCCCTAACTATAAACTGCTCATAATGGGATTTTTAAAAGATTATAATTATTATTCATCTTATAAATTGAGGAAAATAGAACATGCCAATTTTTAAACTCCAAAGTTAAAATACTAATATATTTCTAGTCAATGTGAATATATATATATATACACACACACACCTATATACACATACATATATATCATATATATATATTTCAAAGAGAAAGAAGTTATTTGATCTAGAGATATAAATAATAATTTTAAATTTATGTTTGGGCTCAGAGTTTAATCTAAATTAAGATTTTTTTAATTCTAGGATTTAGTATATTATGTTTTTTCTCATGGTGACTGCTTTAAGAGGACTAGCTGATACAATTAAAAGTAATAGAAAATTTAAATTGATGGTATATAAGAGTAAAATAAAAAGATAGTGTGAAATTGGCAATTTTATGACATTATTTAGAAAATTATATAATAAGTCTAACAGATGCTGAGACCCAGGAAATTATATTCTTGTTCAGAGAAACAAGAAATATAGCTTGCACAATTAATTTTCTTCATTGATTTATTTGGTGATATGTATGTCATAGTTTGAATACTGAAATGCTGAAAGAGAGAGAAGAGAGTTGAAATGCGGAATCTTTTAAAGTAAAAGAAATACTGAGTTAATCAATGAGAATTCATCTCAAAATTATTCCTGCTGTAAAAATTTTAGTTCACCAGGACTCACTATTAAATGCTACCTAATACTTATTACTGTTATGAAAGATTAATGGGTTTAGATAAAATCAAAATAAAAACCAAAGTGTAAAATATTCAACCATAAAATGTATTTGTTAATATGTGTGACATACTCTTTAGGTATTTTTAAGCATTTAGAGATGTCTGAGCATTGCTTCCTTGGTGTGCATATCTGAGAAATTAAATCAAGTGGTTTATTTTGATGAATAAAAGTTTGCTTGTTGCTACAGGACCTCAAGATCAATTTTTTCCCACACAGCTTAATTCTCACACCGATCACCATCCCCACTACATCAACCATCCATTCCTATCCTGAGAATGAAAGCTTTCATAATGCATACATGAGACTAAACATCATGCTGATGTGCTAAAAGCCACCAAATACCATAGTTTAGCTATTAAAAAAAGAGAAAATGAGATTCTGAAATTTGAGGATTTAGACATTTGTTTGAACAAAAATGGAAAATAATTCTCTGGGACTAACACTATAATTTACTTAAGGCCAGACATCTTTGCCCTTATGGAAAACTATAACTTGCTCAGAAGATAAATGTTTAAGGGACTTTAGATGGGGAAAAATTGTGAAAACCTGACATAATGCACCAATAAATCAAACCTGCCTTAGTGAAATGTGACGTACTGGGTCTATGAGCAGACAATGTACCCAATGTACTTGGTTAGACAGAGCTTAGACTCTCTTACCTCTGTGTCAGTCTAATTTCATTTTGCCTAGAATAGGGACCTAGATGAATATTCTATATGATGAATGGCTTCATTCCCAATTCAATTGCAACTTCTTTATAAGTAATAAGGTAAAAAATAGAGAGACTGATTAGTTGTCCAATGAATATCTCATTTGGCAACAGATATAATATTAGAGTTGGTTCTATTTGTTAATTCTCCAATATAGATGCTGTATAAATGGTTTCACACTTTATTTATTTCCATCAAGGAAGAAAAATTATACATACATATTTCTACTATGTGTTGTCATCTTCAGATTTAAAATTTGTTAAGATGTCTGGATTTTTAAACTTTCTAGTTATCTCATAATAGAACCATTTCCAGAAAAGAACAACTTACACATTTCTCTAGAAACTTTGTCCCTGACTGGACTTGGATGTGTAAAGAATTAGTACCATTATAGAAATATTCAAAGTCTTCTCCTTAGAAATAGATAGTACTCTAGAAAAAAAACAGAAATTAGAACAAATTAACTTTTTTCCTTTTTAAACTGATAATGAAAATGAGCATAATTATATTATCCAAACATTTAAATAACATAGAGACAAACAACATATGAATAGATCATTGATTAAAATTGTCAAAATGAGAATGTTTTCTTATAGTATAGTCTTAGTATAGATTGAAATTACAACCTATCCTTTGTGACCATGATCACCCCAGCAAGCTCTCAAATAATTCGTGTTGCTCTAAAGAAAAACATTCATCTTTACAGAAAGTCATTTTTTCATTTTAGAAATTATATACTATATTAATATGATATTTAGCTATCAGAAAATATATATTTATTTCAGTGGCTTGCATCATGAAAGTCTAATTTTAAGATTCTGCTATGGCTATGGAGCACAGGATGAATTATATAAAGGACAGATTCAAAATTTCTTTTCTAAATATGTGACTCTTGAAAATATTGTTGTTAATCTGTCAATTCTTAGTCTACAGTTTGGCTTGTTGGAATGTATTTATTGAATATTTGAATAAATTGTTGTATGAATGAATGTTTTTGAAGAAAATGCAAGAGAATAGTTGTTTTGTTTCTGCCTAGTTTGTAGCTAGCTGGAAAGAGTATCATATCTACCCTGATAATGAGAAATAAGCCAGAAAAACACATTAGTAAATTTTCTTGAAACCATAAGAAAACTGAGTTGTAGTTTGAAATTCAAGGAGAGACAGCTCTTTCCTCCAAGAAAAAATTGGATGCCTGGACTTTCTTACTTGTGACAGAGCAAGAAAAAAAGATAGGGATAACATAAACAAGAAGGATAAAATGAGCTAAAATATTATCAGATAGCTAAAGTCAAGTTAATTTGATAGTATAGAGTCCATGGGGATGAGATAATGAGGGAGTCTGCCCCCATTCACAGTCTCTTTTGCTCAGAACTCCATTGTATGTTCATGAGAAGATTGGGGACATGGCTGGGAACCAGCAAGAGCTACCCTCAGTGTAGCTGCCCTGTTGAAATAGATCAGGTTTCTACGAAGGAAATGGACTGTCTTTCAAAACCATTAAGCACCAAAGTGAGGGGAAAAAATCCCATTCAACATCCCCAGAGCACAGGGGGAGGATATAAGAAAAAAGTTCTCTACCTCTGGGAAGGGTGAGGAAAAAGTCTTGAGCCTTGGATACTATATCAAAAATAGAATAATGTTGTGTAAGAGCAAGACATCATTAGATTAATCTGAAGTGTGTTGCACTGAAGAAAACAAGAGCAAAGACAAAACCTAAACCCAGCTCAAATCTAGATAAGATTGACTTAATCCTCTGTGTTAAGAGCATGGAAAGAGAAGTGTGTATTTTTGGGTATGAATACTATTTTCCTCAGTCTCTTCTGTTTCACATAAGATTTCTAGCATTCAATCAAAGACACACAAACACACACAAACATTAAAAAAGGAAAAAAATTCATTGCCAAGAGACAAAGCAATGAACAAAATCATACGCAAAGATGATCTAGATTATTAGAACTAACAGATGTAGGTTTTAAAATAACTGTGAGTAATATACTAAGAACCTAATGAAAAACATGAGCATGTGTGAATTTAGAGAATCTTAGCAGAGAAATAAAAACTATAAAAAGAAGTCAAATATAATGTTAGAAATGAAGATAATATCAGAGATGAAGAATATTTTTGATGAGCTCATCAGTAGAAATGATAAGGCTGAGTAAATGAGTAATGACCTTGAGAATATAATAACAGAAACCATTACAAGTTGAATATTCCTTGTTGGAAATGCTTGATACAAAAGTGTTGCAGATTTTGGAATATTTGCATATATATAATTAGACATTTTGCAAAGACATTTTACAAAGCACACTCTTATCTCAGGGCCTGAGTAGTATGCACTTGGCCTGGAGCATTCCTCTCCCAATAGTCATATATTTGTCTCCTTTACCTCTTTCAGCAAGTCTCTGATCAAAGAGGTCCTCTCTAATTATTCTGTTTATACAAGTACACTTCTCAAACCAACAATATCTATTTTCTCTTGGTGACAGTAAAAACATAACCTGAAAATATAGTTTGGAGTATTTTTAATAAGATTCCATTCATAGATACTTTGAGATACATTGACTATTGAGATGTAGTCAAATTCACCTAGATGAATCTATGTTCTCTCATATTCACGAATCTAAAACATAACAGTTATTACTGTGAGGAAAGGAACTAAGAAGAAAAAGTAGGGATCTTCAGAGTACAGGCCAAGTTTTCCAAGAACTTAAATGTGTCTTTTATATAATAGAAATCAAATTGTACAAAATAGCATATACCATCATTTAAGTTATTTGTAACATTATTTTTCCTTTTTTTGATTATGTATGCCATTATTTTTCATTTATTTTTTAATTTTTTTTATTTCAGCATATTACGGGGCTACAAATGTTTAGGTTATGTATATTACTTTTGCCCCACCCAAGTCAGAACTTCAAGCATGTCCATCCCCCAGACGGTACTCACCGCATCCATTAGGTGTGTATAATATACCCATCCCCTCCTCCCCCCTCCCATCTGCCTGACACCCAATGAACATTATTACTATGTGCACTTAAGTGTTGATCAGTTAATACCAATTTGATCGTGAGTACATGTGGTGCTTGTTTATTTTTTTGAAGTTCCACTGAAAACCTAGGTACTGGAGAGAGTGGGCAAGAGGAGAATAGATTCATAAGAACGTTAAACTTGCCAACAATCTATGACAATCTCTTCTAATGTAGCACAATCATTTTTCCTTCTCCACTGCCCCTATCTCACATTCTGTCTGAGTAAAGCAGACATCTTAAATTTCTTCATGATAAATAGGAAAGGGATGTATCTCAAATGTGTCTGTGGGTATGTGTGTATTTTATTTTTTTTTAATTCCCTGAGTCCTCAACAACCTTCATTGCTCAATTTTGTGCCTGGCACAATTCAAGACATAGTCTCTCCATGATGCTTCCAGAGATCTTGGTCATCTCCTCAAGTTAATTAGACTCTCCTGCTGTAATTCTTGATGTGTCAGAGGTCTTTTAAAAGTCTAAACATAATTAAATCCCAGTGCCCCAAATTAAACCTGGGACAAAATCCTTCCTGGTTTTGCTTTTCTTTCTCTCTCTCTCTTTTTTCATTTTTTTCCTCCCTAAAAGTCACATCCTTCAAGTTCAATGCCAGGATAAAAAGACTATAAGAGAAAAGAGGGAATTGATTTTTAATTCTTTCCTCTCTTCCACTTCAAAGGATCTACTTCTTCCCCTTCCTATCCAAAGATAACAATAACTACTCTTTAGCGAGATAACCTACTAGGCTCTATCCAATTTTTCTGGGGGCACTAAGCCCCATTCCAAATGATAGGATAAAGGGGAATGAGATTCATGGTAAAGATGAGTGAAAAATACAAGGCTCAAATTTTTCAGAATATACTATTCATTGTTCAATAAAATGGTATGGTTATAGTAGAGCAGATATTCAAATTATCATTCAAATTACCTAGAATTCTTTATTGCCCCTTCTTGATTTTAAATTATATTTAGCAGCAATTTCTGTCTTACTAGTTTTCAGTTTTTGCCCTCAAGAATAATCAAGAATTTCTATCTTTCAAATATACCCATTCTTCATTTTTTATAATTAATGAATATATTGTTTTTAAAACATTTTTACAACTCAAATATTTTTCTTATTTTTGAGACTTTTTTTCTTATTTTCAGCTTCTTTCATATTACTGAAGTTTTGTATGGATTAACACCAACTTTAATCTTTGCTGCAGTTCAATAATCACACCTCTGTTAAGTCCACATAAATCCTGTGTGTTATTAAACATGCCAACAAATAGCAGCTTGTTTATCTCAAGATTCCAACCTTTTCATATTTGAATCATTTTTTTCTCAATGTAGTGAGTTTTATTCAGGCATCCTTCTTACAAGAAAATCAAGATTTTCCATTAGTTAATGTACAGCAAATGTAAAATAGTTCTTAATTATCACTATGAGCATTTTGATAAACAGATTCCAATACCTTTCAACATGCTGTAAATTGGGAAAATAAAAATGCTGATAAAATAAACAGTTCCTGGACCAGGATGACTTATATACTACTGGCATTAGGGTTTTCCAGAGAAACAAAATCAACAGGATGTATATATACGTGTGTGTGTGTATATATATATATATATATATATATAGAGAGAGAGAGAGAGAGAGAGAGAGAGATTTTAAGGAATTGGCTCATACAATTATAGAGATGCAAGTCCAAAAACTGCAGGGCAGGACCATAAGGCTGAAGATTCAGGGATGAGCTGTAGTCCACATGTCTGCTGGTAGAATTTCCTCTTGCTGGGAGGCAGGTCCCTCTTTGTTCTATCAGGCCTACGACTGATTGCAGGAGGCCCACCTACATTATGGAGGGTAATCTGCTTTACTCAAAGTCTACTTATTTGAGTAGGTAGACTTTGCCAACCAAAAAACACCTTTTACAACAACCTTCAGAACAATGTTTGGCCAAATATCTGGGCACCATGGCCCAGTCAAGCTGACAGATAAAATTAGCCATCACACTTATGCTCCCCTGAAATTCTTTACATTTTAAATGTGAACTACATATTTTGTAAATATTACAATCATATGTATCTACATGTCTTTTGTTGTTCAAATAATGGGAAATATAAGACATAACCAATTAGTTCATTTTTACAACCTTAAAATGACAAAGTCCCACTTGCAGGGAGTATGAAGTTGCCTTGCAAATACCATTTATAAGTGCTAGACTGAAATCTACACTGGGCATGCAGGTAGTAGGTAATGTCACAGGTGAGCAATTACAGAGAATTACACTTCTCCTGTTCCTTTCTATTTTCATGCAAGTGCCCTAAACATAAACGTCTACTCTTTGAAAAAGTTACTGCAGTGGAAGCTGCGGTGAAAGTTATTGCAGTAGGAAATGTACACCATAGAATCTACATTATGATGGCATTTTAGAAACTGTTGCTACTTTATATTTATTTAATAACTACCAGGATTCAGCCTAGGTGAAGGTACAATGATTAATGTGATTTGAGCAATCACTACGATAATTGACATATGATCTGGGATAAAACCGTCTTAAAAGTTAAAAAAATTATTAACACTGCTGTTTCAATATGTATTTCTTATATGTCACCATGTATGCCAACTTCCCAGATGATTTTTGTTTAATCACCATGTTTTAATGTTGATATCAGTGCATTTCAGTGGTTGTCAAACTGATTTCTGTCCCACTGTAAGTTCTTTGTTCCAGGAAACGATTCAATCCTGGGCAACCCACATGGTTGATCACTCTAGAAACAACGACTGATTAGACAATGACTCTCAATGTTGAGGGGTGGGGTGGGATTTATGAGGGAAGGGTGGGGAGAACACGGAGGTGTAGGACCCAAGCTTTAGGTTTCATAACTTTTGATTAAAGATTTGGCACAGCCTTTCCTTATCACTTCACCATGTAAGATTATAAAAACAAACACCTGCACTAATGTAATCACCATCAGCTAAGAAATCAGTTTAAGATTTAAATATAGCAAAATATGATGTTAGATTAAATTATAATTTTTTTTTTTTTTTTGAGACAGAGTCTCACTTTGTTGCCCAGGTTAGAGTGAGTGTCATGGCGTCAGCCTAGCTCACAGCAACCTCAGTCTCCTGGGCTCAAGCGATCCTACTGTCTCAGCCTCCCGAGTAGCTGGGACTACAGGCATACGCCACCATGCCGGGCTAATTTTTTTTGTATATATATTTTCAGTTGGCCAATTGATTTCTTTCTATTTTTTAGTAGAGACGGGGTCTCGCTCTTGCTCGGGCTGGTTTCCAACTCCTGACCTTGAGTGATCCGCCCGCCTCGGCCACCCAGAGTGCTAGGATTACAGGCGTGAGCCACCGCGCCCAGCCTAAAATATAATTCTTAAAACTATAAACATTGTATTTTCTCATTTTATCTCAGGTGGCTAAAAAATTCCCCCAGCGGCATATTGACCTGTATTGGTGAATCCCGCTGTATGTAATGAACCCTATCTGTCCTCCTTTCCATCAGATGAGTCAGCCTCTTCCCCTCAGGGATACAAGCCACTTTTTGGATAAAGCAAGTAACTTCTCTATAATTCCAGAAAATAAGAAACATCTAGGTTAGTGATCCTTAATACTTGGGGGAGGGGAGGGCATGTGGCAGTAATACTTTGAGGCTTCTTCAAACTTTGGAATAAGTATGACAATCCAAGAGACTTTACTCGCCCTGAAAAAAATACACATATGAACATAGATACAGACTATTGCCTATAATTTTAGGGAATTCACAGATCCTCTGGAGCCCAGGGACCCTGGGATCAACACTCCTGTTCAAACATAGCTGACAAATGTTTAATTATCGTCTAGTCAAATACATTGAAATGGTTTCCATGGGCCGCACAACATTCGTAATGAAAAACGCACGTGTTCTCTGAGGTCTCCACTGACACATATCCCTGAGATCTGCCACATCAAACATGCCAACTAGGTTAAGCTCATAATACCACAGGATAAGACACAGTGAATGAGGCGACTGCCCTGGATAAATTTTGTCACAGAGTAGCAGTACAGTGGAGAGACTTTAAAACATTTAAATTTCAAATAAATATTAGTCTTAGGCATACAGTGACTTTACACATGGGTTAACAGAGCTTTGCGTTTTGCAAAAAAGATTCTGGTAGGTATTTGCTATTTAAATCTTTTCAGGTAATTAGTCCCTATGGTGCTTTCAGTTTCAGGCTCCAGCTGTTCATGCTAATGAGATGTTACCTGGTGTCAGGAATCCCCATCCTCCTGCATTAAGTGGTTAACCAGTAATGGGGCGCTGGAGAAGTTACTCACATACAGGGAGGCGATGAACAACTTAAACTCAATTATCACTGCTTTTATCCATCAAAAAAGAAAAGAAAAGAAAAAAGGCAAGTGAGACCTATAATATTAGTAGTGAGTCCTTCATTGATGAAACATATTACATCAACAGAAGCAAGAGAGGGAAAACATTAACATTTCAGCCATAATCAGAGCAAAGTTACCTCTTTAGATGAGCAAACTGATTTCTGAAAACATTATACTCACAAAAATAATCAAATGTTTATACAACATCATGTCTTATCCTTCATTTTTACATGAAAATTTCTATTTGGCCAATGTAAAGAGCTGTAGAAGGCAAGTTTGAGTTCCACATTTAGTGTACTGTTCTTTCACAATGTTGTCATTGTTTTGCCTGACTTGGTTAGAAGGGAGAGTGTCACAGCTTTAGAAATTAATTGTCTGTGGCTGATGTCGTGGCACAAGCCTGTAATCTTAGCACTTTGGGAGGATGAGGCTGGAGGATTGCTTGAGGCCCAGATTTGAGGCCAGCCCGAGCAAGAGTGAGACCACATCTCTACAGAAAATTTTTTAAAAATTAGCCAGGCATGGTGGCATGCACCTGTGTTGGGAGACTGAGGCAACAGAATCGCTGGAGCCCAGGAGTTTGAGGTTGCAGTGAGCTATGATGATACCACTGCACTCTAGCTCAGGCGAAAGAAAGAACAAAGTCCCTGTCTTAAAAAAAAAAAAAAGAAAAGGAAAGGAAACTGATCATCTGTATATAGGGTCTTAAATTTGATATTTAATTTATAATGCAAAGATGAGACACTGTCACAAAGACATATTTAGTAAGTTCCAAATAGACATGTTGCAGAGCATTCTCATGAAAATGTAATAAGAGAAGTAAAGTTCAAATTAACGATATGTGAAAAAAATCAAACATCAGTATGCTAAAATAATTACTAGATAAATTGGTAAATCAAATTAAAAACACAAAATGAAAGTTTGAAATAAAACACTCAAATTTAGATATACTGAAAGTTATACTTTTATTATTAAAGAGAACTTTTATAATTAAACAAGAAAATTTCTGCTACAGAAGAGAAAGAAAGACTATGTTAAAGTTCCTAAGTAAATCTTAGGTCTAAGACTTTTTATATTGCAACTATTCAGAGATTTTCATTCTCTTTATAGGAATTTCTTCATGAGCTATTTGGTATAGTTTCATGATTCACTACCAAATAGAACTAAGCTTGAAGCACTCTTTTACAGACATTTGGTTTGAGCTCAGTCATATAAAGGGATAATTCTTTACTCCTACCCTCACACCAAGGTAAAAAGCTGAGCAAACCAAAAATCATGGACTTTTAAAAGATTCTCCAGATAATTGAGGCTACAGGACAAACTGTGTCCCAGAAATCTGGAGAGAGAGGCAAATAAAGACAATCATAGCCATGATCAGTTTACCTAGAGCAGAAGTTAGCCGAAGCCAGTAGCTGGAGCACGTAACTGGTAGGAACACTTACTTGGTAATTTTGATAATTTTTGCAGGCTGAATGCACACTAGCTTGACAGGTAAAACTTTCTAGGGGCCCAGCTTTAGTGGGATCCCCAAATTTTCATAGATTCTAGTACCTGTGAAAATTTTCCACCAGGTGCTCACCGTGAAAATTGGAAAAAAACATCCCTTCTGACAACTACATCTACAGCCAACATTCAACACAGTCCAGCACCTAGCCAGATTAACACAAAACCTCACATTAAAAGCCTGATTACCTTGAGTTTCTATTGCCTGATACAGTATTGACACAGGAAAGTGGTTCCCAATGCTGGGATCCACTTGGAGTCCAAGTGGGTCCTTGGCTTCACACGAGAAAGAATTCAAGAGGAAGCTGATGTTGTAAAGTAAAAGCAAATTTTATTCAGAGAGTAAAAAAGAGCCACCCTACAGACGGAGTAGAGGCTAGTTCTCCCTGCTGAGGAGAACAGCCCCTTTGGTTTCCTCAATTTTTTAATTTAAACACTGGCTTGATCGTGGATTTTCTGGGAGAGGGTGGCAATTTCCTAGAACTGGGAACTCTTCCTTTTCTTTACTTCAGAAGTTCCCTCCCAGAATTGTCATGGTGTCGGTAGGAGTTAATATATTATAATTAAGGCATAATGAGATGAATGGTCAAGAATCGGCCAATTCCTTTACTATCTTGTTTCAACTGGTCTTGTTCTGTCACCACATCCTGTTTTTGATCAAGGTGGGTAGGGGCTTTTTGAATCTGTGTTAAGCAGTACTTGCTGGTTCCCTATCTCAGTATGTCCGGCTTTCAACAACTACAATAAAATATAAAGCATGCTAAAAGACAAGAAAAAACATAGTCTGAAGAGACAAAGCTAGCATCAGAACCAGACTCAAATATGAAATGAATTTTAGAATAATCAGATAACAAATTTTAAATTATACTATGATGAATAAATGCCAATGGAGAAAGTAGGCAATATACAATAATGTGAGAGATGGAAACTTTAAGCAGAGATAAAAATAATGCTAAACATAAAAAATTCTTTAACAGAAATTAAGGATGACTTCGATCCATACATTAGCAGGCTGGATATGGCCAAGGAAACTATCAGTGAGCCTAATGACATGTCAATAGAAAATTTCCAACCTGTGAAGCAAAGAGATAAAAGATATATTTTTTTTTTAAAAAGGAAGAGAATATCCAATAACTGTGAAACAATTATAAATGCATAACAGACATAATGAAAATGCTAAAGAGAAAGTAAAAATAAGTAGAATAAATTTTTGAAACAGTGGTGGCTGAATATTTTCAAAATAGTGGTTCAACATTCAGCATCAATTAATGTAACCCTGTTGATAACAGGCTAATGAAGAAAATCATATAATCACATTGATAGGTGCAGAAAAAACGTTGATAAAATCTAACACATGTTTATGACAAAAAGTCTCAGCAAACTAACAACAGAGGGAATATTCTCAGCTTGAAATAGAACATCTATAAAAATCCTTCAACTAACATCATATTTAAGATGGGAAACTAGATGCTTTCCTTTAAGATAAGGAACAAAGCCAGAATGGCCCCTTTTAATACTCTTAACCAACATTGTACCAGAAGTCCTAGCTAGAGCAATAAGACAAGCGAAGGAAATTAAGGTATAAAGATCAGAAAAGAAGAAATAAACTGTTTTTGTATATGCCATAATTGTCTATGTATAAAATCCCAAAGAATCAACAACAATGACAACAAAAAATATCTTGGACCTAAGAAGTTATTATAATAAGTTGGCAGAATACAAATTTAATATACAAAAGTCAATTGCTTTCTTATATACCAGCAATGAATAATTAGAATTTGAAATTACAAACATAACACCACTATGTTAGTCTTCTTAGGATGCCATAACAAAATACACAAACTGAGTGGTTTAAACAAAAGAAACTTATTTTCTCATAGTACTAGAGCCTAGAATTTCAAAATCAAAGTGCTGTGGGTTTGATTTTTCCTATAGCCTTTCTTCTTTGGCTTACAGATGGATACCTTTTCACTATGTTTTCATAAAGTCTTTTTCTGTGTGAACATACTCCTATATCTCTTCCTCTTTTTATAAGGGCACAGGTTTTACTGGATTAGGGCTCCATCCTTACATCCTCATTTAACCTTAATTGCCTCCTATATTCAAATATAATCACATTGAGGGTTAGGACTTCAACCTATGACTCTAGGAAGATAGATTTCAGTTCACAATAATCACAGCAGCACAATTAAAATGAAATATCTATGTATATACCTAAAATACATGAAAGATCTATAGGAGGAAATTATAAAACTCTGTTGAAAGAAATAAAAGATGATATAAATAAATGCAGAAATGTTTATGGACAGGAAGATCCAATATTGATAAGACCTTGACTAGATCTATAGATTCAGTCTAATCCCAATCAAAATCCCAGCAAGCTATTTTGTGGATGTTGACAAATCAATTTTTAACTTTATATGGAAAGTACAAGACCTCAAATAGCCAGCACAACACTGAAGAACAATAGAGGTGGTGGACTGACAATACCTGACTTTGAGAACTACTATAAGCCTGCAGTAATCAAGACAGTGTAGTACTGGTAAAACAAATAGATAAATAAATTAATCAAACAGAATAGAGAACCCAGAAATAGACCCATGTGAATATAAGTAACTGATCTTTGACAAAGATCTGGCAATTTAAAGAATTGTCTTTGTAACAAATGGTGCTGGAACAACTGGACAGCCACATGCAAATAATAATAATGATGATGATAGTTATCTAGGCACAGACCTTTTATTTACATATAATTTGAGCGCAGGCATATAATATAGAGAGTTCCTATGTACATTACTTTCCTAGCACACAATTTATCTTATTAATAATAACATCTTGCATTAGTGTGGTATATTCGTTACAATAAATGAACCAACATTGATGCATTATCATTAAAGTCCATAGCTTACATTAAGTTTTACTCTTTGTCTTTTATAATTCTATGAATTTTGACAAATGCATAATGTCACAGAACCACCATTAAAGTATTTACAAAATAGTTTCACTGCTCTAAAAAATTCCCTAATAATTCATTTATTCATCCATTCCCTCCTTCCTCCGAACCACTGACAGCCACTGATCTTTTTACTTTCTCTATAGTTTTGCCTTTTCCATAATGTCATATATAGTTTGTATCCTTTTCATACTGGCTTTTTGATGTAGCAATATGCATTTTAGTTCCTTGTTGTAATTTTATGGCTTGATAGTTCATTTTTCTTAACACTGAATAGCACTCCATTTTAAGGATGTATTACAATTAAATATTCTCTCTCTCTCTCTCTCTCTTTACTATTTATTCAGCTGTGGTCTTGGACAAATTACCTAACTGCTTAACCTCAGTTTACTCATTCATAAAATGATACATTGAAATATATCTTATATTTCTTTATTATGAGGATTAACTTAAAAAGTAAGAATGTTAAATGTGTCAATGTTTTATAAAATTACTCAACCTTAGTTAATTCAGCTTACTCCATACAATATTCTTATATCCTTATTTTACAGGCCTAATTCTATCAAGGAGGATTTCTTTCAACTGAAATTTGTCAAGAAAAATCCCCTCAGTTTCAGAAAGTATAAACAATAAAGAAGATTATCATCTCATACAACAAGGGTTGCATCGTTAAGGAGTAGTTACCTGAAAAAAAATGACTTGGGTAGACATCTAAGAAGTGTCCTATAATTATTTTTGTTTTATCCAATATTTTGGCACTATGTGAAATATAGTCTTATTGTTATAATTTGTTTCAAAACTATCTGAATAATGAATATACGTTTGCCCCTTTGATAACTTTGTGGAGTCACAATGTCTATAATGCTTTTTATTTTAATCTCTTCATCTATTTTTGCCTCTGGAGAAAGATCAATGTTTTGTTGACACATAGTTGTACCTGATTTTCAATCATATTATATCTTGCAGTATCTCAGTTGGGGGTGCCCAAGATTTATAGCAAAGTCAGAAAACTATTACTAAATCCATTATAGTTTCCTAAGAGCATCCTGAGACTAAAGCTAAAAAGAGTAAAAGCTATATTGGTTTCTTATAAACATTTCTTTTTCTAAATGATTATGACCAATGCTGTTATTCTCCTCATTCACAATATATTTTTATGCCCAGACTAACTGACAGGATAAGAAATTGCTTCAGGTTAAAGTTAATACATTAAGATTTTGTAAAACTTATATTTCAGATGAACTGAACCACTGTTAAATTCCGTACTTCCAATATGTAAATTAAAAACTGATTTTCAGCAGTGAATCACTTAATACTTACTATATACAAGTAATCAGTGCATATAAGGCATCTAACATCTCTTATCTTTCAAATCAGGAGGGTACCAGAATGTAATATATATTATATACCATTTACCATTCCAGATATATGTTCTCTTTTAAGAGACTTGGACCAATTATTGTAACAGAAGTACTATTTTAAAAATTATAACTTCTTATTTATTATTAATTATTTCAGAACTAGGACACACAGTGATGGGTGGAGATCTACTTTAGAACAAATGATATAATTCCCTTGCAAAATATAGTCATTCATTTAATTAGGGATCATTTAATTTAGCTTCCTGCTCATAATGGGAGAAATACCTAAATCACGGAGAGGTGGCTTTGTTAAGAGATCATGTTCTTAGTTATTGTAATATGTGGAATATAAAAATTATGTTCCTGACCCACTCCCAGCTTAGTTTTTGTTCTTTATCTCTACAAGAGAATAGTCTACTGTCCCACTAAATGAATAAAGAAAGCATGTTACTTTGTGATAAGTGGCCTGTAAAGGAATTTTCCAAATATCTCAACTTTGTTAATTAATTGGGAAAATTCTAATTTACAAGGCTTTGGTCCTTTCTTTTGCCATTTCTCATATGCTATTTTCTCTGTGTCTATTTCTCTCTGTTGTAACTATCTTTGTTGTAATTTTGACAATAAGGGCTTCCCAATAAGTTTCAACAGCACAGATTAGAGGATCACAACTTGTTCTGGTACATGTCTGTAGTCTTCTATATTGTAAGGGACACCAGGGTCTTATTTATCCATATGAGTCAATATCTTTGCTGTGGCCCCCTCTGGAATTATTATGCCTGTCATCTATAAACATAAACCTATAATCGAAGAGAAAGATACATTAAACAGACAAATAATTTTTGTAATTTTTTACTGTTGTGATTAAACAATGTATTATAAGACATATAAATAAGTTTTGTTCAATTATTTTATGGTTAGTATTTTATTTGGTTGGACTTTATTCATGGAAAAGACTATTAGAGAAAGTAAAAATTAAGAATAATGTAAACCAACAATAAGTGATATAAATAACGTTTCATGAAATCCTTTCAAATCAAAAGCTATGAAGGGTCTGAGATTTTACCTTACTCAAAAGTTAGCAAATGAACATACCCAGTTTCATGGATTCTGGTAGAAGCAGGAGACTTAGATTAATGATGAAGGGCAATATTTTTATTTCTCATAGCGATATCAACATTTTTGTTCAGGTTCTCTGAGACTCACTTCTGACAAGGTAATGTGAAAAAGGTGCAGGTAACAGCTGCACATAGTCAGTTGCATTAGAGAAGATAAATGCTGATCTTAGGACACCTGATATTTTGAATAATGGATAGTAGGCACACCCACCCTTTGCTCCAGAAGGAGAAACCATCACTCTCTCCCAAAGCTGTTCATTCTTCAAACATCCTTGAAAAGTAATTTAGAACAAAAACTCTTCAGTGCCTCACTTAGAAGGGATGCAGAGATGGGAAAGCCACATGGACAATTGCCACTCAACACTTTTTACCTTATAAAAATATTTTCCTGGGATCTCCTTCTAAAGGAGAGTAATTATTGGAAACTTTTGAAGATGGAGAGAAGAAAAATCAAACAAACCTCATTTGAAAAGAGATGAGTGTTAAATGATTCTAATGAATTACGAAAAATAAACTATAAAAGAACAGTAGAAACTAAAGGCAATGTAGCAGATACTGGAATTTCTTCCACTCTATGAGTACCCCTCCCCCAGCTTCTCTGTAATTCTATATCTAAGGACTTGCACCAGCAACTCCTTTTAGACAATGTCCCTTGTGATACTGGAGACACTTTGCCTATACTTGCACAGTGTTGAAAGAGGCTGGGAGTTTGTTTCCAGATGGCTTTTTTAGCCAATGATTGATTGGTGCCTGAAATGAAAACTCACTAGCTTCTAATCAAGATAAACATTCAAGTGGAGCTTACATTGCCAAGTTTTCCTGAGGGATCAGGTGAAATTTACCCTTCTGGGAATTTTCTGGAGGTAACATCCTTTTGATCTCTTCCACTCCGTTTTCTGTTTTCCCTATTCTCTTCCTAGTTTGTTCTGGAAGCTGTTTTGTAATAAATCATTTTCATATAAATTTCTGTCTCTGATTCTGCTTCCAAAGACAAGCCAGAAATTTGTATGAAAAGGATCACTAACCCTTATGAGTGCTTACTATATGTCAGCAGTGTGTAAGAATTTTATTTCATCCTTACAACAATACTATAAGTATTATTATCATTCCATTTTATTTATGAGAAGAGGAGGTTCAGAGAGGTTTAATCAACTTGTCTAAGTCCCATAGCTAGTAAGTGACTGTCTTAGTCTGTTCAGGCTGCCGTAACAAAATATTATAAGCTTAAGAACAGAAATTTATTTTATCACAGTTCTGGGGCCCAGAAGTCAAGATCAGGGTGCTAGCATTGTCAGGTTCTGGGGAGGACTCTCTTTCTGGCTTACAGATGGTCACCTTATCTCTGCCCTCAAATGGCATGGAAAAGGAGATTCTCTCTCTCTCCCTCTCTTCTTATCAGACCATTAATTCCATCATAAAGACTCTACTTTCTTGACCCAATCTAAATTACCTCCCAAATGCCTCAGCTCCAAATACCATCATACTAAGGCTTAGGGTTTCAACATATGATTTTTGTGGGGCACAAACATTCAGTACATAATAGTAGTAGAGCTCAGTTCTGGAGCTATCTTCTTCCAAAGAATGTGCTCCTAGAGATGAATTTCTCTTTATTTGCCCCTACAGTGTTTACGAAATCTAGTTCAACTTCTAGGCTTCTGAACTGCACTTTTATACTAAAAGAGCATCTCTGAAAAATATTTTCATTTTATTTCCAGTACAGATATGTTTTAATTGGTGGTACATAAACAGATCCTAAAATGTTAGATTACCTAGCCTGTGATATTTGAAAGCCTCTACTAAGGTCCCTAGTTTTCCTGCATCTGCTGTAATAGATGTATCTTCAGTAAGTAAAGGCCACCAAGATGAGCCACTCTGAAGTGTCCAAGAACACAGTCTGCAAAGGAAAGCACATGTTCGCAGAAGCAAGGCAGAGAGACTCAGTCCACGTATGAACTCTGACACATAAATCATCTAGAATGGTAATTTGCTAAATTTTGATTCACTGGGCTGATTGACACGGAAACAGATTTCTTGATATAATAGCTGTATCATCAGCAACTGACTGAAATGACTTTATTAATGCTTGAATAAATGAGTCTTATAGCTTTCCCTCTACTCTGAACAAGAGCTTGACTATTTTATTATAGTATGTTTGTGAATGAACAAAGGAATAGGAAACCTCCAGTCTAGTTATGGATGCAACCATTCCACAAAGAATGAAAGAGTTCAAAATGCTTGGGTGCATGCCACATCTAACCCAATTTATTTAAAATTGATATCATTTTAAATTGGATATAATTATAAAATACTCTATAAATTATAAAATGCCTTAATTCATTCATTATTCACTAATTTAAAAAACTCAAAACAGCAATAAGGACACAGGAGAACAAAGAAATCTTTTCTGTTTACTAGGAAATAATACATAAAATCAATACTGCCACAGAAATTTGTCTTACTATTTTGATTAGTCAAATAGTAAAAGGAAAATTAAATTAAATTATTAAATGTAGTGGGGTACATAATATAAAATTGAAAATGAAAAACAGCTTTAACTTTATGAATCATTGATAAAAGTGTGACTGATTTAAATCTAGTAGGTTTCTCAATTGAAGCATGTTAAATGATAAGGGATATGAAAATACTTGATTCTCATTTCCATAATATGACATCAAGTAAAATATACTCAATACATTGAAATTTGTGTACACTGTGAATTGTAAAAGAGCATATATCTTATACAAAGTTAAAATATAGGTCTTTAAAAAAAATCTTTAGATTTCCTTATGCCTATTTCCAGTATTGTTCAACTAATGCCTTTTGGATGTATAAATACTTAGAGTCATTTTTCATATTTTATAGTATTAGTCTTATTCAAGTTTTCTTTTATAATGATGTTTCCTCACATTTAACTATAACCTAAAAGGAAAAATGAATAATGATACTACAGAAAAATATTTAATAAGTTATATTTGTTTTACTAGAAAATTTCCCCCAAAATAACTTTAACAGAATAATGTAAATGAACAGCATAAAATTGCTCTACAGAATTTGAGTCTTAAAATAGAGACTAGATTGGTGGTTACCAGAGGTTGGGGAAGGGAAAAGAGGAGGAGTAAAGGAAGGGAAAAAAGTAATATAAATGTATTTATTACCACTGATCTGTACACCTAAAAATGGTAAAGATAGTGAATTATATATACGTATATTACCTCAATTAAAAATTTTTTTAAAAATTGAGTCCAGAAGATACTCTAAACATACATACAAATCTCTAAGTTAATATGTAAGGAATCAAAGTTGGACATAAATTCATTGACATAGTTTTATACCGAGTAAAATCTTCATATACACACAGTAGACTTGGATATCATTATAAAATGTAAAACTATTTTTGTAGTCTTTACAACCATAATCCCATTTCTTTCTGCCTTTTAGTAAATATTCTAAAAAGCTTTACATATACGTTCTTGCCCACAATTATCTTTTAAACTCAATGCAATATGGATTCTGGGCTTACCGTTCTATTAAAACTACTATATTAAGCTTATCAGCAAAGGCTTAGGTCATGAAATGAGTAATGAGTGACTCTTATTCACTTAACCATCTAACACTATTGACAACTCTTAACATACTCTTTTGCTTACAACTATCTCTTGCCATTATTTCCATGGTACTATAATTTCCTAGTTTAAGCTCTAGCTATATTAAGACTTCTTTTCTGTGTCCTCTGTTTCTTCCTCTTCCCAAGCTTAAATGTTAGTTGGCATTCCCAGGATCCATTTCTTTCTTTAATCTATATGTTCTTTCAGGGAGTTATCTCAAACCTCTGAGATTTTAATTAAAATGAATAGGGTAACAATTTCAAAATTAATATTTTAGTAACTATTCCTTGAACTTTAGGACAATGTAATAGATTATTTTTTTTAAACAATCTGCATTTATATCTTTTCAGAGCGATGGAACTCTTAATTTTCTGTAGAATCAGTTCCCAAGGCATATTGTGTAGGTGTTAGGATATTCAGTAGGATGCCATTACACTTATCTTCACTACTGTTGATAATTTGCTTACCAAGATTCAGATTGTTTGTTCTCAAATCACTGTGTTCATGTTGCATTTGTTATAATAATTACACAACTTCATACAGTGTTAAGTGAAATGATCAATGTAAAGAGATAGAGTTTATTTCTATAACATGATTTAGAAATTCTAAATTAAGCTGGCTACTAAATAAATTATGTCAACTATGGCATGAGCATGGCCGCATGATAAGATTGGAGAAAAGTAAATAACTTAAAAACATTATTTTGATTTGTTCAGAAGTGTTTTTAAGTCCTCAATATACTTTAAATACATAAACTTGGAAGTCATAGATGATTTATTTTGAGTATGGATTATGTAAGAAAAAATGACCAGTAACTTCAAAGGGTAAACACAAATTCAAAGCAAGGACCTTGGAACTATAGCAAAATATTGGTGAATTTAATATACAATAAGATAATGTGAATTAGAATATGATGCTTAGACGGTACCTGTGTGCATATGTACTTTAATGTGTGCTTCCCCACTTCAATCAAATAACTGACAACAAACCCGTTTTTATTGTTTCAGATAAGAGAGTTTCTACTACATATTGAATTATTTATAGACTGCTTTTCTTAGATATATTCTAACTACTTCAAAATATTTTCTTTTAATTATCTTTTTTATTTTGAAACTATTATAGATTCACATGCAGTTGTAAGAACTACTACAGAGATACCTTATATACCCTTTGCCCAGTTCCCTGCAATGGTTAAATCTTGCAAGACTATAGTACTTGAACATATTATCTTCCATTCCCCTAAAAGTGCTCCAACTTTTGCAGACTGTCTTCCATGCCTATCTTCTGTCCTTCCATTATTTGCAAATGACCACGTCAACCTAATTGTCCAATAAAAACTTAAATTTAATTTTAAATCCTCTCTTGCCCTCCTCCAAAACTTTCCCTATAAAATCAACTCCTAAACAATTCTAGATTGTCTAACTTTAAATTTATCTGACCAACATTATTTCAATTTGCTAGCTACCGCTTGAAACTTCTTTTATTTTTCTAGCCTCCTCAATACCCATTAACGAATGCATCCATGCTAATCCACTCTTTCTTGTGTAATCCTAGTGGTATTTCTAATCTGCTACTGTGATACAGCTATTGATCTCACTATTTAAAAACTGTTAATGATTGTCCTCTTAAGTATAAAGTCCTTAATGAGCGTTCTGCCTTTGTGTTATTTATATCTCAGCCTCATCTCTCAGAATTTCTCCTTTACTCTTAATGTGTCATATCCTCTTTCATAACATATTATGTTTATTGAATTCAATACATTATTCAGTCCAATTTATAAAAATTGCCTATTTACTTTTCTATTTCCTCCTTTTGACTCAAAATCCTTGTCAATAGACTGTTGTCTCTCCAGAGCCTAGTAGAATGCCTGGCACATATTAAACATAAATTATCGGAAGAGATGTTTGTCTAAATAAGGCATTTAACTGAAGAGGTGCCTCAAAGATGAGAAAAGCATATTTACGGCCAGAAGTTATATGATTAGGCATAGTTTATCTTCTTCCCCTCATCACTGATCAAAACTGAAGATAAGTGACCTTGGCTAAAAACTTATTCAATAATTTACTACAATACTTATTATGTCATTTTCCTTGAATAAATATGTTTGCTTCTTTTATTCTGGAAGATCTAGGGAAACATAAGCATAATTGATGATGTAGAAAAGGAAGATATCTTACAGTTTTTAAGAAGTTAGGAATTTTTTTTCCATCTTATACTATAATGTGCCTGACAATTTCTTGACTGTCACTGTGGAGAGACAGAGAGTAGCATCCAATTAGGGGGACAATGTCCAGGAATTCTTTGTAGCAACCATCAGGCAGTCTTTGGGAGGTGTGTGTGTGTGTGTGTGTGCATGTGTGTGTGTATGTGTGTGTGTGTGCTTGTGTTCTACAATGTGTATCTGGAGAGAAAACTCATCCAGGCCTTCCTGAAGACTAGGAATACAATGCTTCTAGCTCTGGACTTTTGTGGCAATTGGAGTGATAATGACCAGCAGGGAGAAGGCGTCAGGGCCCTCCCTGGTGCTAGTCCTCACTGAACAATTTGAACTTCAGAAAATCTATTATTTGCTGAAGCAAGAGTAGCAGTCAATGTCTCTCAAAATAGGGTGAAGATTTGAAAGTGCTTTAAGAGAGGTGTAGCACACCCGAAGGGAAGGGAGCAGGTTAGGAACTAAAACCTTGTGAATGGCTGAGTTCATTACCAGGGAAAGTCATACTCTGTACCTGATTTTAACATTTACACTCCCACCTTCTAATCCCTCTGCCTCCCTCAAAAAGGTCCCAACCCTTCAATTAAGAAAGTCACACCCATGTCTTCTCAGAAGACATTATGGGACAGTGTGATGCAGGAGCAGTGTGGCCTGTTTTACTCAACCTCTTGACTGTGACTGTAGAGAGAGGGAGTCGTATTGTCAAGGGGACAATGTCCAGGAGTTGCCGGCAGTTACTGGCATGCAATACAATGAGCACTGGGTCCTGGGATGGAAGAGAGAAAGCATTCGGTACTGCAGAGCAGCTTAAACATAACAACTCATCAGATAAAATATATATTTTTTAAATCCATTTTCTGTCCCTAAGCTCAGAACTCACAGTTCATACGTGGCTTCAATTTTAAATTTGTGTATTGAAACACTATAATGTACTATTTTTCATGTGCAGGGTTTTATTTGTAACCTCCATCTAAAACTCAATATTCATAGCCAATTTTTTAACAACTCTACTGTCAGCAAACTCTCATTCACGTAAAAATTGAAAAACCACTTCTTAACATAGACATGGCTCTAATGACTTGACTTTATAACTACAATGAGCTTTATAGCTACCTTTCACTGTATCTACATTTATTCATATATAGATGCATTTCTGTAAAGTCCTTTCTAAGCTTATATGTTTAAATGAATATTATATACAAGAAAGAATAATAGCATATCATATAAATACCGGAGAAACACTCTGATTCTTAATTTTATAAATAAATCTTTATTTAGCAGTTGAAAAAGATATTGTCAAAAGAGTGTTATATATTATCACAGCAGATTGCAAAGCACATATTACTATAAAATGTGATTATAATTGCTAATATTTAAAGTGTATTTAAAAATATTACATTATGTTTCACACTACCTAAGAAATGGTAAGGGCTCACAAAACTCATGGTCTTAAAATTTGCATTGTAGGATAAAAAAGTTTTCTCATCTTAGTGGAATATATTAATATTTCTATCACTCTGTTTGTTTTAGTACAACTGTTCTGGGAGTGGGATGCCATTTAATAAAACCTGTAATCTGTTTGAGGCTTATCATTTTAATGTGAAGATTGATTTTCTGCCAACTCACCTAAATTGAAGTAATAGCCACTTGCAAGATTATTAGATTAAAAAATAAGTTGAATGTGGTAAGCAGATCAGTTGAAACTCAAAGCATTAAGTTGATGCTTACTTGTTTTCAAAAATGAATAGAAAACTTAATATAGGCTTTCAAATTAAGGCAGCTTAAATGTTGGATTTTTTAAAACTCACTTTCCTTGAGTTTAAAATGATACAACTAGAGTAGGCTCAGACCAGAGAGATGATGGAAATTTGTTAAAAAGTGGGGTAATGTAGAATGTAAGTCAATAACCTCTTAGGACTGGCATAATTTACTCAAATGCAGGGGTCGGCTTCAGCAAGTAGAAGTACAAGGTCAAGGCACAGTGTCTAGGTAACAGGTTAGGCAGTAGCCACTGGTTGGATCAACTGGAGCAATACGATAAGAGCAAACCCCAGGCAGCAGGCACATTCTGGAGAACACGATATAATGGCAACAGGAGCCAGGAAGGAACACAAAGTCTAGTCTTGTTCTAAAGGAGAATGTGGACTAAGTAGAGTAACCAGGGAGCTCTGGTAATGAGAGGGTTTTCCAGATAGGAGCCCAGTCATTGAACTAAGCCAATCAAGCCAGGGAAAAATGCTTATTTTATACATTATCACTCAAGTCTTGCCTCTAGTTAACTGAATCTTAGTTTTTTACAAGATGGTCTGAGTAGAGTTGCTGGCTATGGAATTGAATATTGAAGAGAATGGGAGAACATATTTGGAGAAACCTAAAGGGTTAACATGAGGCCTGTAATTAAAACTGCTTTATTTAATAGGTGGCAGTTCCCTAAGAACTTAGGTTTTCTGCCTATATCATTGACAAAAATATTGATGAATGAAATAAAATTAATATTCAGTGAAGTAATTAAAAAGTCTTAAAGATAATCAATACAAACTAGATATGGAAGGTGATAATAGTAAACAAAGTATGCTTAGCTCAATTGAAATGTAATAAGTTCTATTTTTTAAAAATCTAAGATTTATACTATTCTAAATACTGTGGAGGTAATAAAGACATAGAAAATCATATCCCATGAAAAATGTTAAGAAGTACTTTATAAAAAATTTAAATGCAGCAGTGAAAACCAGAATTCTAAAAAAGGAAAATATCACATAAATATGTACATATATATTCAAAATAATTATTAGCACAAAATGATATAATCAATAAAAATAATGAGGTTATTTAAAAATAAGAAATTATGAGATTAAAAAAAAAGAAAAACTAGTTACATTTTTAGTTTTCTACCAGGAACTTCCAGGCTCAAGTAGATTCTATAGTTCACATTCTCAAGGGTTGAAACCTCAAGGCAGGTGCTAGTCCACAAAATGTCTATACAAATGAGTAAAAGGATCTTACTTAGGGCATTTGGCTTAGTGAGATTGTGCCTTTGTGTGAAGAAAGAGTGGTCTCTTCCTCTGTACCAATGCAGCCCACCCTGGGTAGGAGAAGTAGGACACAGTACACAAGGCGGGAAGATGGTGGCCTGGATTTCAGTTGTAATCAACACTTCGGAACAAACTGCACAGTTTTTTACTGCTGCCTCTAAAACAAGACTATGGGTCTCAACTCATGATATAAGTAAGCCTTAAGTCTTTATCCAGTTTTATTTGTCAGAGAAGTTAAACAGCTTATTGGAAAGCTTCCAGGGGTGACTTTCTCTCACAAGGACAAACAAGGGACAGTGGCTTAGCTAGGCAAATAAGTAGAGGGAAAAAGAGAAGACAAAAGAATGAGGAATGGAGAACACAGGATAGTGGGGAAATGCATTGGTGAATACAATAAATTCAATCTATTTTAATTGATTAATAATAAAATATCAAACTTTAGATAGCTAAATATAAGAATTTGTGTGTCTACTTTCCTTACTAGACTCGAGCATCTGAATAGCAAGTATGTTCTATTCATGTCTCTAGCCCTAAAAGCTAGTTTAGTGTCTGACATATAATAAGTTATATTTGGTGACAAGTATTAATAGATGGAAAGATGACAGATGGATGATATATTAGATAATAAACAAATAAATGACAGGTAGGTAGGTAGATTAGATAGATAGAAAAATAGAAAGATAGGATAGATAGATAGATAGAATGACATCTATACAGTGTATAGACATCTATACAGAAGGAAGTTTATGCCTTCCTTCTGGGGCAGGAGAAAGGGTTCAAGTTATGCTTTGATTTTGGGTAGCAGGGATTCAGTGATCCATAATTCTATTAAAAAAGATCCATAATTCTATTTAAAAATGTTTTGAAGCCCTATATTTTTGGAAAATTATGTTTTTATTTAGGCCGATTAAGAACCAGTTTGGAGTAAAGCTAGATAACAGTTCTGGAATTCCAATATATTCTTCATAAATTTTAAATATATTTTTATCAAGTCATTTTATTCCTCACTTAACAAACTTTTCTGAATATTCACTATGTGTCACATACTACATGGACTCAAGGAGGTCTCACATCTAGTGAATCTGCCTCAAGAAGTTCTTAAATCTAGTGAATTTGAAAAATATATTCACCATTGAGAATACTTAATAACAAAATTTGTGCACACCATGTCATGTGAGGAGAGAGGACAGGGAACAATCTCATCAGGGGAGAAAGGAAACCTGGGAAAGAATTCCTAAAAGAAACTGACACTCAAGTTGAATTTTGGTTCTTTAGTGGTGATTCCAAATAAAGAAAAATGTAGGGAGGAGGGCATTGCCAGATAACAAAACAGGCTTGCACAAGCTTGAAAAGATTGTAACTCTGTAGATTAGAATGGTTGTTCCAGAAGGGTGATGGAATGGATGATCCTGAGTAGAGAGCTGGCACCTACTTCACCATAGATATTTCTGTGACACACTAAGAACTCCCGTGTTTATCCTGAGACTCAGGATAATTGAGAACTCATAATAAGTTTTAAGGTAGGGGCATGTTGTAATAAGATTACAGTTTTATAATGTAGCCCTGGCAGAAGTGTGGAGGACGGATTGTAGGAATGGGAGACTGGGAGCACGGAGACATTAATTTAAAACAGCAATTCATCTTAGGGACTACGAGCACTATTAATAGAACTGTATAGAGAGGAAAGGTAGGAAAAGTAGAATATATTTGAGAAAAAGTTAAGGAAATTGAGCCAAAATGGTCTAATGGTTGCTTTGATGTGGGCGTAACACCATAGTTTCTGACTTGAATAACAAGGTTTATTATAATTACATTCACAGAGCTTAGAAACATGAAAAATACAGGTTTTAGTGGTAAGTATAAAAGTAAGATTATGAGTTTGAATTTTTAGTTCAAAATACTTGGCAGATATCCATACTGAGATGCCCTATGGACAGTCTGATATAGGTCTTCAACTATATGGACAGTCTGATATAGGTCTTCAACTCAAAGGGACTTGGAGAAAATATGTCAGCAACGTGTGCATGATAGTTGAAGTTGGGGATGAGTTTCCTCCCTATCATCCAATGTAAAAACCTTTATTAATTGGCTACAGTTGCTTTCCATTTCAGGTTTCATTTTATATTCCAAATTGTTCATCTGTATAGTAACATGCTATAGTAATATCTGTAACTAGCAGATGGGAGATGATGGGTAAGAGACAGTGGTAGAGTCATTTAAATTTCCAAAACATATAGGATGTACAATGATTCATGCCTGGAAAGGAATGGGATTTCAGCTTTAGAATACAACTTACACCACCAGCCAGTCCCCAAAATTACTTCCAGAGTATGACTGCCCCACTGACTTGACTCCTGCTGTCATTGATAGGGACTTGACCTGTGGTCCTCTGACAGCCCCACTGCCTGGTGATATCTCCCTGACTTACTTGTTTGATTGCTCTGCTCATTGTTGATATTCAGCCCATTGAGCTGATTCCCTTGATGCGGGGGTTGGAGTTATCAGAATGGATAAACGTGTTTGTCACCATCCATTCATTTTGAGCCCTTAACACATAACAGATGCCCAGGCCATGTAAGCAGTATCTTAGCAAAGTATCAAATAACTAGATGAATTGTTTATAATCAGACTGGCTTTGATAGTATATAACTAAAACTAAGATTCACATTTCTTGACCAGCCACTGGTAACCATGAGAATCAATCACTTTATGTGTCAAGCTGAGTTTTAATTAATCTTAACTGAGAACTTTTCTCTTCAAACTTTCCATAAATTCCTATCATATACCTAGAATCAGGTATATTCTATTGTAGCTAACAAGTTAAGCACATCTAACCATATCATTTAACAACAAAAACAATTAAGAAAGAAACAGAGTTTGAAAGAAAAAAGGAATGATCACATGGAGAAAGAAGAGTAGAGGGCACACACATACACAAATGATGTCTGTAATAAAGTTAAGAAAGAAAAAGATCAGGACAAAAAAGAATTATAGGATAAAAACAAGAGATAAGAGGTAAACAAATAAGCAGATAGTTAGAAGATGAAGAGGGAAAATCTGAATATTTTAAATTCAAACACTTAGTTTGATTTTTTTTAACAGCAGAAGCAACAATTCTGCTGTGAAAAATTAAAAACAAACTGGGTCAGCATTTCCCAGTAGATATCCCATTTATTTTATCTTCAAAGATAGCTTCAAATATTTTGCTTGGGGGAAAATTCATCCATTGCAATTTTAGTTCCCATTTTTGGAACATATTATCTTAGAGCATTTGAAATGGAATTGCTTCTTTACTATTTTTATCTTCTTATTTGTCAATGATAAAATGGTGTATTCAGTCTTTTACAAGCATTTTTCAGGTGAACATTCAAATATCCAATGATCATTGTGGCAAATAATCATGAAAGTAAATGACCTAGATTTTCTTCCTTATATCTCTTACATAAAACAGAATCAATTACTCTGATATAGGACCATACTTTTAGGATCTAAATTATTTAGGGTAATCCAGTTCCTTTGGTAGCCATAGGAAATATTAGGTCATTAAATATGAAATGTCCAATTCCCTTAAGTACTAAGTTTGACAGTTGATATCTCTGACATTTCAGTTTGACACTTCTTGTTTTATTTTTATTGTGAAAGCGCATTTTCATTCTTTAAACAAAGTTTGACTTGTGATAATCTTTCCAAGTTTTTTTAAAACAATTTTTGTAAAACCATAGATAAGTCAAAAATCTGTGTTATTTTCAAATATGAGTTCCATTGTAAAACCAATACTCTGCAGACAGCTCAAAATAGCAACAAAGTGTTTTAAAAAGATGTGACTCATAAACACACAGTTCGTTGATTGTTTGAAAAGTTCCATTCTGATGATTTTAATCTTAAAATTGAGCCACGTGGGCAGCACCTGACACCAAAGTGAATAATAATGAGATAAAATCTATTGTAGAAGCAAATCCATCTCAAACTGCATGCAAATTAACAACAAGGTTTGATGTTACTATTCCAACAATATTAGACCATTTAAAACAAGCTGACATGGTAAAAAAAGCTGGATAGATGGATGCCACATAAATTAAATGAGCTTAAAAAAAATTGTCTCGAAACCTGCCTTTATTTTGTCACTACATAAATACAAACCATTTCTACACTTTATTGTTATGTGTAATAAAAAATAGATTCTTTTTGACAATCCCAAGCATTCAACACAATGGTTGGATAAAAATAAAATAAATAAAATAAAAATAAAACGCAGTCCAAAACCAAATGTTCATCACAAAAAGCTAATGGTGTCTGTTTAGTGGTCCAGCACTGGTATTATTCACTACAGCTTCATGAAACCTCATCAGTTGATTACAGCAGATATCTACTACAACCAGTTGAATGAAATGATGAGGATGCTTGTGATTAAACAGCTAGACTGGTCAATAAAGACAGGCCAATTCTCTTACAACACAATGCTCGACCACATGTCACACAAACAATGCTGCTTAAACTACAGAGGCTAGACTTAGAAACTCTCTGTCATCCGCCATATTCACCAGACCTTGCACCAACTGACTACCATTTCTTCCAGAATTTGGACAACTTCTTACAAGGAAAAATATTCAATTCTCAACAAGCTGTAAATAATGCTTTTCATGATTTCATCACCACTCACTCTCCATACTTCTTCACTGTTGACACAAACAAGATACCATTAAGATGACACAACTGCATTGATAGTTTAGGCACATATTTTGATTAATTGCACTGTTTCTAGTTTAAGATATAACAAACGAAACTTTTGATTCAAAATCGGACATTTCATATTTAATGACCTGGTACCATTTCCTCAGCACAGCATCATTTAGAAGCTGCTCTCCATTTAGAGGGACTCAGCTGTGCTTTCTGATGCCTGGATTCATTGCCAGGCTGCCATAATACTCTGTCATTTGCACATGATGAGGTCACTCCACTCTAACATGAATGTGTACTTTTCCTTTGCCGAATGGCATGGCCTGGGAAAGGTACATATTAGAAAACAGTATTGGGAAAAGTGTTGGTATTCCCTAGTTTTCTATTGAATAATTAAATTCTTCAGTACATATCGAAGCACTGGAGTGAACAATAATGGAGAGGTCATTAAAAATAAAGCAGAATCTGGAAGTGTGATGTGATGATTTTCTAATTGTTCCTCGGTGATTTCAAAATATGATACAAGCATGACTACTAAAAGATTTGCAAATGGAAGAGCTCTTTATTTACTCTCCATCCCACCTCCAGATCCTCAGTTAAGAATATATCCAGATACGGATTGTGTTTTTGCCATTCATCCCAAGATGTTATATAACAGACTGTAATTTATTAGTTAAACCTATTCTTTAATATACGCATATTTCCTGAAACAATTGAAAATAAGCACAATAAATCTGACAAATTTACCATACAAAAATGTTATAAGGGCTTCTATTGGTTATTTGTCATTTCTTATCTACTAGTCCTGTTTTAGAGTTCCTGCGGGAATACTACATTCTTTGCATATTTTTGAGTTATCACCCACACAAATACTAGCATTATTTTAATATGAATTTCCATGGTTTATTGTCTAAAGAGAGGGTCAATTTTTCAGGAAATGTAGTAAACTCTGAGTATAAGCACATTAGAACAAATAGGAAAAAAATAAAAAAACAAAGCAAAAAAATGGACCCTTTGTTATACTAGTTCTGAAAGATAATATCATAGTTTAAGTATTGATACAACTCCAAAGATATTTTCTTGGGCCTTGGAGGTTTGGAGATGCCAGTGGATAGAAGAAACAATATAAATCCAATACCTACTGTTACTATATATTTCTTAAACAGTGAAAACCAACTAAAAACAAAAGGTTGATTTACTTAAATAGTTAACAAAAATTTATTGCAAGAGATATATTTCACTGAATTTACAGTTTCAAGGAACATGGTACAAAACATAGTGCCATCAGCTTTGTCTAAACATTAAATAGGTGCGAATACACAAAAATTAAAAAAAAACCCAAAGAGCATACTTTACAACATAAATTATAGTACTATAAATATATTTTATGTACATTATGCATATACTCTTAAGACATCATTTTAATATACAGCATATATTATATTAATATTCAAACTATTCAGTGCTTTAATAATATTATATATAAGAAACTTAAGAGTTTATTTGCATCATTACACTTACAGTAAATGATTTCAAATCAATGAGGCCATATTTTGGCCAGTTTACTTCCACCAGTTAAATAGCCAATTACCCACTTAGATGAACACTTACATATATAGCAATAGTTGTCACATGAGTATTTTCTTTCCCCGTTATGGTGATGACTAGAAGAGGGGCTGCAGAGGGATGACAGTAGGGTGTGGGGAGAGCAGCGAAGGAAAGAGTGCATGGGGTAAAGGTGGGAAGGCCAGATGGCTAGGATGAAGAACAGAAGCTGGAATGACTGGCATCTGAGGAGGAGCAACAAAAGGCGGCTGGTTCCCAGGACACAGCCTCGGTCCCACTGGTCCTACTGAGATCTGAGGTAAAGATGTTCTGGTGAGAGCTGGGACTTGGGAAAGAAACTGTTGGTGTGGCTGAAGCACTTTAAATGTTCCTGCAGCTGTGGCTGCCGCGGCAGCTGCAGCAGCTGCAGCGTGCTGCTGCAAAACAGTGTGATGGATGGTGGTTACAGAGGTAGAGCATAAGGGCTGCTGCAAAGGCAAAGGCTGCAGAGGCGTGCTAGGGGGTGGAAGGGCAGCAGGAGGAAAGGTCAATTTGACCTTGTTGGCCAGCATGTTCGGCTGTATAATGTGGTGGTAGACCTCACACGGTAGATTTTTGAATTTGTCATGGTTTTCTAGTGGGATCAATAATGTTTGTTCTGGTAAAGCTAATGGAGCCAGGATCTGCTCAGCTGTTACAAAGGTATGACCACTGACATGTGCTTCCTTGAATGGTAATGGTGGTTGTGTATTAAGGATTCCTGAATTATAACGCAGCCACTCAGTTGAAACCTCATTCATCTTCCCTTGTGGAAGGGCCTCAGCCAGTTCATAATGGCAAAGGTATGACTTAGGCGGTGACTGTCTAAAGTTCCTTTCAATATTAGGCAACTTGAAGGGAATATGCTTTTCATTAAGATTTATATTCTCACTTCTTTCTTTGTGTTCGGGCAAGGTATTGTCAATTACTTCTTTTGCTGGGGCACTAGCTACATAGACAGATGTGGTGGGATCATTGGAAACCTCTGTCAACTCACCAGACGCAATCTCCATTACTAAATGCTCAGTTTCACCATTGGTTTCAGAAGGAAGAGGATCGCTAGGGTGCAAAGTCAGTTTGTTTTTCACTTCGTCGGTTTGTTCTGAGTTCCTTTCGATATTTGCCACTTCTTGCGGTTTCATTTCTTCTATTTTGTCTTCACTTGTTAACCTATCCAAGTGATTTAAGGGAGAATTTCCTTTCATGGGATGATCGGTGTTTTCTTTGAGTTCTAAATTTTCAAATTCAGTGTAAAATCTGCTTCTTTTTCTCCTTCGTTTCTTTTTAGGCTTACAGGAAGTAACTGAAGTAGTTGGTGGCCTCAAAGATTCTTCTGGTAAATAATTCTGTTGATTCAAACTTTCATCTGAAGAATAAGAATATGAATGTTGTCTACGTTTTCGACGGAATCTTTCTGATTCGTTCATGAGAGAATTGTAACCTCTTTTAACAGCCTGATTCTGACTCAGGCATTTCATGTCATTTTGAAAAACTAAGCATCTGTGATGCTGGCTACAGCTCGACATTTTGGCTTTCCAACAACAGTAAGTTCTGGAGTATGTTAAATTATGTTTTCCAGAATGTATCATTGTCGGATTTGATTGTCCATTTAAAAGTAGTGTGTTCTTTTTACAGCGGTTTTTAGAACTGATAGCATTGTTATTATTGTATTCAGTATTCCAGGTTTTACTTATTTCTTCATTTTCACTTAAGGAGATGCATGCTGCTTTGGGCCTTTTATCAGGTAACTGATGTGAGTCTAATAATTGCTCTGCAGCTAAACTCTGCTTTTCTGAAATTGGTACCAGTGGATTTTTTCTGGTCATATCAGTGTAACTATTCTCTGTTTCCCTTTTGCAGCGAGTCTCTGATTCTTTGGTTTTCTGTCCACGATGATGCTGACATAACTTTCTTCTCTTTTTCTTTCTTCTACTTTTATGGAACCAGTATTCATGAGTATCTTTCAACTTTATTTTGTTGTATTTCTCATCTAGAGTGTGCTGTTTTATTTGACTTTTAGTAAAATTGTATTTTTCTGTTTTTCTCATCCTACAGGAACTATTTTTATATCTCTGACCCATATTCTCATTTTTTCTAGAATCACAACTATTGGAGAGAATATCATCAGCCAAAAGAGGAGTGACTTGGGTGTATTCATTTCTGCTACCTCCAATTTCATAATCAGGGAGTCCTGAAATAGACACATCCTTGCAATCTGAAACTGATCTCTTGCAAATGTCTTCTTCCTTTGGCTGAGAGTAAAGATCTTTTAAGGGCAGCTTATTTTTATCTAGATTATTGTTTACTTTAGTGGACTTGAAATCAAAACATAGAGGATTACAGCTATAGGAAATTGATGGTTCAGTAGCTGTGTAAACCAGCATTTCTGATGGCCACTGAAGAACTGTTGATCCATGTTTGTTAAGTACAGGTACAAATGGCTTACATTGCCTTTTATATAAATCTGGTTTTTTATGTAAGGTTATATTATCCTCTTCAGTATTTGAAAGGGCCGATGTCTCTGGACCGTTTTTACTTTCAACTTTAATGGTGGATGTTTCATTATTCTTAACATTTTCCTCTGTGGTAGCTTGCACAGCTATATAATCAGTAGACATATCAAGAACTATGGATTTATTTCCTAACAATGCAGAACTGTTACCAACCATGGGTGTGTCTTCATTAACAATAAATTCCAGTGGTATTTGATCTGCTGCTGGGACTGAATTTTGGCAATTCTCTGCATCAGAAGATAAAGGGAGTTGAAGCTGGCAAAATGAAGATAATAGTAATGTATCCTTTTCACTAGAGACTTCTTTTATCTCTTGAGTTTGAGCAGTTTCTTTGCCAGTGTACATTGCCTCTGGTGGATGAAAAGAGTTAGTTTTCTCTTCAGAACTCAAAAGCACATCTGTTGGTGAAGATAGTTGAAGATGACAAGCACTGGGGACAAATCTACTTTTTCTGCTAAATCCTTTTTCCACAGAGGCATCGTCATTGTATTCAGAGAAGGCTGCAGCTGAGGACTCTAGCTTCAAGGATGCTTTCTTTGGAAATGCAAAAGAAAAGCCAATTTTGTGTCTGTGAATTCCCTGGGCTTGATCCCCAAGTTGGTTATTTTTTTCTGTGTAATTATTTGCACTTTCTGGATCTACAGCAACAGTAGTAACATCTTTAGTATTCTCTTCACTATGAATCAAAGTATATTTGAAATCTTGCTGGTTATTAACTGAATCCAGAACAACTTTTTGGGAAATTTCATTACAATTTTCTCTCACAGTAACAGTTGTTGACTTGAACATGGGGCCACTTCCAGGAGCACTACAAAAAAGAAATAAAATCATGGGTTTAATAGGGCACTTTTGAAGAAAAGCAGACAAACACATGTTAGAAAAGTCATTCAAATGTTTTTTTCAAAGTTTGAAATCTTCGTAAGAGAATTACTTTCATATAGTGCAATTGCCTTCTGCAATATCATTTTTATTGGTTATTTTGGGGATAACCTGGAGATGTTGTCTTGGTGTTACTTTCATAGCTGTTCACAGCAATCTCTAAGATATCCCTATGCTCTCAACCAGTGATTCCTGACCAAAGTTTTCTACCCCCCTGGCCTCTTCAATGAAATTTGGAGTGCTGTAAAATTCTCTAAGGTAAAATTACTTTAATTCACAAATACTCAATATCATTGATGCTATATGATAACTATGATGGAAGTTGGAAAAAACCAAACCAAACAAAAAACAACCCTTACTCATTACTTCAGAAAAGCTGGGAATTTGGTTCAACAATTCAATTCAACCCACAATCACTGGGAGTCTGCCACAGCCCAAGTGGTATGCTGCAAAGCAAAGGTAACTAAGAGAAAGGACTAGTTTGATGAGAGTGTTGAGTCTTTGGAAATTGCTAGTCTCAATATTTAAAATTGTCCTGAAGTTATAAAATATAATATACAGTAAATGCAGGATAAAAGACTATTTACTTAAGATGTGATTTATCTGGCATTATAGCACACTATGAATAGTGAGTTCTAATTAAAAGAACTGTACTGAAAATCATATAAATATAAGAAAATCCTTAAATCTTATCCTTCTGCTAACAGTATCATGTATGTAGAAATTTCCATGGTATTCTAAAACTTCAGATTTCTAGAAGTTATAAATGGACAAAAGTTTTTAGCTGAATTTTTTATTTATCTAAAAACTAACACAATTTACTGTTCTATTCCTTTATCTACTACCAAGTAACAGCACGACTTCCTGTTTACATAGCTTTAGAAACATAGAATTAATGGGAAACGTGTGTGTGTCTAAATATGCTATGTGAAATATGTGCTCTATACTGAGGATAATTTAGATAAGCAGAATTGCTTTTTTGTACATATCTCATTATAAACTCTGGTTCACTTAATATATTATAATTTACACTTGTAAATGCTACTTATAGAACATTAAATTACATAGGTTCCATGATTTTCTATAGTGTATACTTGCACTTGTATAATTTTTCATTTATAACCACACAAAGTAAACATATCTGGTCAGTATAATTGAATAGCAGTTATGTTTCTTTCTAACAGTTCCATATGAATGCATAAAAGTTTTATTTTGGATTTTCCAAATTTGGCATCCCTAGCAATCTTTTGATATAACAATATATCCCATAATACTATATAGTATAAAATAGATTTACTATAAAATAGATTTGTTATAAACAATAATAAGAGAGATCTTATTTATTAGGGAAACAAAAGACACTTTAAAAGATGATATTCTTTCTATCATGTTGCCCTGGTTTGAATTGTACAGTTTGAATTACAGCACTGTTCATATCAACATCTGCTCACTTAGAAGCAGGTCGAAGTTTAAGATGTGTGAACTTTTAACAGTCCTGTTATAGTTTATTCACAGTGAAACTAATTTTGATGTGCTTCTCAAATGCATAGGATCTTCTTGAACTTTCTTATCTTAAAGAGAACTTTAAATGAAAGTTACCCAAATTTTCATTTAGAAAAATAAGTCTTTTAAAACTCCTTTTGTAAGAAGGATTATGATACAGTGTCTTGCTCTTTTCTTCAGTCAAATATTTTGAATTTCATCAAGAAATGGGATAGCTTTCAACTAAGACAGGTTAAATAGCAACATAATATAAAATTTATTTTTTTACTGACTAAAATTATAGTAATCTTGGCTTTTTATTGAAATGTGCATTAAACAGGTGCTTGCATAAAATTCAAATTCAAATTACTGTTTACAGCTACAGAAGGCCATGAAAACATGTGTGCCTTATTCTGGGTACAGAAATAAATAGATTTGTGCCCTTTATTTCTAATCCCCCCCCTCTTCTTTTTTGGTCATGTTTTAAGACCATTTAACATTTCATTGCACACTCACCATACAGTTTCCTTTCTTAGCTCAGCCAGCTTGTGCAGGCGCTGGAGTGCCTTTTCCTGTTTTCTTTCATCTTTCCTGGATTTAGATGCTACATTTCGAGCAAATTCCCTTTGTTTTAGTTCTTTGAGCCTCTATTGAAAAAATATAAAAAATAACCAATATTAAAATTTTATTGTTGTTGAAATTTTCCAGTATATCATCACGAGGAAAACACAACATTCATGACAATCCACTTCCAACAAAAGTATTTTCTTGCATGTTGGCTTCTGAAAATGCCATATTATTACATTATAGTGAAACTTATATCTATGCGCTAGGTAAATTGAAATTGAAACTTTCATCTTTTCTTATTGATTGTTGGCCTGTTAAGTTTCTCATTATGGCTATAAAGTGCTAGTGTCTTATAAACCCCTAATTTTCAAACAAATTTAACTTGCTTATGTATTTCATTTGTTTATGATAAATCTCCTTATATTTTGATGTATTCTATATCATAAAGTTATCTGGTCCTTTTCATATTTTCTAAGAGTAAATGTCTTATATTAATCCATAAGGCAAATGATCTCTACTGATGTGATTTAAAACAATGCCTTCTCTTAAGTGTCAGGCACATTTCCCAAACAATTCAAGATCTTGGAAGAAATCAGTATTTTTTTTTTTTTTGTAAATTTTACTACATTAGGCATTATTTTTAATCTGTTAAAGGGGATTATTTTCTGGGTTGATAGCCAGAAAAAAAACATGTGAACCTGAATAGAAATGATAGGTAGCCATATATGTGGTATGATTCAAGAGACATCAAAGTGGACCCTTGCCCCAAATATTTTCACTATGGTCTTTCATGAAGGCTGTGTATCATTATTCAAAATGATTAAAGTAGTATTTTTTTCTGATGGTTCATGTTGTTATGTAATTGCAATATGTCAGAATTTTAGAAGATGATTTTAAGAGAATAAGACATATACTAGTCACATTTAATAAACTGATTAAATAAAGTTTGAATAAATGCCTTATACAAATATGCTGATTTATGCCAGGAGATTAGAGTAATGACTGGTATATAAAATGTTCACTCAATAAGTATTTGTTTAATTATTATATGAATCATTCAGATCCTCCAAATTAGAAATTTTCCATCTCTATAAAAAAAAAGGTAGTTATTCTGATAAGTAATATTAGACTCCTGGTGACCCTAGATTGTATATCTTAATTTCATCTACATAGCACCTTGTAGCTTAAACTGCATATAATATTTACATAGGTTAAGCTTCAAATGATCACTAATATTTTAATTGATGTAATTTATAGAAGATGTATTTGTATGTATGTATACCTATATATCTCTATCTATAGATAGCTGTGTGATTATTCTAGATTATTTTTAAAAAAATACAAAGATATTTTGAGAGTTCTCATTTGCATTGACATATTTGTGCAGAATTTTTTCAAAGCAGAATTTAGACAAAAGATAGACCATGTCAGAAATGTCTAAAGAGTATCAATATCTCATAGAAAGTGAGACTTTAATATCACTACTTTGATATGACTATTAAAAGTAGCTATAATTTTATAATATGCATTAAATTATTTATTATTTTAAAAACAGGTATAGAATTACAGTATAATAGATAGGAAAGTTTTACTCCTAAATTTTAGGTATACATAGTCTTGGTCATTTCTATTTTTAAAAAGCTTAAAGTAATATTAATACTCATTCAACAGATAATTATTAAACACTAGCAATAATCACTGTTAAATGGCTGGGATTTTTTTTAATTAAAGAAAATGTTTTTATTTTCATAGTGTGTGCCTGTGTGTGAATCTGTGAGTATATGTGTGGGCAAGTGTGTGTGAGTGTTTATGTGCATTTTGTGGAAATAAGGAGAGAACATACACAGGAGGAGATAACAGCAGTCACCTGTTGAGGTACTCTTATAGTGCCATATAAGGACAGACAGGGTGCCCAAAGAATCCCAAGGATGGCTACTTGGGGAAATTGACATCTGTTCTACATCTCTTGAAGGATACAAAGAGTTACCCAGGTGAAGAAGGACTGGATGTTAGGGATGAGAGGACACATCAGGGAACATAATCCATTTGTACAAACAGAATTAGGAGCTTGTGTATTCTAAAATATGCATGTAGAGAATTATGGCTAGAGCAGGGTATAAGTGTGGAAATGATAAGAATTGGTGAATTATAGGGTATAGCCAAATCATGGCGGACTCTGTTTATCATATGTTTCTATCATACCTCCTTCAAGGAGAAATACTGCCTGCTCTTGTGAGAAAGAGACATTCAATCAAGAGAGGTAACTCGTTTGGATGCTACGAGTAGGATGCTAAATGAGAATTTAAAAGGAAATAGAACCTAAGTTTTCTGGAATAAATATGTAAAAGAATTAAAGTACCAAGTAAAATAAAGCAAAAAAAAGTTTTAATACTAAAGAAAGGGCTAATCATTCAAGTATTTTTGCTTATTATTTATAAATAGCTTCATTTTAATAAGTACAGATAAGTTATTTCTTACTAGTTCTTTTGGGAAGCTGAAGACAGGAAACAGGAAATATAACTTTATTATTTTTAATAAAATCTTTAGCGTAAAAGTTCATTTCTATTATATATTATATATACGCATATATACATTATAATGAATAAGATATATGTAATAATAGGGTTTAGATTTCATTAGTAAGATAAAAAGTGCAGTGCTTCTAATGAAAAGCAAAGCTTCTTATATAAATAAAGCATGTGAAAAGCCAGGACTTTCACCATTTACATTTTCAAATGAACCATTATGATCTGAATTAATCCAGTTTCATTGACATAATAGTTGAATTATCAAGGAGTCAGTCAATTATTAAATGCCAATACTGTTATGTTATTTGTGATATAAGGAACTGATTGACATGGCTGTAATCAACCCCAAATACTGATTTAGAGAATTGTGCATATTTAAAATATAAATGTCTCGATATTATAGAGTTTGTCCAGAAGCACCAAGCTATATTCAAGTGTTCCTACTAATCTTGATTATCTATGTACACATACTTCTCTTATCTTAGTGATGGACTTCCTGATATCAAGGTAAACCAGCTTATCTAATATTTTGATAATGTTCAACTGCAGAACTTAGAGACTTGGCCAAGTATTTTGTAGAGTTTGTGGCTAGAATTTACCAGTTTACTATCTTTTCTTGCATTTTTCTACAGCAAAAATGAAGTTCCACATCATATTTTAAATCTAGTAGGGTAATTTTGAAAGGTAAATAATAGAAACCAAGTATTTTCATGCTCAGTAGATAACATTTCAGTCAACAACAGACCACATATATGACTGTGGTCTCATAAAATTATAATGGAGCTAAAAAATTCCTATTGCCTAGTAGTATGGCAGTCAGCATAATATTGTAGTGCAATGCATTGCCTTTTCTATGTTTAGACACACAAACACCATTGTGTTACAATTGCCTTCAGGATTTAGTACAGTAACATGTTGTACAGGTCTGTAGCTGAGGAGCAATAGGCTCTACCTTAAGCCTAGGTATGTAGTAAGCTACACCCTCAATAAGTTTGTATAATTATGTTTGCACAATGACAAAATTGCCTAATGACACATTTCTCAGAATGTACTCCAGTCATTAGGTGACACATAACTGTAATCTTCTGAGAATTCCAAATGAAAATAATAAAACTTAAGTTTCACACAAATAAACATACAAGACATAACTGTAAGGCTTATGGAACTATCAATGATATTTCAAAAACTTTCTCAACAATTTGCTGAGAATCACTCAAAAGAAATGCTTAGCAATAAATGCCAAAACAGCAATGGCTGTCAGCAAGGATTAGAAAATTAGAAAACTATTAAAAGTAATTTGTGGGAAGATGTGGTATAGTTATTATATTAAAACATTATAAAGTACAATGGTGTATAATTCAATATATGCTTTGAAAGTGTGCAAATAGCAAATGGTAAAGCATGGAGATCAATATTCTTTGGTTATGATATCTTCTCAAAGGGCCTAGTCTACTTTCTAACTGATTTACTTCTATTAGTTCTATAAAGAACCAAAATGTCAAGAGAGCAAGATAGGTCAAACCAGCATTAATTCTCAGATATATTCTCAGGAAAACCCATGAAATTGGGAGTGTTATGATAATCCTGGCCTCAGGTTAGTGGATTAGTGGGTGAAATTGAGAGATTGGCAAAGGTTTAATCAGTGTGAAAAGCAAGAGAGAAAGAAAAGAGAGGATAGAGGGAGAGAAGATGAAAGGGAGAGGGAGAAAGAGAGGGAGGAGGGAGGAAGAGAGAGAATGAGGCCAACAAGATAAAATTAAAATTAAAAATACCTGTGTGTCAGATTATTCATCTGTGCTTTAACATTCAGGTCAACTATATTGTTTTACAATTGCAAAGCAAACTTTCATAAACATTCTTATACCTATATTTGTATACCTATCCAACCACATCTAAAAAATAGATTCCTGCAAGCAGAACTACTGAAGTAAAAGATATGCATGTGTTCTTTTTGAGCCTTTTGATCTTTTCCAAACAGATATCCATTACTTTACACCATCTGTACACTCCTTCCAACACTGTATGAGAGTATATACTATATCCAAGTTGTGATAGTCAATATGTGATATATCATTAATGTTTTGCCTATAATTCATTTGTTTACTAGAAAGGCTGAAATATTTTTACATTCATATTAGCCATCTGTATTCTTCATTTAGAGTTGATATTGTTCCTTAAAATATATCAGGCAATATTATATGCATTACATTTTTTGATTCTGAAAATAAATATACAAGTAGACAAGGCTTCCATATTTAGAAATGATAAAACTGAAGCTAAGCAAATTTTACAGCCTTGTGCCAGAGTTTAAATGCAAGTGGTATAACTAGGACTGGAATCAGGATTTCCTGGAACATCTCCCCTGATTTGTGTTCTACATTTATTCTCTTATGTGTTATTCAAGCTGTCTAACTCTTCAGGTCTGGCTGATTTGGTTGTTTTGCATATATTCACTTCTCTTTCCTTGAGTGCCCTCTATTTGTCAGTTGCTATTCCGAGCACAGTTGATATATCTGTGACAAATGAGAAAAAAAAATCTGCTTTTTTAAATGAATTTTTCATCACAATTGAGAGAAACAGACACTAAAACATATGAATATATTAGTTGTATGGCATAATAGATACTGAAAAGTACTCTGGATGAAGCAAAGCAGAGCGGGCCACAGGGCATGTGGTGAGGGAAAAGCAATTTCAAATAAAGTGATTAAGGAAGTTGTATTAATTTTTTAAAATTTCTGTGTAACAAAATTACCACAAATTTAACAGCTTAAACAATACATATTTATTATGTTAGTTTCCGTGGGTCAGTATGTGTGTATTTTTCCCAGTCAAGGTGTTGGCTAATCTGTATTCTCATCTGAAGGTTTGTCTGGGGAAAATGTCCTCTTTCAAACTCCCTAAGGTTGTTGGCAGAATTCATTTCCTTGTGGTTGTAGGACTAAGAGCCCAGGTGTTCCATAGCTGCCAACCAGTGATACACTCTCAGCGACTAGAGGCTGCCGGCAGTTTCTTGCCCCAGGGACTTTTCATGAAGTCCCTTTTAACTTTTCTCCCCTTTTAACATGCTAGCTTCTTCGGAGTGAGCAAGGAAGAGTCTCTCTCTCCATTCTGCTAAGATGGAGTTTATATAACATAATGTATATAAAGCAACCTAGTCAATAAGTAGCATCCCATCACTTTTTCATAATTTTATCAGTTAGAAAGAAGTCACAGGTTTTTTCCACATTCAAGGGAAGAGGATTATGTAAAGGCATTACTCATTGGGATTATCTCCATCATAGATGTAGACACTGAGAAGATGACATTTGAACAAAGAGTCATAAGAGAGGTGGAATTAGCCATAAAGATATCCCCCTCAGGAAAAAGTCTCCAGGCAGAGAGAAGAAACAGCAAAGTAAAAGTAACAGTGAGTTGGGGTCATTTTTCTTTTGACCACTGCTCCTAATTGCATGGTAATGCTGATGTTCCTTAGCTGCAAGTTTTAATGGGGTGGGGAAAAGAAGGAGTTATCTGAATCACAATATTAGGCAAGTGACATTTGCCAGAGGAAGAGAAAACACAAGCCTGGTTTACAGATGGTTTTGCATTATGCAGGTACCATCTGAAAGTAGAGAGCTACAGCCCTGCAGCCCCTTTCTGGGACATCCCTGAAGCACAGTGATGAAGGGAAATCCTCCCAATGGGAATAACTTCAAATAGTGAACCTTGTTGTTCCTTTTGCTTAGAAAGAGAAATAGCTAGCTGTGAAATTGTATACCAATCCATGAACTGTGGTAAATGAGTTGACTGGATGGCTAGGAACTTGGAAGGAACATAATTGGAAAACTGGTGACAAGGATGTCTGGGTATGTGGATAGACTTCTCTGAATGAGCCAGAACCATGAAGGTATTTGTGTTACATGTGAATGCTCACCCAAAAGATCACCTCAGCAAGGAGGATTTTAATAATCAGGTGGATAGAATGACCTGTTCTGCGTATATCAGTCGGCCTCTTTCTCCAGCCACCTTGTCATTGCCCAATGAGCTTATGAACTAAGTGGCCACAATGGCAAGGGTGGAGGTTATGTATGGGGTTGGCAACATGGACTTCTAGTAACGAAGGCCAACCTGGCTACTGCCACTGCTAAGTGCCTAATCTGTCAGCAGCAGAGACCAACACTGATCCCCGATATAGTGCTATTCCCTGGGAGCGAACAACCAGCAGCCTGATGGCAGGTTGATTACACTGGACAGCTTCAATTATGAAAGGGGCAGCATTTTGTTCTTATTGGAGTGGAAACTTACTCTGGATATGGACTCACTCTGCCTGCACATAAAGCTTCTCACAAAACTGCAATCCATGGACTCACAGAATGCCTTATCCACCATTATCATATTCCACACAGCATTACTCTAATCCAGGAACCCAAGAGCAAATGAAGTGGGGGGGCACATGCTCATGGGATTCACTAGTCTTACCATGTTTTCCACCAGCCTGAAGAAGCTGGTTTGATTGAATGGTAGAATTGCCTTTTGAATTCTAATAGTTTCACACCTAAAGTTCAAGTCTGTTACCCACCGTGAGTTGATTTTTGTGAGAGGTGACAGATGTGGGTCC
>VBSM01001562.1:29046645-29142606 GCA_008086735.1 Cheirogaleus medius | reverse complement strand
TAAAAAAAAAAAAAAGAATTGCCTTTTGAAGACTCAGTTACAGTTCCAGCTATGTGGCAATAGTTTTCAGGGCTGGGACAAGATCCTCCAGAAGGCTGTGTATGCTCTGAATCAGCATCCAATATATGGTGCTGTTTCAGCCATATCCAGGATTGATGGTTCCAGGAATCAAGGGTGAACATGAGAGTGGCACCACTCCTGCTTACCTTTATTGATCTACTAGCAAAATTTTCTGCTTCATTTTCCTGCAACCGTATGCTCTATTGGCCTAGAAGTCTTAGTTCCCTAGGGAGGAATGCCTCCATCAGGAGATATATTAATTATTCCACTGAACCAGATGATAAGGCTGCTGCCTGGTCAACTGGGCAACTCATGCCTCTGAATCAACAGGCAAAGAAGACAGTTACTGTGCTGGATGGGATGATTGATTATGATTACAAAGGGCACACTGAACTGGTCCTCCACAATGGAGGTCAGGATGATTATATTTGAAATACAGGAGATCCCTTAGGGCATATCTTAGTATTACCATGCCCAGTCATTGAAGCCAATGGAAAACTACAACAACTCTATTCAGGCAAAAATAATAACTGCCCAGACCCTTCAGGAATGAAGGTTTGGGTTATCCAACCAGGTAAGGAAACATCAGCAGCTGAGGGCAAAGGGAATGAGTAGTGGAGGAAGGCAGTTAGAAATACCAGCTATAGGCCTGGTGCGGTGGCTCACACCTATAATCCTAGCACTCTGGGAGGACAAAACGGGAGGATCACTCAAGGTCAGGAGTTCAAAACCAGCCTGAGCAAGAGTGAGACCCTGTCACTACTAAAAATAGAAAGAAATTAATTCGCCAACTAAAATTATAGAGTAAAAATTAGCTGGGCATGGTGGCGCATGCCTGCAGTCCCAGCTACTCGGGAGACTGAGGCAGAAGGATTGCTTGAGCCTAGGAGTTTGAGGTTGCTGTGAGCTAAGCTGACGCCACAACACTCTGGCCTGGGCAACAGAGTGAGACTCTGTCAAAAAAAAAAAAAAAATACCAGCTATAACATTGTGACCATTTACAAAAATGAAGACTTCAATTGTCATAAGAATTTTTTCCTTATTTTGCATGAATGTTTGTGTATATGTGTGTATATATTTATATAGTAGTTCCCCTTTATCTGCAGAGGACACAATCCAAGACCCCCAGTGGATGTCTGAAACCATGGATAGAACCAAACAGTGTATTTAGTATGTTTTTTCCTATACATACTACTCATGATAAAGTTTAGTTTATAAATTGGGCATAGTAAGAGATTAACAGAAATCAATAATAAAATAGAAAAATTATAATAACATACTGTAACAAAAGTTATGAGAATGTGGTCTCTCTCTTTCTCTCTCCCTAAACATTTTATTATACTGTACTCACCTATTCTTGGACCACCATTGACCTCAGGTAATTAAAACTACAGATAAGGGGAGACTACTGTATATATATGCATATATATGTTTTGTTTTCTTTTTATCCTTTTATCATATGACATAAGATACATTTAATTACATCACTGTACTTGAGTATTGTTAATTTTACATCATAGTATTTCAGTTAAAATTATTAAGGAGAAGCGTGAACATCACCCAGTGACTGCATCCTCTTCTGAGGGAAGGGCTAGTATGTTTTTGATTGTAGGCATGATAGTTGTGTCATGTTAGACAGAGTATGACCTTGTTATTGTGTTTATGTGGAGATTAAATATGGCTTAAGGAGATGTATATGGGTGCTAAATTTATAACAGGTGAACTTATGATTCTTAATTGTACATGTCAACTTCGCTAGGCCATGGTACACAGATAATTGGTCAAATATCAGTCTAAATATCACTGTGAAGATATTTTTTAGACAGGATTTATGTTTAAATCTGTACACTTTGAATAAAGTAGATTATCTTCATTAGCATAGGTGAGCCTCATTTTATCAATTGAAGCAGAGCAGAAATAAAAAAGATTACCAGTCCCTAATAGCATCATTGAATTACATTATCAGCATTGAAAATATTATGAAGTTTGAAAAACAAAAAGCCAAATTTGTTTGAGTTTTTTCTTATTTATAGTTGAATGTAATCTTAACTTATATATTCCGTTACTAGCTGTGTTCCTGGATAATTCTCTTTATATTCTTGTACCTCCATCTCTTCTGAAAATACATAAAGTTCCTTCCAGTTTTTATATTCTAAGGGCTATTTTTCTAGTGTCATCTTTTAAGATGAAGTTAGTAACATATATAAAGTTTATATTTAGAATAATTATAATAATTACCTGGCTAAATGTTTCTCTACTACAAGTAAATGCATTACACTTTTGTTCCAATATTTGTGTTCCTGGCTTTATATTTCTTATTAAGTTAATATATTAACCACTATTGCTGTGTCCACAGGCTTAAAACTTCATTTGAATTCCAGAGAGTTGTTTCCATCAAGAACTGTTTTTAATGGCTTTTGAAAAATGTAAGTATGTTTTTTACCTTATAGAGAAGTAATATCATCCAAGAATTACAACTCAATCACCATCTCTATTTCCTGAATCAATTTAGCTCTCTTGAACAACACTATGAAGTGAATTCTATTAGAGTGTTAGCAAATATATTTCTTCAGAGAAGGTTAAGATATTCTAGAGGATGGTATCACACTTTAATGTGTAATTTCCTTCTAGTCATTATTTAATCAATGGCATTATGCTGAGTGAAGCTGTGGAAGATTCCTTTTAAAATTTCTTTTCCCATTACTATCATGAATGTGTATCATTTGGACTTTTCTCAAGGCAGCTTTAAAAGCATCTAATCTCTTAATGGCATATCAGATCTGAACAATATCTTTCCCCAAGGCCTCTCATTCTTTAGATTTCATTAACTCAAGTTTCTCTTTGTGGACAAAATCTCATTCTAGTTCTAATATAAAAGTCTTTGCAATTGGTGTGTGTTATGTCTAAAACTGATTTTCTGACCATTCAGTTCATTTTCTTAAGTGCTGGATCAGAAGTGTCTCATGCATTGTAAGTGCTCATGAATGCTTGTCAAATTGAATTTGCACAGGATGGCAGTGATTAACTTCTTCACACAATAGGAGGCTTTGAAAATTTGCTAACAAAAATCTTTGGTAGTACAGTGAGAGTAATGGAAACTCAAGTGTAAGAGATATTGACAGTATTATTAAAAAAAAATACATGAACAACTTGAATGGCCAGTAGTTGTAGAATGATTAAGAGTTATGGCTCAACTTTATAAGGATATACTAAGCAGCTATTATCTATAATGTTAAGAGTTGTAAATTATTTGGAATATTCTTGGATCACAATGTTATTTTTAAAAGGTGCCAATATTTTCAAATATAGTCAAAAGTATCTATATCTACAGAAATAGAGTAAAAATGCCAGAAAATATACAAGATCTTGATCATATTTCTCTTTGTAAGGTAAAATCAGAATAATTTTACTTTTATTTCCCACTATATGGTATTTTTCCCTTATTTTTCTTACTAGCATGCTTTACTTAGATAAGAGTTTCTTAAATTTAAATTTGAAATACAAAAATGAGATGTATTTTAAAACTGAAACAAAAATTACTGGCTGGGCATGGTGTCACATTCCTGTAATGCTAGTACTCTCAGAAGTCAAGCCAGAAGGATCACTTGAGGCCAGGAGTTTGAGACCAGCCTGAGCAAGAGCAAGACCCCATATGTACAAAAAATAGAAAAATTAGCTAGATGTGGTGGCATGTGTCTGTAGTCCCAGCTACTTGGGAAACTGAGGCAGGAGAATTGCTTGAGTCCAAGAGTTTGAAGTTGCAGGGAGCTATGATGATGCCATTGAACTCTGTCTCAAAAAAAATTTACTAATATGTGGTTCTTCCAATCATATGTTCATATATATGGTCTAATAAATAACTAGATTGTTCCAAATATTTCCAACTCTATGAACATTCACAAGTAAATCAATATGTCCAATAAAATGGATAAAATCTATCTGGTAAATTTTTATATATGTGATTTTTAAGAGCATTAAATCTATGTGGATTAGTTAACATTTTAATCATTTCTTTGGTATAATAGGAAAATAACATATAGACCCAGTAGTAGTAGTGGTCTGTGGGAAATGCATTATTGTACTATGCAAATATAAATATATCTTTTAAATCTTTTTATGTTTTTCTCTTTTAAAAATGTCTATGTTTATATAGTTACAAATGATTTATCAATTAATGTATAATAAAATTGTGACTAAGATGATAGCAGATGTGTTCTCCCTCTTTGTGGAGGAATTTAAAATTGGTATAACTTTAGATCTCTGTTTCTTAAACATCTAATAAAGGTGGAATATTAATTGTGCTATTGGGAAACTTTGCATATGATTGCAAATAAAGGTGGAATGTGAATTGTGCTATTAGGGAACTTTTGTTTTGATTGCAAATAACTTCATATTGCATTTGGACTGAGGAGTATGTGAAGTAGGGAAGACTAGGACTTTCCTAAGTGCAAACTAGGTTTGTCTCTTGCCAGAACCATGGAAATTAAATACACAGAGCCTCTTACAAGAGATATTAGTTCCTATTTGTGAAATGAGGCTGCTAAGCCGTAGAGACTTACACATCTACTCGGGTGATGCCATCTCTTTGCAAATAAATTGTAACTTGGAATGTCAAAAAAAAAAAAAAAAAAGAAAGAAAGAAAGAGAGCCAGAATTGCTGTGGGAATACAAGGACTCCTACTGAAAAGGACGTGAGATACTGGCCTGTATCCTTCAAAGTGAATCTAGTGTTGAGAAATCATTAAAAAATGCATGTGGGGTAGAATAAGCCAGGCCAAGGTGAGCTGTGTCCTCTAGGCACTGAGACCACAACTGGGCATGATGACCATTCCAACTTGCATGCCAGAAGCTGTTTGAAGTTCTGTTTCACAACTTTAGAGAATGTAGATATTCTAACACAGGCAACCAAAGAGCCAGAAGAATGTATGTAAAGGTGATATTTGAGCAATTGGGATCAAATCAGCCTGGGGAATCTGAAGGAGAGGAATTCATAAGCCTAGAAATGAGCCTTGGCAACATTTAAAAGATGGTCAGAGGAAGCTGTCCAGGAATATGATGCAGGAAATCTAGACCCACACAGCCACATTATAGGTGCAAAGGTAAGCATCTTTTCCAATGTGTAGAGACTATTATAGAGTGATCTCATGGGAAATGGCAGAGTAGGGAATTTCAAGGGCACGTTTCTCAAAAAAAACATTGAAAATACAACTGAAATTATCAGAATCAACTTTGTCAGAAATCTGAAAAGTAGTTAAAGGTTTACAGCACCCAAGTGATTACTGAAACAAGAAAAAGGTGACAAATATGGTAGGAGAGTTTTGTGAGACTTTAATTTACCCTTGCCCCAACCTCCTACCTGGACAAAGAAAAACAAATTACCAACCAAGAATACTATATCTGACAAAATTATCCTTCCTAAATGAATGGATAAGGATGACATTCCCAGATAAACAAAATTGAGGGAGTTGTTGCTAGTAGACTTGCCCTACAAGAAATGCCAAAGGAAGCTCTCCAGACTGATATTAAAGGACCCTAGAGAGTAACTTGACGCCACACAGAGAAATAAAGTACACTGGTAAAGTTAACTACGTAGGTAAATATAACAGCCACTACAATTTTATTTTTTATAACTCCTCTTTTATATCTAAGTGATTTCAAAGACAAATGTATAGTCTGGTAATTATAAATCTATGTCACTGAACACACCATGTAAAATATGTAATTTATAACAATGACTACATAAGAAGGAGGTATAAAAAGCTGTATCAGAGCACATTTTGGAAGACAATTAAAGCTATGTTTGCAAAAGAATGATATTGGGAACATACTTCACACCATTTAAAAGACTTAGCTCAAAATAGATCTGAAGGCTAAATATAAAAGCCAAATGTATTAAACTCTGAGAGGAAATTATAGAGCTAAACCTCTGTGACCTCATATTTGGCAATGGTTTACTGTATACAACACCAAAATAATGAGCAACAAAAGAAAAACACAGACAAAATGGAACTTCATCAAAATTAAACAACTTTGTGTGTAAAAGGACAAAATCAAGGGAAAAGTCAATCTAAGGAATGGGAGAATTGTTTGCAAATAATATATCTTATAAGGGTCAAGCAAACAGAATACATGAACATAAAGACATAAAATCCAATTTTAAAAATGGGAAGACTTGAATAGACATTTTTCCAAAGAAGATATACAAACAGTAAATAAGCATGTGAAAAAATGCTCAATATCATTAGTAATTAGAAAAATGCAAATAAAAACTACAATTAGATATCATTTCACACTCACTGGGATGTCTAACTTTTTTTTAAAAAAGGAAAATAACAAATGTTGGCAAGAGCATAGAGAAACTACCTTTATTAATTGCTGTTGGCAATGTAAAATGGTGAAGCCAGTGTTGAAAATAGCTTGGCAGATCCTCAAAAATTAAACATAGAACTACCATATGACCCAGAAATTCTATTTCTAGGTATATGCCCAAATTGTGGAAAACAGGTATTCAAACCACATGAATAATCACAGCAACATGATTTGCAATAGCCAAAATGTGGAAACAATCTAAATGCCCATCAATGGTAAATGGACAAAACTGTGGTATATCCATACAACGGACTAATATTCAGATATAAAAAGGAATCTACCATGAGAATGCACCTCAAAAATAGCATATTAAGAGAAAGAAGCCAGACACCAAAGGTCACATATTTTATGAGTCAATTTATATGAAATATCCAGGATAGTTAAACCCATAGAGACATAAAACAGATTAGTAGTGGCATAGGTTGGTGCTAGGGGAAAATGGGGAACAACTTATTTAAAGGGTTTGGGGTTTCTTTTGGGGATGATGGAAATGTTTTAGATCTAGATAGAGATGGTGGTTATGCAGTGTTGTGAATATACTAAATGCCACAGAATTGTTTGGTTTATTATGGCAATAAAATATGTTATGTGACTTTCACCTAAAAAATTAAAAATGCATTGATTTTCCCATATTTTATAATACAATCACCATTTTATCCAAATATTTTTTGTATTCAACTAAAACAAAATGAGTAAGCATAGTTTCAAAACCTTCTAACAAAATTTTCAGTAGGGAGAATACAGAAATAAAAGGGGGAAATAAGGTGAGAAAGCAATAAAACGCAGGGAAAAGAAGTCATATTCACTGATTTAGTGCAATACGGTCTATTTAAAATCACTGGCATTACAACTACTATATTGGTTTTTTTTTTCATTTTAACAAACATTTTACATTCCAGAGGATTGCTTTTGACCTGAATAATTGCAGGGATCACATAGACTCTTGCCATAGTCCAGTCTAGAAATAAGTTTAGACTAAAACATATAATTTTTCTAACTCTTTGAGAGATATGGGTTCATGGCCATTTTATTGCACAATGCCTGAGGTTAAAAATATCTAATCTAGTAACTGTACAGCTTTTATAGGGGTTTTCAGAAGACTCCTGGGAACTCCAGACATATTTAAGGGATTTTATTTAGTGCCACTGTGTCCTCAAAAAAACATGGGTATCTCTAGAAGGCTGGGATTTTTAGTATTTAGTTGAGTACATTATTGTTCCAATTAAAATTGGAGATGAAGCCAGAAAATTGCTTAAAGTCTACATTCTATTTCTAAGGTGATATGTTGTTAATATTCTCCTATTAACTTACATCACTAGTGTCAAGTCTATAGGAAAGCAGTATTCATAAAGACATAATGGAAAAATCATGGGTTTGGGAATGTTTCAAGACAGAATTTGACCCCATCATTTTCTGTTTGTATGACCCAGTAATCGCTTCCCTATTTATAAAATGGGGAAGAAAGCACCTCTGTAAAGCACATATATTCTTTACCACTCAATAAATATCAGTTTCTTCTCTTTCCTTCTTCAAATCCTTAAAATTAAAAGGTAGAATTCTATATATTGTGTACTATTCTCATTTGGGACTGAGTTAACTAATCCAGAGGTGACTTTAAGTTGTAAATCAAGACAAACACCTTTTTTAAAAAATACTGTTTAACCAAGTGGTATTATTGCTTAAAAAAATAAATACAAGAAACATTTTAAATTGAACCAGTTTAAAGTGTGCATAAATATTTTTTTATCAATAAATAAGATATCTTTCATGTGTAACATAGATATCAAGTGAATTTCTGAAAGTAGAAGACATTTTCAGAATGTCTATGTTTTAGAAAATCAACATCGTGTTTTATTCATGTTCATTTTGTTTATGTTAATTTATCAATTTAATTCATATTTGTTTTGCAGTAATGATTCATGTGATGTATGTTGTAAGAAATTTAGAATTATTAAAATGTATATAATGTTTTTGCTTATTTTTATTATAAATAAATGTTTTCAGGAGCTAATAAAGTAATTGATTTGTTTTTTAAAAATATATGTTAATTTTGCTATACTTTTCTTAATAAAACCAACTGGGATGGAGCCAGTCTTGTTTCATTATTGCTGTCTATTAAAAACAGACTTGTTCCTAATAGAATAATACAATAGTCCAAAGATGAATTCTAAAGGGCCTCATGAAAAAAAAAGCTGTTTATAACTTAATCAGGCTGTGAGTTTGAATGGTTTCCAAAGGAACTATTGTATAAAAATTTCAAATTATAGGATTGTAAGTATAAAGAAAAAAAGCAGTGTTGACATTTCACCATCAAAAACTTAAATTAGCTATAAATTTAATCAGTTATAAAGCAAGGGAGAATAATGGTTTTCACCTTTATGTTTTACTTTGGTGCTAATCTGCCCTCTTATCTTTTATTGAATATGTGCTTAAAAATAATTCTATTAAATCCAAATAACAGAGTCATCATTTGCATACTGTGTGTAACCCAGTTTCTTATAATCATGGAAAAATTTTACAAAGTTATTTGTTATTAGAAATATGTATCATATTATACCAGTGAATGAAGTACATTCATTAAAGAAAATTTTCTAGGATATTTCCTCTTCTAATTATAATGCATGGTACTGTTTAAATTTCTTAGTCTTAAAAGAGTTGTTTTTTTAGAAGTCTGCTAATCTTAATACTAGATAAAACATATTGATATTAGCTATTTTATAGTTCTAACCATGGATACTTATGGTAGACACAATAATGGCTCCCCTAAAATATTCATGTACTAATCCCCAGAACATGCACATATGTTAACTTACATAGAAAAGGCACTTGGAAGATGTTATTAGTTTAAGACGTACAAATAGGGCACGTTTTCTTAGATTATGTACTAAGCTGGATATAATCACAAAGGACCTTATAAATAAAAGAGGGAGGCAGGAGAGTCAGAGTCAGAGGAGATGTGATGACAGAAGCAGAGGTGAGAAGGGGGAGAGAAAGAGAAAGAAAGAGAGAGAGAGGGGAGAGATTGATTCAAAGATGCTAGGCTGCTGCTGGCTTTGAAGATGGAGGAAGATGTCATGACCCAAGAAATGACGATGGTCTCTTAAAGCTGGAAAAAGCAAGGAAATAGATTGTCCTCTAGTTCCTCCACAAGGAGCACAGCTCTGCTGACAGCTTACTTTTAGGACTGCATCAGAATTGTAAGATAAATTTGTTGTTTTAAGTCACTAAATGTGTAGTAAATTGTTACAGAAGCAATAGGAAGCTAGTAGAGTACCTAAGATATAATTATTTTCTAGCAGAAACTTACCATAAAAGGAGGTGTTAGGTAGATAATGAAGGATTCTGGATCTCCTAGGGAAGAAAGTGGGTGCTGTGGCCCTCATCTTGGTCCTGCCCCACCCTAATCTCCTGAGTGACTGCCATACCTGGGGAGGAGGAAATACCCTAAGAATCTGCCAATCATAAATAACTTAGTGCACCAGCTGTAAAAGAATGCAGAGGACTCTCTAGCCCATGGGCCAATTTGCATAAGTCCTATAGAGTCTGGAAATTGAACTAGAACAACTACATGTGCAATTAAGGCCCAGGTCATGTGACTCCCAACTGTCGAATCCAAGTAGTTCCATGGTGACGTCTGAGCCACTAGGGAAGTTCCAATCCGGGCACTGTAAAACAAAACACAGACCATAACCAAACCCTTTTTTGCGTCCTTTCTTTTGCTTTCCCTTTGGTGTGACAATGGGTCCATCATCATCTGTGGCATACGTATCATGCTCTGTAAACCTGTATCTTGCTCTTGTCCTATAATTCTATCTTTCTCTCCTCAATAAGCTTCATTTTTGTGCTTGCCTTCTTTTGGTGTGTCTAGTCATTCTTCGGCCATGAGCACACTAAGAACCAACATTTCAGACTAAAACCTGACAGAGGTACATGATGTTATAGACAAAGAATAAGTTTAAGTCTCAATGCTTATTTAGAGTCTAGGCTTCATGAACAATTATCTGGATGACTTTACATTATAAAATGATCTGTGTGCTCACCTATTAAATGTGAACTTCCTATATTTTAGAATTTTTTTGGAAAATGAAAAAATAATAAACATGATAATGTTTCTCCAATTAAAAAATGTTGTGCAATTATGACATAACTATTGCTATTATAATTGTTTAAATGATGCAAACTTTGATCACTAGAATATATAAGCCTAAATCTCTATTAGTAGTCCTTTATTTTAGAGTCAACAGTATAATAGTTTCTGTTCAAATCTTTCCTCCACTTCAAGGAACATGTTTAACTTGTTATAGTTTTTGTCACTGTAGTTCATTCACAATTTAATTCAGCCATATGATTTATTTCCTTCCTAGATATCCAACACTCTTAGAGGTGCTATGGAAACAAAGAAATGGAAAAAAAGAATGCTCTCAGCAACATAAAATTTGACAGAATAAAACATGTCATACATGGGATAGAAGATTATTTATTTTCAGAAGGAGGCATTTTTCCAAGAAAGGATTTATGAAGAATTGTAAATAAGCTTTGGGTAATTGTGAGAAGCAAAAGCAAACAACATGGAAAAAAAAAACAACCTTTAAGAGATAAAAGAAAGGACATCACAGGTAGTTTTCAAAACAAAGACATGAGAATGCAGAAAGAATGTTTAGAGTTTAACATAACAAATGTAGGATAAGAGAATGTATCAATTTTTTATTTTTGTGTAAATAATCATCACAAACTGAAAGGTTTAAAATGATACACATTTATTAATCACATATCCATAGATCAAAAGTGAAGCACAGTGGCTGTGTTTTCCTAAGTCCAGTCAGACTGAATTTTCATCTGGAGGTTCTAGAGAAATATCTGATTCTAAGCATATTCTTGTGGTTGGCTAGATTCAGTTCTTTGTGGTTGTAGAACTGAGATATCTGGTTGCTTGTTGGCTGTCAGTCAGAGACTTCCCTCAGCTACTAGAAGTTGCCTCATTCCTTGTTACATTGCCCCTCCCATATTCAAAGTCAGCAATGGAGAATTTCTTATGTGTCAAATCCCTCTCATGCTTCAAATCTCTGACTTCCTCTTTTTAGACTAGCCAGAGAAAACTCTATATTTTTAAAGGGCTCATGGAATTAGGTCAGACCTGATGGGATAATCTTACGTTTAGGCGATTTGGGATCTTAATCATACCTGCAAAATTACTTGACCAGAGAACATACATTAATGAATGATTGAAGACGTGTGCACAGTAGGGGCCAGTAATCTTGAGGGCCATCTTGGAATCCTACCCACCTCAGGAAATAAAGCAAAGATGACACTGAAAAGGAAATGCATTTCTCTTTAAGATAGAAAGTCTTAAATACTATGTTCAAATGCTTGTTTTCTATCCTGTAATTCGACAAAAGTGGGGCAACAAGCCCTCCTGTACATTATTTTCTGAAGCTTTTAGAGAAAATCAGCAGTTTCGAATGACATGAAAATGTCTGATAACATCAAATATCTTCCTTAAATTTATTTATGATGATAAAAGAAGATGAAACATAATTTAAAAAATTAAATTCATAACTTCTTCAAACCAAGAAAAGTAGCCAGAAGAGGACCTGCATGTTTGAAGAAATCCAGCTTATGGAAGGTCAATGAGATTGGCTAGACAAAAAATACAGATAAGGAACATGGTAGCTCAGGACACTGAGGTAAGTGTGATGATTTCAAAGGGAAATTGAGAGAATCTGCAAGCGGCATTAACAAGCACAGAAATGATGAATGGGCCCGGATGTAATTATCTGACTATTCAATTTTAAACTAGAACTCTGAACAGCCAGGCCAGTGATTCTCTTCCAGCAAAACAAAGCCCTATTACTTCAGCAAAATTAGAGGAGTCCATTTCTTCTAGCTACTTACCATAAAATCATCCTAGATGAAAGTATGGGGGATGAAGGCAAAACTTCCCCTTCATCCTCAGTAGGTTCACTGAAAAATCAACTCACAATAAAGCAGACTAATAAAAGAAAAGCTATCAAATGTATTTAGTGTGTATATACAGGCATTCCCATAAAATGAAGATTTAGCTCCCCCAATGAGTTTCACAAGTTTATATGCCTTTCTGGTGAAATGGGTTATGGGACAAGAAAAGAAGAATTATGTAGAGGGTGCAATAAAGGGTTAATATGGAGGATGAATGGATGGAGAGCAAAGAGTAACTGATAAATAGTTCCCTTTGGAATTTAAATGAGTCAGAGGAATTGGAAATTATCTTTTTACTGGGAGGGGAAGAAAAAACCAATTGTTCTCCTAGGTGGGTCTGGATCTCAGGTAGCAGAAAATTTTTGAGGAGAGTTGATGATGGTGGTGGGAGAGGGCTGTCAGAGAGAACTTGAGGCTTCTTCCATCAGTCCAGAATTTCAAAATATCATATTTTAGGGTAAAAATATTTCTAATTTCCTTCACATGCCTATATACCCATTGTACATATAAACACAAATCCCAGAGTCTACATGCCAGTTCAAAGAAGAGATACATCAGATACATTAGAAACAAACTTATTTGTACTAGAGCTCTATACTAATCATTCTAGTCCTTCCACAAGGAAAAAAAAATCTATAAAGAAGTGAGAATGAAACTGAGATGATCAGTAATGTTAGGTAGACGGCTGGCTCTCCTGGGAGGGGGACAAGTGCACCGCTTCAGACAACCACTACATAGGATGGAGAAGGGCACTGCCAATAAGAACTCAGAATGCTAACTGCAAAAGTGGCTGGGATTCCCAGAAGATGGAATTACGAGAAAGCAGTGCAGGCTCAGTAGGGCCTGGAAGATGACCAAAAGTAACCTTGGACCAATTATCATGTCATTAGCATAAATCTGCATTGCAGACCCCACCCCCCAGCCCCCAGGGCTTCCAGAGAGGCTAACAGGAAATCTGCAAGTGTAGTAAGAGTCAGGTTATATAAGGACACCTAGCTGTCCATCAAGGTGATGCATAAGCCACACCTGCCAGGGAGGTCCAATGCACACAATAGAAAATTAAACTTTAATTATTAGGGCCTCCTGTAGCAACAGAGGCCCATTCACTGTTTGTAGCCAACATATCTTGCTTCTGTTCAATAAACTTTGTCTCTTGCTTGCTTTGCTATTGGTGTCTTATTCTTTGTCAAGAGCGCACCAAGAGCTGAGGACAGATCACTGACCTGACAGTAACACTGAATGATAGAAATTTAAAAAAAGGCACCACATTTAAATTTCTGAGGGAAAATAATTTGAATCCAGAATACTATAGTCAGACAAATGTTGAAAGCAAAGAAGATACCTTTTTTTTTTTTGGTCAGGAAAGACCACAGTTAAAGAAAAAAGAAATAAGAACGGGCAATCTGAAATACAAGAATCAGGGGTAGTTGAGAATTATCAAAAAGAATAAAAGAAAGCTTATGAGAAGTTAAAAAGAAGTTCTTTGAATCTTGAAGGAAGAAGGGATAGTCTCCTTCAGGTAGCAGGATTTAGTGACAAAAGATTATATTCTTTATATATTCAGTTGCCAAATTGGTTCTGTAAAAAACATTGACTTAATCATAATGACATGTATATACTAGAGTTGGGTGTAAAATGATTCAACATAGAAACAGTGTGCTGACGACTTAATTATAGTTGTAGAACAGACCAAATTTAATAGTATTCTTTCAACATTTTCAAATGGCCTCACATAAAAACTATAAAATAAGGGTAAATTTAAAATAAAGGCATACTAAGATTTTTATCTTTTATATCACTATGTCAATATATAATGTTTAATGTCCATGAGTCCATAAATAAAAAAGAAACCTATATTAAAGTTATAAAGGCAATGACTAGATAGCACATGAATAATAGCATATTTAATAAAAATCATAAATGGTGTGTTAAAAAGATGGGAGATAAAAATACTGAGTTCCCTCATCTTTCACACTGGGATATCAGAAAGTAGTCTGAAATTAATAAATCAATAAAATATATATATATAAATACAAATATATAATTTTAATGATGAGAATGATGTTTAAAAATGGTTAACTACATTACCTCTGGGATCTGAGAATAGAATCGAAAGGTATGGGCAAGAATTTTAAATGTCATTCTGGATTATTTTATATGTTTGTAAATATTTGTAGATATTCTATTAACAACTTTAAAATTTGTTTTACATATAAAAATCCTATAAATTTAAATATGGCCAGGAGCAAACTTTTAGAATGTAATAAAAATAAAATATTACAGGGTAAAACTTATTCATGTAAAATACCAACTGTCTTTATTACCTTTAAACATATAATGGCTCTGCTTTAAAACCTGGTAAAGATGGAGTTTCATTTCTCAGTTAAAAAGAAAACTAATGAACTAATACTACAAGTAAGCCCTCCATCAGAACTATCATAGGAATAGTGCCAAGACCAAGTCATAACTCAATTAAATTTAATTAGTGATAGATTCATAAGAAACCCAGGACTTAATTTTGCCATCCTTTTACAGGTAGTTAGACATGATTAGAATATGTGAACTCCTCTTAAGCTGATAAAGTCTTTCCACATTGACACAAAGAAGCAGAGTTTACATCCAGGATATTGTGTCATGCCAAGTATAATGCCATAATCATGATTATAAAAGTAAATGCATTTTTACCTTCTAATGTCATGCCATGGTCAAGCAATTTAGTCAACTGTTTAGCTCATGTTCACAGCTCTAAATTATGCCACCTGCCATGTTTATTGCACACCATTTACAATAGCCAAGATATAAAATCAACCTATGTATTCAACAATAGATGAATGAATAAAAAAAACATGGTATAGACACACAATGGAATGCTATTTAGCCATAAAAAGGAATGAAATCCTGTCATTTATGGGAATATGGATGAACCTGGGGGACATTATATTAAATTAAATAAGCCAAGTCCAAAGGGAGAAATACTACATGACCTCACTTATATATAGAATCTAAAAATGTTGATCTCATAGAAGTAGAGAACAGAACATCGGTTACCAGGGAGGTAGAGAGGTGGAGGCAATAGGGAGAGATTAGTGAATGGGCACAAAATTATAGTTGGACAGGAGGAATAAGTTTTGGGTTCTACTTTTCAGTAGAGTGACTACGGTAAACAATATTGTATGCTATATTTCAAAATAGCGAGAATAGGTGATTTTGAATGTTCTCACCACAAACAAAGGATAAATGTATGAAGTGATGAATATGCTAAATACCATGATTGATCTTTACACAATGTGTGCATGTATCAAGCATCACATTTTACCCTATAAATATGTATAATTATTATGTCTCAATTTAAACATTTTTAAAAATTAAAAAAGAAGGAAATCCTGCCATTTGCAACAACATGGATAGATCTGGAGGGCCTTATTTTATGTGACATAAGCCAGCTTCAGAAGGACACATACTACTTGATACCACTTTTATGAAGAATCTCAAATGGTCAAACTCACAGAATCAGAGTAGAATGGTTGTTGCCAGGGCTGGGGCAGTAGAGGGAAAAGGGGAGATGTTAGTCCAAGGATACAGAGTTTCACTTATGAAAGATGAATAAATCCTAGAGATCTACTGTACAGTGTAATACCTACAGTTAGCAATATTGTATATTTTAAAATTTACTAAGAGAGTAGATCCTATGTTGTATCCTATCACACACAAAAAAATAATAAATAAAGAGTACTGGAGGAAATTTTAGGAGTGATGGATGTGTTTATGGCATAGGTTGCGGTGATGGTTACATGGTGTATACTTATCTCCTAACTCATCAAGTTGTATACATTAAATACGCACAGCTTTTTGTATTGCAAATATACTTCAGTAAAGTAGTTAAAAAAAGAATAAGAAAATCCATAAAAAGTTTTAAGTGAAATAAACGAATACAGTCAAAACATTTAGCCCAGTTTCTGGTTTAGGGTAAAAGCACAGAAATGTTACAGATTCTTATTATACCTTAGTCAGGTGTTCCTTAATGATTGGGATACACTATGACACATGTGTCATTAGGTGATTTCAGCCTTGTGTGAACATTTAGAGTGTATTTAGACAAACCCAGATGGTATAGCCTCCTACGCACCTTGACTATATGGTTTAGCTTATTGATCCTAGGCCACAAACCTGTACAGCATATTACTGTACTGAATATTATAGGCAATTATAAATACAATAGTAAATATTTGGGTATCTAAACATAACTAAACATAGAAAAAGTACAATAAAAATATGGTATTATAATCTTATGGGACTATTGTTGTACTATATATGTGGTTCATCATTGACCAAAAGATTATTACTATATTTTCTAAATATAACTTTATTCTATTTTGGGTGGTTTCTAGTGACTCTCATTTGCTGAGCATTGAATCAGAAACATAAATTCTTAGGATATAGTACAGAATAAGCAAAATAGAAAGGGCCAATTAATAAAATTAGCAGAGTGTAGATATGTATCGTAAGGAAACCAAGCTTCAACTATGTCCTTGAGATATGACCAAGCTGCAGTTGTTGACAATCTACAAACTCTCTTAAGAAAATAGTTGCTACTGAAGTACCTCAGAGTTTTTTCTAGAGACTACTGCTTACCAAATGGGGGCCAACCAAGGCATAGTCTTTTTGATTTGACCTAATTTAGTATAGTGATTTTAAATCCTGTAATGGTGTGTTCCTTAGCTGAGATTAGTAGCCAGGGTTCAAGGCAGAGCATTAACACAAAAATATTTTGAAAACAATAACAAAAATTAAGTCAAATGAATTTCATTTAACTCATAAAATTTGTCTTTAAGCTTATCATATAACCAGTGAAAAATAGAAATTATATCAATTATAAGATGTATGGTTTCTAAGAGGTAAAATAAAAATGCTCAGAAGTACAGCTCAATCTGAACCTGAGACCAGAGGTTTTTTGTTTTTTTTTTTCCATTTTTCTTGTCATGAAGAAGACCCTAAGTATTAATAACATGATCAAATACATCCTATACACAGCAACAAAATAGTATTAATAGGGCCCTTTTCATTAAGAAGGCAATGGAAATGAAGACGTTCCTGCGCCTCACAAAGACAAAGTCAAATCAAAGGCTTCAAAGGCCAAGATGACAGTGCTGAAAGGCATACACGGGTACAAGAAAAAAAGGAGATCCACATGCCACCAGCAGACCAAGACATTACAACTTCTAAGGCAGCCCAAATATCCTCAGAAGATTGTCCCCAGGAGAAACAAACTTGACCACTCTGCCATCATCAAGATCCCCCTGACCACTCTGTCTGCCGTGAAGAAGACTGAACACAACATACTTGTGCTCACTGAGGATGTCAAGGCCAAGGGGCACATGATCTACCAGGCTGTGAAGAAGCTCTATGACATGGATGTGGCAAGGCTAACACTCTCATCAGGCCTGATGGAGAGAAGAAGACATATGTTCAACTCGCTCCTGAGTGTGATGCTTTGGATATTGCCTACAAAATTAGGGTCATCGAAAATGAATCTAGCTGACTAATCCTAAACACATATTTTTTTCACCATAAAAAAAGTATTAATATACTTTCAGACACCTGGTGACAAAATTTGTATAAGTTGCATTCTGGCACTTGTTTTAAGTACATTTTGAAGAAAAAAATAGGTAAATGTGTATATAATTTGGAGATTTGAAAAAGTTAATATGTATACAAATGGAAAATAATAAAAAGTGCCATGTGATGTTTTATATACACACACACATAAAAATACACATGGATAAATTATTTCAAACCTCATTTTTATTTTGAAAATGCATTATTATCTAACAATTTCCAAGACCAAGGTTTATAATCAGCAAAACATCAAAAACAGAAAGAAAGAGAAGAGGAAGAAAATACATTACTTCCTAGATTATTAATACATATGAATGGTTTCCTAGAGCTTATGATAATATTCAGAGCAAAAATATTTATTGACAGTAAATTAAATCACAAAAGCGTTTCATATCATAGCAACCTTCTGACACTTTTAGGAATTACTACCCAGAATGATGGCCATGAAAATTCACCATTCAGGTCTCCAGGTGAGGAAAGCATAATTTGCCTACAACTCAAGTGCTTGCCCTGAAGAATTATTGCCACCCTGGCCCTGCTTCCTAATAACTTCTCTGAGCCAATGACTGAGCATGACATCAGCACTAACGTAAGAACATTCCAAAAGACACGGAACTCCTATAGCGGATGACTTTGATCTAAAGCTTCCATATAAGCCTGGCCAAAACTTTCTTGCAATCCTCTTTCTTCCCCTCCACTTTCCTCTACATAGGTTTCAGACCTGCATTATGATCTGAAGTTTCTCCCCCTGCTTCTCTTGTTCCCTCTTCTTTATCCTTTATAGTAATTTACTCCAATAAGTATAATTCAGCTCTAATCCAGTCTTAGAGTGAGCTTCGTGGAAAACCCAAATACAAGTTATGCCAGGAGCAGTCTGAAAAACAGGTGGTAAAAGGGAGTTTTGTAAGACATCCAGTTGCTGCTTGATGGGTAAAGAACATTAAGTAGTGCAGTGGATATGAATATTTCTTGGCACAAGGTGGGAGGTGAAGTGCTAAAGCTTCTATCTTGGTATAGGACAATGCCCTTGTCACCACAATGGTTCGAGCATTTGGAGATAAGAAATGAACAATCCCTAGAAGAACAGCATCATTTGACCAGTTACAACTAAGTTGTATTGAAGTCCTGAAAATGGATAATGAAGAAAATGAAGGTCATTAAGAAACAGTTAAAGGCTAAGTGTGAGAGACATACATCTTTGGTAATATAGAGAAAGACATGTATTTCCTGCGGTGAAAGAGCTAACAGCTGAACAGAATCCCATGGATTCTTCTAATCTGATCTTTTTCCATTTCATTTTTCTCTCTTTCACAAGTGTCAGACCTATATCCTGTATTAGAGTCTAGAAAGACATTCCCAGCCTTTTCTGGGTCCCTGCTCTATATTCTTCATGGCATTTACCCCAGTAAATCTCTTGAATATTTAATCTTATTTGCCCACATTTATACATCCAGGATTTGAGAAAATAATAAGAAATCGTTTGAACTATTTTAAGAAAATAAAAAAAGTGATATTGGGATGAACATTTCTGAAATATTTCTTTCCCTGCCAATTTGTACGACAGGTATGTAGTTTTGCAGGGATCCTCCCCAGCCTGTACACTTGCAGCATGCCTGACTGGCTTAAACCAATTAGCCTCCTCACCCCTCTTCACATAGTTTTCAATTTAGGGATTAATATATAGCAGACATTGGTATATGGCATTCCCATGCATAATGATTAAGGTGGGCACTGGACCTAAATACGTCCAATAATGTGAAACATTTTTTTTCAGAGAAGAGAGAAGTAATACTTTCCACCAGATATCAATAAGAAAACACCCTACAGATAGAAAGAAAGCTAGCAGGACAAAAGCAAGCAGATTTTAAAAGACTGAGAGATTTGCAAATAATCAAAGCTGATGTCTTAATTAAACTGGGCTTGAAGTTCACCCAACCCATTTGGAATTTTCTCTCATATAAAATTTTTCTTTCATAATTCTACACTTTGTATGGAACCAGAGAAGACCTGATATAGCAAAAGCAATCTTAAGCAAAATGAACAAATTGGGAAGTATCAATTTACCAGACTTCAAGCTATATTACAAAACTATAGTAACTAAAACAGCATGAAAATGGCACAACAGAGACATAGACCAATGTGATAGAACTGAGAACCCAGATATAAAACCATCCTCATATAGCCATCTAATCTTTGACAAAACAAACAAAAACATACTCTGGGGAAAAGAATCCTTATTCAATAAATAGTGCTGGGAAAATTGGATAGCCACACGTAGAAGACTGGAACAGGATCCTCACCTCTCACCTCTCACAAAAATCAACTCATGGTGGATAACAGACTTACTTACACCTAAGGCATGAAACTACAAGAATTCTAGATGAAAATGTTGGAAAAACTCTTATAGACATTGGCCTAGGAGAAGAATTCATGAAGAAGACTCAAAGGCAATCACAGCAACAATGTTCTGTTCATTTTTAAACTTATTTAAATATAATTTCCTCTCAATTCTTCCCAAAAGTTTCTTAAATGATCCAAGCAATATTTTTCATTTGCTACTTTGAATATGCAAATATATTTTTTCTTTTTACTTAATTATTGTAGAACATGGCTTCTTCTAAAGTGTTCCCACTAATACCCTCTACTTAAAAACAAAACTCTTATTTTTCAATACTCTAGAACCCATACATCTGCACTGTGGGACCCATGAAAAACACCATGCTTTTGGAAAGTAGGTGGGCTAATCCATTCGGAAAGTTCCTGCATCATTAAGCAAGTAATACAAACAGAGATGCTATATATTTTTTTCATCTGTCCTATGAAAAAGAAGTTTTAGAAACAATGGATGATCTTTATGCCTCTCAAATATATAAGACTCACACTTGCCTCAATGAGTAATTTCTATTATTATTATGTCTATTATTTCAACTCCAAAACCAACATTGGATTCCTCCTCACAGTCACACATGCACACATTATATCTCTCATATTTAATATAAAATATGTTTTTAAAAATTAAAACTTCTAATAGATTGCTCAGAATACACAGTGGAAACCTATTTAAGATCATAAATAGGAACAAGGTATTAAGTAAAACCCTTTAACATGATAATTGCCATTATATAAAAATATTGAATAATCTTAACATCATATTTTAATCAATGATTATTTTAATAAATATAAAATTAAACACCTATATTGAGTACAAAAAGTATGCTTAACCACTTACAAGCTCAAAGCTATTTAATTACATTATAATGACCACTAATCATAGACATTACTGTAAAATAGGTAAATAATCAGAACTTTACCACTTTTTGTGTATATAAAAATTTATGTTGGAGGCAACAAAAATTTCACATTTGTAAAATTAGAAATGATTCAACATGGGAGTACTTTTCATAAGTATTTCTTCTCTGGAAGAAATAGGAAGAATTGAGTGATGAGAAAACAATAAAATAACACGTTCTCCTGTGCTTAAGAAGCTTATGTCCTATATAAAAATAAACTATCAATTATTTTCAAATTCTATCTTTATAAGCCACTTAAACTAAATTTGGAGGAAGGTGAAATATAAACAAACTGAATGATTTTTGGCCCCTTGATGCTGTCTTTTACCATCTATAAAGATTTCTTATATTTGTGATAAATTTGTAATTGAATAGGAATCCTTTATCACCACTCCAGGCCCAGTATAGGTACGAACTGGAAAGACAGTGAATTTAGATAAGAAAAATTGTTATTTTGGAGTTAATATTCTATATTCCTTGAAGAGGTGATGATGTAATTTTCAACAGACTTCAAAGTAAAGCACTATTGAACTGGAAAAGAGAATAAAAACACGATTTTCTTCACGGTTCATCACTGCAAGATTCACTCTTAGAGTAGCTTTAAATTTCTTTTAAAGTTTTTACAAAGTGTGAGAATATAACACACCTACTAGTATATTCAGATATCATTGCAAAAGCGCAAACATTTCCTAAAGCTCTAACATTCTTTATTATCTGTACATTACTAATCTTCATTAACTATGGTATAACACAGGGTTAAGTATAGTGTGTTTGCAATTATAAACATAGACATTTTTAGATGTTAAATTAAAACAACAAAACATTTAAATGGTTTATGATTTGTAACCAAAATATATAATGAACTCTGAAACCTCTACAGTAAGAAAACAAACACCCAAATTTAAAAATGGGCAGAAGATTTGAAAAGAGATCTCAACAAAGAAGATAATACAGATGGCCAATAAGCATATGAGAGTATGCTCAGCATCATTTGTAATTAGAGAATTGCAAAATAAAAAAAAACCAATGAGATATCATTACACATGCACTTTTAGAAAGGCTACAATCCAAAAAAAAAAAAAAAATAGATAATACCAAATGCTGATGAGAACGTGGAACAGCAAAACCTTCTCTTCATTGTTAGTGGGAATGCAAAATGGCACAGCCACTTTGGAAGAAAATGTGCAGTTTCTTAAAGAGCTAAATTTAGTCTTACTATATAATCTAGCAATCATACCCTTAGGCACTTACCAAAATCCGCTGAAAATATATCACTATACAGATGTCTATAATATTATTATGTCTACAATAATATTCTATTGTATGGATCACTAGTTCACAATAAAAAGTAATGTGTCATCATGCCATTAAAATATGTGGAGGAAACTTAGATGGTTGTTGATAAATGAAAGAAGTCAGTCTAAAAAGGTTACATATTGTGTGATTCCAATTATATAATCATATGTAAAGGACAAAGCTATAGAGAGAATAAGAAGGTCAGTGGTCACCAGGTAGTTGAGGGGAAGAGGAAAGGGATGAGCAGGTGAGGCAAAGGAGATTTTTAGTGCAGTGAAACTATTCTGTGTGATACTGTACTGTATTGATTAGCTAGTCTAGCAAGAAAGAAAAATATAACACTTGTAAGAGAAGAATTAAAATTGCCATTAATGCAAAAAATAATGGCTAAGGGGAAGGTTTTCAGAATAAACAAAAACACAGGCCAATCCTGTCAAATCTCATTATAAACATGGTAATGATGAACTTACCAGCATACAAGCTCATGGTATTTGCTAGTACAGTAGTAGAGCTTTTATTTACATAATGCTTTTGGCAGGATGCACCTGATTATCTAGTATTGGCTGTGGCAAGCAAAGCAGGAACCTATTGATTTAGGGGCATGACTTCCTGGAAAATTACAGGTAAACTCTATCACTATCTGAGTATAACATGGGGACATTTCATGACATCAATAGCTCTTTATGTGTGAGTGATATGAATCACACATATTATTTAGACCGCATATATGAATTTGAGACATGAATGCATCCTGAGATAGGGAATCACAGAACCTTAGAGTTGTGTTGGTGGTCTCAGACTTCTTCCTGCTTCACCAATTATCCATGATCACTTGTATTACTAAAATTATTAATTCTGATTTATACGAGGAAAGACTTCCTTTGTGTGTGAGTCTGACTTGACAATCCAGACACTTTTGTTATCAATCAAAAATCTGCGGAAAAATTGTAGAATATAATCAGATATGGCAAATAGCATTGTACAATGTCCCCGTGTGTTTAATAAACTACAGTTTTCAACATTTTACTCATATGTATTCATAATATCAATAACTCAATGTATTTTTATTTTAGCATATACATATTTCCAATTTATCATTATTATATGCTAAAGAAATAGAGAGCTATGTATATTTTTAAAAAGGAAGTCAATGTCCACAAGGCTAAAGAGTATATAACAAAAGCAATACATTTTGTAAAGAGAAAGTTTATTAAAGTGCTGAACTAAAGACAACATTTTAAATTTACTTGCTTTTTGTACAATGAAATTACTAAACACTTGAAAATTGGGAACACAAGAAAATGAAGGTGTATGTAAAGTCCCATGGTGTTTCTGTGCTAGAGCTGAGAATTGCAAGTACATTTCCTTCTCCTAGTGCAGAATCATTTTAATTAAATGACCTGAGAGCCTTCTGGAAAAGACTAGCCACAGAGTGAAAATTGTGTTTTTAGACTAGCATTGGGTGAGAAAATAACACAATTCACTTCGAATGAATGTAACTTGCTATTTATTTCTGTTTCTGTTTTAATGAGCACCTACTTGCCTGGTCTCTTTGCTCATGTTAATGATTTATTATTCATTTGAACATTTGAATACCATAGAGGGTGAAATGATCTTATTAATACCAGTTCATTCCATTTTAAAATGCTTCTTAGAGATTCATTGTTAAGTTATTAAGTTATTATTTAGTCATGCTTTGAGGTTCCTTTGCTCTGTTCCAAATATATAGAAATAAAAAATACTAGGAGAAACTTAAAAGAAGAGCTAATACATAATAATACATCACACACACACACACACATAATGCCTGAAGCTTCAGCTTGTTGGACTAGAACACCAGGTTTGTAGTTTTGTGTTTTATAACTAGGTGAAACTCAAATTCTAGGCGACATAGAGAAAAAGTAGGTATGAGTTTGTACAATGTGCTACCAGAGCTCCTGGTATAAAGACCTTAATTTGAATGCAAGGTCTTGAAAGGAAACAGATCTAGTAAATAATCTTGAACTTAATTGTAAATGTTTTTCTTTAAGCATATACTTAAAGATAAGCATATTAACATATATAATAATTTTATGAATATGCTAATATATTAATATATATTAAAAATCAAGAGTAGTGAGTAAAATAAAAATATAATCTAGATTTAAAACTAGCAGAAAATAAAAGTGAGGATAGAAGAGGGATAAATAAAATTTAACAATTCAACAGTTAATAAAAAGGTAGGAAAAATATACTAAGAAAAAACATATTAAGAAAAATTGTAAAATAGTAGAAATGACTATGACTCTATCAGTAAAGATTAAAATATACATATTAAATTCTCTTAAAACAAAGGGAAAATATATTCACATGAAATATTTTATGTAGCATTTTAATAAATTTATTGTACATGTAGTAATATGAACACATATAAAACACATGTATTGATTTTTCTGACTAGTATGTGGGTTGCCATACCCTCTCACCAAAGTAAATCTTAATGAGGCATACCAATGGGTATTTTATTACCTTTGATTTCATTATTTATAGTATCTATAACTGGAACAAGGGATAAACTTTATTTTCAATATATAATATATCTTGGATCCATAAACACTTTGTTAAAGTGGAAATGTGATCTTTGTGAAATTAATATTGCATTTTCTCCTCAAATAGAGCATCATAAACATGACAAGAAGTTGGAAGGATTTATCAATAGACCTTTTCATTTATGGAATAATTCTATGAATATGGCATATGGACTCTTGCTAGCTACTCTGAATGTATTGTTTTCTTATATTCAAGGATTATCCAGTTTCTTGGAAAAATAAAAAGTTATAGAATAAGTTACCATATATCAATTAGACACTACTTCAGGGAATAAAACGAAACTATATCTACAATATTTGTAAATGACAAAGAAGTCTCAGTGTGTATTAAAGAATTGGTTCATTCTTATCCAATAATATTTTAAAACATGCTCTACACAATGTATATTAAGGCTTATACAATATATTATCAACAAGTCAACACTTTTTAATGTTGTATAATTCATAAAATGTTCTCCATATAATTCATAAAAATGTTCTCCGTTATAGTTTTAAAATAAAAATGTAATAAAATAATTAGATAGTTAAGATTATATTTTCTTATCTTCCATTGGTAAAATTAGGTTCCTCAGGGCCATTATATGCCATGTCAAGGAAAATATTTGGGGAAGTATGAATTAACTTATAAATTAAAATCTTGAAAACTTGCATTTAAAAATTTAACATCTAATACATATGTAGCTCTTGAAAGAGTCCTAGGTTTTAAATTATCTCAGCAATTTACAGACCGAATAAAAATGATTATACCATATACTTTTATACCAAGACAAATAGATCTTACAAGCATATAAACTAGGTGTCTGAAAATTTAGAATGTAAATTAAGAAATGCTTCTAAAATGACCTAAACCCTTAAACAGTAACTAACAAGTTACTTTGAATCCTAAGTATGTTAGGACTCATAATAAATAACACATGTTCAATTATCAAATTTTTCATATATCCTGGAGCAAATACATTTTAAAAATATTATCAACAGATAAATATGTTTACTTTTTACTTAATACTATGTTGTTTTTATTTTTTAGAATGTGGATCATTTTATTATATAATTGTCAATAATGTCTTTTATATATTAAATTGAAAATAAATAAAAAATGAAAATATATCTTCAATTATTAGAGCATATTCTAAAAAGTGTTTCTGAACTTTAAATCAGGTATGAAAAATTATACTTGTCCAGTTATAGTGAAAAATATGATTTTTTAACTCAATAGGTTTGCCAGTAGCCTTCCATTAGATCATATTTACTTTATAAAAAAACAATGAAACTTTCAATATTCATTATAACAAAGGCAATATTGAACTAAATATAACCAGAGATACAACCAGGAAGAATTAAAACCCTCTTATGATTGCAGGCAGAGAAATGAGACAAGAACTTCAGGTTGGTTTGTGTGGTTGTTTTCAAATAAACAGCATGACAATATGAGAAATAGTGGAGAAACAAAAGGCTTATGGCATCTTTCCTGTCTGACATTTCTCGCCTTTTCTCATTCAGCCCACACAGTCTTTCAATCACTTAAGAACTGCACATTAACCTTGTCTTTCTATGACTCTGACTGGCTGGCATAATATGTTGCTTGGCTCCACTAAAATTCTGAAAAAGGATTGGTACTTTAGGAACACTTTTTCCACTGATAGTTATTATGTGATGGAAATTTGAGAGAAAATTACTTTATATGTGAAATATTAATATTCTTTGTCATAGAATCTCATTGAGAAGAACAAAATTAGTGTGAAAATGTTGATTTGATCTTCAAAAGGAAGAGAAGGAGATTTCTTGCTGAAAATCTATACTACTAACCTATAGATAGTTCAGCAGTAATCTTTCAGATAGTTTTTTTCTCCCACTCTAACTCCTTTCTGTTATTTCCACAACTTGAGCAAACTTTTTCCACTGTAAGCAGTTTTGGTTTTTCTAGAGATGTTGATATCAAGTCATTTCTTGTTTTAGGAAAAACACTGCAATATGACTAATGGTTAGGTCAAGGTCATGTCAATTTATAGTTTTGAATTAGTGAGCTTCTAGATAACTTGGAAGAACATTATTCTTCATAACAATGTAAATACTGTTAATTCTGGATATAGTTATTTCTTTGCAGATTATAAGGTATAAGAAGAATCTGGACAGGACTAATAAATGAGAAAATAATTTTTTCCATTAATTTAGTTTCAGTGCCCTGCATTCTGGGTAGAAAGAACATAGGACTATGCCTTGAAATTAGAGAAAAAAAGTGGACCGTTTCATATAAGTAGAGTGGGACTCAAGAAAAAAAGAATAGCTATAGGAGTTTCCCTATAGAGCTGTAGAAATCAGGAATAATACGTTATGTAGACAATTTGGGTTTTTCTTTTTTACTCTAAAATTTCTTTGTTATTCCAAAATAACAGAATTCAGTAAAATTTTATTAAACGTTCTATTCTGATTTTAGTTAAATTTAGGGGGCTTCTGCAGAGCCCTCTGTCACCCTTTGTATAACATAATGGAGTGGAAGGCATAACAGTCTGAACAAGATACTCTGAGTTCAGATGGTAAGAATAAATTTACAGTTTAATGCTAAAGTGACAAAGGACAATCAGGGCAGTTTTGTAAATATTTAATAATTCTTTAGAACTCGTTAAAGTACTCTGGGCAGGGGACAGAAAAATTAAACTTCTTGTTGTCATGCATGGTAGGACCCATGAAAAATGTCAACAAGGAATAAAAGGGCAATTTTCAAAGGTTGTAGAAACAAGGTTTCTGGGTTATATTAATTTGAACTTTTTTTTTAAATTATATTTTTTTTATTTCAGCATATTATGGGGGTACAAACATTACGGTTACGTATATTGCCCATGCCCCCCTCCCCCCTCGAGGCAGAGCCTCAAGCATGACCATCTCCCAAACGTTGCACATCTCACTCATTCCGTTTGTATATACCCATCCTTTTAATACAAGATCTAATTGTAGGAAACATAGAGTCTAAACCAAGATTATGATTATAATGTTCACTATTTTATCTTTTGTTGCTCTCAAAATGGTGGTATCCATAGTGTAAATTATCCTTGATTATGTGTATGTATCTGTGTGTGTGTAAACATACAGTGTATAATGTATGAATAACATATCTATTACATGCAATATATATAAATTATACACATATTCGATAATGTAACAATATGTATGTTATACATGAACAGAATATAAACCAGATTTAATAGAAAACATTAAGAATTATATAAAATATCAACTGATTTTTTTAAACTAAATAGAATATTAAGGAGCAATTAATTTTGGAAAGAAATCAATAAAGTAAATTTCTCAAGAGTGATATTTTTTGTATGATTGCTATTAATCATTATTTAGCAAACAAACCATAGTAAGGTGTCTTGGGTAAGTGAGTTACAAATACAAAATAGAAAATAAATATTTGGAATATTTATGATAGACCAGAAGATGGCTTCCTCCAATCCAAGGCAAATGAAATCTCAAACCTCTAGAATGAGCAGCTGTCATTCTCTCCCTTTGCAGCTAATACATTCTCTAGTGCCATTCAGTTCTAAAAAGCATTTGCTTCTCAGTAGCAGGAAACCAAACTCACTTCACTTTTGTATTCTTTCTTGAACCTACTATGTGAATTACGTTCAGACTGCCACATTGATGATACCATTTCTTATGGACTCCAGGGCAAAAGAGCTTCTGCAGCCCACAGCAACGTTTGGAGTAGAAATAAAGTTGGGGTTAACATCTAGCATATCTTCTTTTTATCAGACATGCCACTTAAGCATTTAGCACGTATCTTGGTTGACGTAAGACAACATGGTAATATTTTTATATTTTAAAAAAATCACTGATCTGCCAAAGAAAATAAATTTTTAATATTGTTAGAATTTTGTTAGCAGATTTTGTGACATGAATCATACTTTTTTGGTTGGAACATATTATGCTGATGATTTGAACTTTACCTTTGGTTGTCCTGAGGAATAGCAGTAAAGAGGCATCTGCCCTCTCTACATTAATATCTCTGCCTCTCTTACAAAATTGTAAGCAGTTGTCCTGGACTGAGTACATAGGTAATATTTTCCAAATTGGCACAAAAACATTGAAGTAAAATTTGAATAAGCATGAAAATGGGGGGAGTATTGCATCATATCATGTCAAAGTTTCCTACATAGTTTTCCTATGAAGAATATGATCTTTGGATTAAAATATTTATTTTGACAGATTTTTAAATGAAATCTGTTTATATGTATACTGGTGCCTATTGTGTACAATATATTTAGTTAGGCATGCAATTGAGCAAGAAGCAACATTAAATAACCGTGAAAAATGGTTTTCCCACCAACACACACAAACATCCTGAATATACAGTGATATACATCTACATCTATAATGACAAAAATATGTGTCTATTAATCAATATAGTATCAATACACCATATCTTTAACATAAAAATAAGAACTTTTTTCAAATGATATTTCTATTTCAGTAATTAAATTTCACACAAAATTATTCATGCCTTATTGAAAAAAGAAAAGATTTCTTTTAACTATAATATAAATAAAATTGCTAAAGAAGTTTTGATATGTATGACCATTTTGAAAATGTCTTTCTATGAAATTAGCATGTCAGATCTCAATTAGATTGCCCCACCATTCATAAAACCAAGAAATATTAACAAAATTTCCGCATTTCATGTTCATTTTCAGGAACTTAAAATTAAAGCAAGGTTGAAAATTGAGAGTCTAAAGTGTCAGAACACTAGAATTTAAAATATTGAAAGAAATTCCAAATTGTCAAATTTAACAATAGGAAATTCTTATGCAAAAAAGGGACTTGATGGGATATTATGAATCCATTAAAATTATCATTATGCAAATTTCATAAAAGTGAAAAGAAATGCTGTTGGCAATGTTGGTGAATTATGTGGAGTACAAAATTGTATCTATCTAAAATCACACAAAGGTATGAAGAATGAGAAAAAAAGGTTTGTTATTAGGGTAAAAGAAATATTAGTAGTTTTTACACACACAAACTTACACATGATACACTTTTTATTTTATTGTGTTTTAAAATAAAAAGTGAAAAGAAATAGCAAGTCGCAAAACGTAAGCAGCTTTACAAATTTAGTCTTTAAACAAAAAAAAGTATATAAGCAGGTGGGAGGCTGTGGAGGGGATGTGTATATTCACACCTAATTGGTGTGGTGTGCATCATCTGGGGGATGGACACACTTGAAGCTCTGACTCAGGTGTGGGGTAAAGGCAATATATGTTACTAAACATTTGTACCCCTGTAATATGCTGAAATAAAAATAATACAATTTAAAAAATTAAAAAACAAGTATATAAGAGCAATTAGATTTACCAAGAAGAGCTAAGAATAAGTGTTCTTTTTATATCCTATCCTATCTGCCATTTAAAAAATTTTTATATTCCTCCAATATAGAAAACAAATAAATAATAATAACAAAATCTCTGAGTTTCCAGTGCCTGAAACTTTTGTCTCTTTTTGTAAGTAGCTATTAGAAGAAGTTCTGGACTCCATGATTCTAACACAGTGATTTTTAAACTTTAAATCACTATAGTACATATTCAAGGTAAATTTCTTCAAAGTTTGTATGCATCATTTTTGATGAGGTGCTTATGCTCAGAATACACAATAACAGAGAGATCAGAGAACCGGGCTAAGCAAGGGATCTGAAAGGAAAGGTTGCTTTCGTGGAGACAGGAGGACAGCAGATCATACCCTGAAAATGGATTCTGTATAAGCTTTTCAATAAGCACATCTAATACATTTTTTATACATTTGATTTTCAACAACTAGGCAGAAGATGAAAATGAGAGGTTAGACATGAGGTGGGGATTAGGGAAAATTCATAAATAACTTCATTTGAAATCCTGCTTTACTTCTTCGAGCAAAATTTATCACTACTTTTATGTACTAATTATCGTAATTCAATGCTAAATAATGGCATTTGAATATATTCCAAGGTACATTCTATGCAGACTGATCTATACATAGCAAAATTTAAAATTTTTTCTTAGACTAACATATATATGTGTGTATGTATATATGGGTATAGATATATTCTTTTTCTCTTAAAAACACACAGGGTTAATCATTGAGTATTTTAACACTTTCTATTTTCCAATCTTCTTCTTTTGAATTTCAATAGTATCTAATCTGCTTGAAACTGGCACTTTTCCATAAAGATAACATTCTATACTTAGTGCTTGAGAATGATTGTTTTTCCAACACCTTCTTCTGTGCTACATGTGTCACCAAGGCGTTGCCTTGTTTTCTCTGGGTATAAACAGTAGTATTCCAAACCTTTTTCCTAGTGTGTATAAAATGATGCAGTAGAATTTTTAAATTTCTTGGTGGTTTTTCTGATAGCAGCTGCATGCCTCTCAGCAACAAAGGAAACAAAATAATACATAAATTGTAATCCTTAAATAATAAGCAGCAAATGATACAATATTTTAAGGCAATGGTTCTCAAATTTTAACATGCATCAGAATTACCTGGAGAGTATATTCCAGTATGCACATTGTTGGCCCCCAGAAATGCCCAGCATTTCTGATTGAGGAAGTCTACAGTAGGGCCTGCATATTTGCCTTTCTGACAAATTTACAGGTACAGTGAATTCAGTGGCTTTGAGACCATAAACTGAGAACCACTGTTTGGGTTTAAACAAAAACAGTTAAAGGAAAATTTTGACATGTTTTTGTTATCAAATTATGTTAGGGACTATGAGAAAAAATGAAAGTAAGATAATCCAGTGAATCAGAATTAATTTAAAGGATATATAAAAACTTGAAATATAACTTCTAGGACTTTTTGTCCAGTTGGGGAGTATGAACTGATACTGTTCTGAAAAACTTACAGAAAGCACTAAGAGAAAAAGAGAACTCAATTTACCCAGTTACTATCACCTACCCATTTCATTACGTGGCACTACCATCTACTTAGCTGTTCATGCTAGAAATCTGGACATTAAATTGTCATTTTATTTCCTTGTCTTTAATACTCAATCCATTCAAAGTCTGTTGCTTCTATCCAGAAAGTATTTCTCATGGCTATTCAAAAATCTTCATCTCTACTGATGCCGTAGTGATCCCAAGCCACTTTTGTGTGTCTTCTACTCTCAACTTTATCCATTAGCTGCCATTCATTTCATTTTACAAAGAAGCCAAAATTCTTTCATTTATTCATTAATGTATTTCCAGCTGGGTGCAGTGGCTCATACATGTAATCCTAGTACTCTGGGAGGCCGAGGTGGGAGGATTGCTTGAGGTCAGGAGTTTGGGGTTGCTGTGAGCTAGGCTGACGCCAAGTCACTCTACTTAGGGCAATAGAGTGAGACTCTGTCTCACAAAAACAAAAACAAAAAAAAACAAAGGCAATAATGTAATGTATTTCCTTGATAAATGCTTATTAAACACTATCATGAGCTAGATACGGAATTTAGTGGTAGAATAAAATGATAAGCAAAATTACTAGAACCTTACCTTATGGAATACAAAAAGAGAGACTACTATTTTGCAATGCAAGGTCATTTGAAAGTTGATAAGATTATTTTACACAACTATGAATAATCCATATTATTTTTAGCCCATTTCTTGCCTTTCTTAGAATAAACATTTCTATTACAGTTACCTTGATGTCTATATAACAACATTATAATAATCGTACATGGTGCTATGGTTTGAATGTTTCTTCCCTCTAAAACTGTTACTGAAATTTAATTACCATTGTAACAATATTAAGAGATGGAACCTTTAAGAGATGATAAGGCCATGAGGGCTCCATGCTCACGTGTGGGATAGGTGCCATTATAGAAGGGTGATTTCAGCCCTCTCTTGCTCTGTCTTGCCCTTCTGCCTTCCACCATGGGATGTCATTGCAAAAAGACCCTCACCAGATACTGACCCCTTGATATTGGACTTCCCAGCTTCCAGTATTGTGAGTCAATAAGTTTCTATTCATTACACTGTCTCAAGTATTCTGTTACAACAGCACAAAACATACTAACACACATGGCTTAGAAAAATTCTCTGTCCATAGAATAATGATTACTGTGACACAACAGAATTTCAGCACCTGAAGAACTGATGATACCAGGTTACAAAACAGCTTATGTCTGTCAATTTTATAGATTCTCTAAAGTCTAGATTTTTTAAAGAAATGATGTCTTATCTTAGTAGCTTCAAAAAGCATAGATGAGCCAAACATTCAGTAATAACAAAAGACATTTATTTCAAGAAAGAAAATGTTTATTAGAAATGAGGTTAATACCTTCACCATGTTCTGCTATTAGAGGGTGTGGCCATAATGAAGAAGCCAATTTTATATAACTTCAGTGAGTTAAACATTGTCATAGTTTTCCTTTATAAAAGCCACTCATACTAATCATTTATAGCACTTCCAACCTCAAATTACCAAATTTGCAAATTGCAAATATATTGCAAATATGTAAATATTTGCATTCATGGATAAAGGAAGAATGCAGATGAATTGTAGTATATATATATGCATATTATATATAGTATATTTTTTATATATAGTGCATACATATATTTATATATAATTTTATATACTATATATACCATATATAAATAGATAATTTATTAATGACAAATATTTTGGGATAACTGCTAAGTATCTTTAATTTCCTATTTATTCTCCTTACTCCTGCTAAATATTGTTAGTTTTTAGGAGTATGGGAGGCCAGGAAAGGGTTTGTAAGCCCTTTTGGCAGCCAAGATCCATACATTCTCCATACAGAGTATCTGATTTTTCTAATTGGATGTTACATTGCTGCCTTCATTTCTGAAATTAGCATCTGGGGTATCCCATTGCATTTTCTTTTCTTTTCTTTTTCTTTTTTTTTTTTTTAGCTTTGATGGAAGACTTAGAAGCCCTCCTCTAGTGACTTAAATTCAGCTCCATGTTAGTTCTAGCTGGCAAAATAGACATCTCTGAGTCTAGTTATGTCCTCCATCCTGCTCATTGGCCCAGGTAAGCTACCTGCATCTCTTCCCTATCCGTGGTAGGGTCCCCATTTCTCCAGTGAATTGCTTTCTGAGTCCATTCATGAGGGCAAAGGGGAAATTCTTGGCAATGTTGATGGCAAATTTTAACACAGCATACTGGGTAGGTCAACCAGCAAAGCTTGTTTAAACACATTCTGCTGCCAAATTTAGTTCGATACTAGCTGAGTTTCAAATTGGTATGGAGCATACAGCCCCAAAGGCATTCTCTTTGCAGTCTGTACTTCCTCCAGGACTTTATAATACATCTCCCCATTCCTAAGTAATTGCCTGGAGAGGAGAAATAATAATACACTTGCCTAACTGCTTCTCTCTGTTCTCTTTGCTTCTCTCTCCATCCTCTTTAAAATTTTTTTAAACAATTGTTCTTAAACAAGAAGACATGTACTTTTGCTATTTCTCTGTATCATAAAAGGATGCAAATGTGTCGTCAGATGGCAACTTAAACAGTAACCTCATGACCCTTGGCATCTCCACTCTTCTCTCCAACCTTGGCCTTATGTTATAATCATCCAGAAAGCTTCAAACACAGAACATGTACCATGGAGCTATACCAGACTCTGGGATTACTGTTTTTTAAAACTTCTCTGTTGTTTCTAACATTCAACTAGAATTAATTTTTCCTTGTTCTATATCATGTCCACCTCCTACCACAAAGAGCAGAAATCATGACATGATAGTTTCATGGATGCCAGGATCATCTTGAAATATATTATGAGATAATCCTTTGAGCAGATAATGTAAAGTTTGGTTATTGATGGGATTAGTAGGAGATAAAAATTTTATTTTCAGGATGCACTGCTCCCAAATCCCCACATTATGTTAATCTTAGATTTTATATATTTTTATCCTGGATGGATTTTCTTCTTAAAAATTAGATTTTACCAAAAATAATTCCCAGAAGGTATTTCAATTTTTAAAAATATAATAAAGATAAATAAATCTATATAGAATAAAGTATGTAATAAATCTATAAACTATTTCCCAAACGTGATATATTCTCAGAAAGTGTATTGTTAAATGATGATCATTAACAAAGTATAATCAAAACAAAGTAGTATAATAAAGGCATACAATTTAATTGATACCACCAACCAAGTCATCATATAAACTACAGAAGAATATACTTCCAAGAGATAATATATAGTTATTAAAAATAAATATACATCACTTTGACCTAAATGGTTTCCTTATATTAATAGATTTTTCTTTTTAACACAAGTGAAAGTTTTAGTAGTAACAAACACAAAGGAGTGAAAATTTTTCTATTGGATTACAGTGCTTAATTGACACTCATAAAATAAAATCTCTAAAATTACGTGTATTTCTCTCGTAATATTTTTGGTTTCCTTTACTTTTGGGGGCATTATTATATTTAGGTAGCATGGCATACATTTTGCTTTCAATTTTAGTTTTTTCTCCTGACCCTCAACACTGGCTGGCTCAACAGACAGCCATCAGCCTGACCGGCCATGGAAGAAGGAAGGGAAGGAAGGACACGTGAAGTTGACTGAAGGAAGGTTTACAAAAACCACATCACTTCAGACAATAGATTTGATTCTCTTATCAAGAGCCTGGCACATACTCAAGATAAAACTCGCAATTTAATTCTATGCAAATCATGGCTTTGAATGGGAAATGTCAAAACCAGACAGTTTTTAATTAGCTAGATGTATTTATGTGTTTTTCTTGGGGCAGTCATTTTTGGGGTTTGGGACTGTGTACTAGCAAATTGTATGTTCTTTCTTTGTACTAAGAGACCAATCCTCAAAAAAGTTAAAATGACAACAAACAGTACAATTAGATTGAAGTACTAGCACAAAAAAATTCCCAGTGAAGATGTTTAAAGCGATCGTATCATGTATTGCCTTATTGGTATTTCCTATTTTAAAAATAACTTTTAAGTACTTTTTTTCCCATATGTGAATATTTACACCCAAATATCAAGAAGTAATTCTTTTCTCAAGTGTCAGATCACTTAATGGTAGTTTAAATTATTAGGAAATGCCCAAATTTGGGAATAAAGCTCTTCCATTTCTATAGGAATAGAAGTCCTTGCAGAAACAACACATTCCAATAACCTGGCCTGACCTTGACTTCCTCTGGGGCAGAACAAAACAGCATACTGCAAAGCACTGAATGTTGACTTGCCGAAGTGAAGGTCCTTCAGTGCCTTTGGGAGGTATTTCAGCCACATTGAAGCCACTAAAGCAAAAATCAAGATGTTTGAGGGGCAGCAGCAATAAGGCAATCATTCCCTTTTCTATCTCTTCATAGCATCAGTATGACAAATCTCTTACAGTGAAAATAACTCTGAATTGCTCATAGGCGGCCAGGTAAGAGGACAGACACACTGTGGTTTTACTTTAAGGGCAGAGGAACAGGTGCAATGGTTCAGAGGAAAATCTTTTCTTTTTACCTGATGCTGAGATTCCTATCATTTATTTTTTTATCTCAATGACTAAAATTCAGAATGACATAACTTTATTGGGAACTATTTTAATCATCTTGTTATATGAAAGAATACCTTAGAAAATGTGGAGCTGAGAATTAAGTATAAATTGATTATTTATGATGGACACATAAGCTTTAACCATGCATTATACTTGATGATTTTGAATTCTAAAAATTTAGATCCAGAAAGGCCAATAAAAGTCATTTAATTCAAACTCTCTGTATACAAGTGCAGAAATAGAATCTTGAAAAGGCTAAGATAAAAAGCTACATCCATACCAGCAGTTAGTGATGGAGCCAGTGTGAGGTACTCAAGTGCCAATGCATTTGCTACACATGCAAATGTATATTTATGCAGTTTTCTAAAAAAAATGCATACAAATATGCTAAATATTTTTAGACTTTTAAAAATCCCCTTTAACATTCCATTAGTTTGAGTAAATATATAACTAGCATGAAAAATCAGGCTTAATAGGCCATGACTTTTATGTCGCATCATCTCATGTTGAATTAATCATTTAGAACTGTGCTATCTACTCAAGTTCATGGGCATTTTGAACTGTCTTTAGAGGGTTTGATGTCCCTGCGCATTGTCAAAGGTGAGCCTCTGGACCTTCAAAACAACAAGCCAGATCCAGCCTGAATTCCCTTTGGCTTCTCTGTGTAGAATATATAGTATCCTAAGTTCACCAAGAAAAAAGAACTGAAAAGGGTCTTGGGATAACCTATGTGAGTTTGATCTTCAAGATAACCTTAGGATTGAATGAAGTATCCTTTGGCAAAAGCTAACAATAGCTAGTAAGATATTCTTAAAACACACACACACACACTTTAAATATCTATTTTACACCATGAAACATGTTGTGCTTTTATATATCCAGGAAAACTCAGAGAAAAAACTTTTTTAGATTCACCACTTCTGAAAGAGCATCCAAGAATTATTTGATAAAACGAATGCCAGTAACTATATAACAAAATTAGTACTATTTCCTAATGGGTTTTAATGTTTAAATCAATCAATGATATAATTTACGTGTATGTGGTTTTTTGTAAGAAAGGGAATATTTCCATAAAAGCCTTTCTTTTAACCAGTATGCCAGTAGATCCAGTGCCAGGAAAAAGAAAATCAAGGGTACGTTATTCAGTTAAGTATGCATTAATTAGTGACACATGTAATTGAAGGCTAATTTCTTCCCTACATTTCCGTCCTCAAGAACAGTTTAGTTGGTATGAAAGATTGGAGAGATTGACAGCAAAAGAAAACACACAACTGGTTCACAAGAATTTAACATGATCATTTCTCCTACTGTTTCTTACTTACACTGAATAACTCTGATATTAACAGAAAGTTAAACAGGTTCAACTGTTTAAAACTGTACCTTTATTGATACCAAAATGAATGCTGTGGATGGTATTTGTGTGTGATGACTAAAATAGAAACATTTATAAATTAATGCTAAAACTGCTATATCATATGAAGTTGGCTAAACAACAAATGAAATATAAATTAATTTCTTTAATTTATATTTATTTATAAAATTTATTCATTTACAAATGAATTCATTTATTCATTCATAAATTCATTTATAAATTCATTCATTTATTTATAAAATTCATAAATATAAGACATATTAGAAAATGGACTCTATTAACTTCTAATATCACTATTCTAAACTTATCTTTACTTAGAGTGTTGAAAAAACCAATCTTGCATTTACAATTGATTGTGAAATGAAAATAATATTAAAATAAACTAAATCATATATATGTTAAGTATTTAATCAATAACCTTGGACTATTTTTAACACATCTTTTTTTTTTCATGTTTTCATGGTAGCCTAAATCTAAAATTCTTTCATTTAAAAAAAATGTATAAAATTTATTTATATTTGATAAATATACTATTGATTAAAATATTTAAAATAATACATTTGAGGACAGTTAGAGAGGATCATCACTTACAGAATATTGTTTTCAAAACACTGCCACTCACTGAAAGGCAAACGAATGGTGTTTCTTTATGTTGGTCATTTCTTAAGACTTTGCTTTGGGGCATTTTAAAAAAAATCGATTTTGCTACGTCATTCAATTATCATCCTAGAAGAACACCCTTAAAAATTGTATATAAAAATTAAATAAAAGTATCATATTTATACAGTCCACACAATTTAAAATATTACACAAGTAGCCAGATTTTTTTCATGTTTCTTTCTTACCTGCTTGTGAGCATGATCATAAGAATTAATGTGATTGTCAAACTCCTGATGCTTATAGTACTGCTTGTCACAGAGCTCACAGTAGAAATTGGCCTTCAGGTCTTCCAGAGCTTTTGCTATGGTATTCTCCTTCTCAGCATAGTCCTGAAAAATAAAATTTCAAGGAAGGATGCAATTAGCTCTCCCTGATTGTTTTGACAATTGTTAACTTTAGCATAATAATTAAAGTTAGAAACAGAATAGAACAAAGAAAAATAAAGCAAATACTGGCAAACTAAATTAGAAGAATTTATGAGTTAAAAAAATAAAAGATTAACAAACTAAGCCAAAATAAACAATAGAAAGAACAGCAGCAATATAGAGGAGAAAAGCAAATTATAAAAAGAAATAGAAGTCCTTGATTAAATGAGTTTCTATGCATTGTTAGCTTTAAAATAATGAAAATCATATAGCTGTGTTGATTTAACTGTAGATTTCTGGCAACAGCTTAGTGAACATAAAACTTCTCTATTTTAAACATCAAAAATATGTCCTGTTTGAGGAGGTCTATGTTGTTTCATAAATATTCAAGGATTTTATTGTTTCCTGAAACAAAAGGAAATAAATAGTGACTTATTCTTCCCAACTATATTTCATTTGACTAATGTTTTCATCTTGACCCATATCAGTTTAGGTTGAACTTTAAAATTCCTCTAGTGCTTGGAAAACAAGACATATTTTTGCAAGTTAATTAAGTTATTTACCTAAACTGAAAAGGAATAAACTGTACAAGCAGGTTGCTTTCATCATGTGCACAATAAAGATGGCTATACAACCAAACCCCTGAAAGAGGAAAAATATAGTCATTCATCATTAGCTTTTGTTTACAAAGCATGAAATAGCAAAATCTTTGACTATGGCTTTTAGGTTTTCTTAAATCCAAATGTACTTTCTATTTCATGCCTTCTTAAATGTTAATGTTGCCAGACAGGGATAAAATTTACATGTAGAAATATTGATTCCTTCACTAAAGTGCTGATATGAAGACTTACACTTCAATCCATTGATTCTTTCACTGAAGTGCTGATTTGAAGACCTCAACTTCAATCCTCTCACTAGAATATATTATGTTTTAAAAATCCAGATTGTCTTATACTCAACTCCTTTAAAATTCAAAATAACTACATATTCAGGACTCTTACATGCTACTATAAAATACTCACCTTAGGCACTGGGATTTAGGGATAAAATAATGTAATCCTCTCTATGGCAATGACATTTGTCCTCCCTAAATATATAGGCTAGTAAGGACTCATAGTTTGAATGTCTAAATTGCTTCTACAGAATTTAAGGTGGTTTACTGGTAAATTAATAAATATTATATTCTTTATTTTATTGTACTGTATATTTCTACACATATCATATATAATCAAGTTCACCATGATATGGGATGCATAACTTGTGGTAATCAATAAATACTTTTTAAAAAAATTTTTTGAGATAGGATCTCGCTTTGTCACCCAGGCTAGAGTGCATCATAGCTCACTTCAGCCTCAAATTCCTGGGCTCAAGCAACTCTCCTGTCTCAGCCTCCCATGTGGCTGGAACTATAGGCACAAGCCACCATATCCAATTATTTTTTCTATTTTTTGTAAAGATGAGATCTTGCCCTTGCTCAGGTTGGTCTTGAACTCCTGGCCTCAAGCAATCCTACCGCTTTGATTTCTGAAAGTGCTAGGATTATAGGCATGAGCCACCCTGCCTGGCCACATTTCCTATAATCTATAAATACACAGACCAGTTTCTCACTTGAATAACAGTGATCCATTGTTATGTTTTATTAGTTTTGTCACTTGTACAGAAAAATGTGATAAATTGCCAAATGATTTAAATTGTTTATGTACATATGTTTCCATCAATTTCAATAGTTAATATCTTATTTCTCAGCATATTTGTGAACTATTCCCAATTATTCTATTTGATTGTTTTCAATATGTTAGAAAAAGTTTAATTTATTAAAGGATGAAAGTGAGTAATATAGATCTAAACTGAATTTTTACTAAAATCTTCAAAATAATACTTCGTAGATTAGCCAACTTAAATGAAACATAAATTAAGTAATGTGATTTCATGGCTAAAATGTGTGAAGCAGAGATAGCATTCCAATCAATATAGGAGTTATAGTATAATGGCAATCATTTTTGGTTCAAAGCTAAATTAGCTCTAGAACGATCTTAAATCAACAGAAATTTCATGGTAAACTAGTTGATTCTCTCCATCAATTATAATTACAGTAAGGCTGTTTCCTGTCTCCAAACATTTGATTATTTCTTATTATGGTATAAGATTTTTTCTTCCTAAGATTTAGATTCCTCCAGAGAAGCAATAATTGTTTCCTGTTTATTCTTTCTACAAAAATAGGAAAATTTTGAGTGAAATAAACTGAGATTCTTAGGTAATTTACATTCTTCAAAAATATCAGCTTCAGCCTAGATTTGAAAAGAAAAATAGTAATTTAAAAATAATAATAGCTAATACTAATTCGGTCCCTATTTGGGGTCAGGCACTGATCAAGAATTTGGATGTATTAACTTATTTAATCTTGATTTAAATGGTAGAGATGTGTATTGTCTGCATTTCCTCACTTTACAGTTGACAATACTAAAGCACAGAAAAGTTAAGTAACCAGCTCCAGGATATAAAGAGTAAATGTGCAACCCATATTTGAATAAAAATAATCTGGTCTATAGTATTTAATTATTTTAAAACTTTTAAGTAAATGAAAAAAGGGAAAAGAGTATAATAATCTCCAAGTACCCACCACTCAGCTTCAAAAATTTCCAACTCAGGGCCAATCTTTTTTTATCTTATTCTATTTCATCTTCCACCCTTTTTTGTGCCCTAGAAAATTTTTAAGGGCTTTCCTAGCTTCATAAATCTTTCCATATGTATTTTCATATCATTTTATCTGTAAATCATTCAGTATCTATCTCTAAATTAGAAGGACTTTAGTAAATATAATCACAAAACCATTATCAGACCTAAACAAACAAAAACAACAAAGAAATCACAATTATTGTTTACTGACTTCAAATATCCAGACAGTATGTTCCAATTTTCTAGTATTTTAAAATAGGTTGTTCAAAACAGGATTCAGTTATGGTGCAGACCACTGTCTGGTAACTTTCTTAGTCTCTTTTATTCTATAAGTCCCCATCTGTATTGCAGGTATTTACATCTGTCTGCCTTTGCATAGCCATGTTCTGTGTTATTCCCCAAGGACCTAAGAACCAGACCCGTTATCATGGATCTAACCTCCAGTCCCTAACATATATACCTAACTTCTGGGCCATCATTAGCAGACAGATGCTACAGGCTGGTTCCCATGATCCCAGGCTCCAGAGGATCCAGGGCTCAGGGCTGCTCCAGCAGACCTAGGGTCCAGGTCCACTCCAGTGGGCATCAGTGCCAGGCCAGACTCTGTAGCCTTAGGCTCTAAAACCACCCCCATAGATTCAGGCTCCAGCTGATTCCTATAAACCCAGGACTCAGATCTGCTCATGTGAACTCAGGCTCTAGGCTCATCCCAGTGGAACCAGGTACAAAACAAATCCCAGCAATAGGCTATCCCCTGAAGATTCAGGCTCAAGACATACCCCAGTGTTGGGTCAGCCCCTGTGGACCTAGGCTTCAGGTTAGCCTCTATGGATATAGGTACCAGGCCTGCTCACCTATTGACCTAGGCACCAGGCCAACTTTCCTGAAGACTCCATCAGCAAGCCAACTCTTGGACCACACCAGGTGGCCTTCTCTGACTATCTGGACAGGCTAACTGGTGAAGGGATTTCCCAGACAAAACAAGCCTGCAAAACTGGAATAAGGCCCTAATTCTTCAAATGCACAGACATCAATGTAAAGCAACAAGAAAAATAAAAAAACAAGGAGGAAGGTCAAAGATCTTCTATCAGATTCTATCCAAACAAGACTTCCCCAAGATATATTATAATCAAATTATCAAAAATTAAATATAAAGAGAAGATAAAGAAAACAACAATAGAAAAGAAACAAATAACATATAAGGGTGTTTAAATGAGACTAGCAGTAGATTTTTCACTGAAAAGCTTACGGGCCAGGAGAGAGTGGGATGAATTACTCATTGTTGAGGGGGAAAAAAAATCCCTGCCAGCCAAGACTATTGTACCCAGCAACACTAACCTTTCGAAAGGAAGGAAAGATAAAGCCTTTTCCATATAAACAAAAGCTGACAGAATATCTCACCACTAGACCTGTCTTAAAGAAATGATAAAGGGAGTTCCTCAAGCTAAAGGAAAAGGATGTTAATTACTAATATGAAACATGTAAAAGTATAAAACTCCCTAATAAAAGGAAGTATTCTGAAAGTGAATACAAATTTAAAATACTCTACTACTGTAATGTTGATATATAAATCACATATCTTTAATATGAAGATTAAAAGATAAAAATATTAAAAATAATGACAAAAATTGGTTAAGGAATACATAATATAAAAAGATATAAATTGAGAAATAAAAATTTTTAAGTGCAAAAGAGAGTGGAGCATAGTGTTTTTTATGCAATAAAATTTAAGTTGTTATTATCTTAAAATAGCCTGTAATAACTATAAGATGATTTTGTAAGCCTCATAATAACAAGGCAAAAATCTATAGATATATGAAATGTAAAGAGTTAAAAATCAAAGCATACTACTAGAGGGAATCACACTTATTCACAAAGGAAGGCAGCAAAAGAAGAGAAAAAACAAAAGGATTTACAAAATAACTAGAAAACAATTAACAAGATGGAAAAAGTAAGTCCTTACCTATCAATAATCAACTGAATGCAAATGGATTAAATTCTCCTGTCAAAAGACATCAAGTGGTTAAATGGATAAAAAAAAAAAGACCACTTATATGCTGCCTACAAAAGACTCACTTCACTTGTAAAGATGCACATAGACTAAAAATAAAATTAAAAAAATATAGTCCATACAGATGGAAACCAAAAGAGAGCAGGAGTAGCTGACTTCTATCAGATAAAATAGATTTCAAGACAAAAACTATAAAAAGAGACAAAGAAAGTCAATACATAATGATAAAGGTGCCAATTCAACAAGGGGATATAATGATTCTAAATATATATACACCCAACACTGGAATACCCAGATATATAAAGCCAATATTATATTAGATAAAATAGACTTTAAGTCTAAACTGTAAAATGGGAAAGATAAAGTTGTTATATAATGATAAAAGAAGGTATAACAATTATAAATATATATGCATTCAACATTGGAGCACCTAAATATATAAAGCTAATATTAATAGATCTGAAGGGAGTGATAGACTGTAATACAATAATAGCAGAGGACTTCAATACTTCAATCTTAGCAATGGACAGGTAATGAAGATAGAAAATCAATAAGGAGGCATTGGACTTAAAGTATGCTTTAGACCAAATGGATCTCTGTAATAGATATATACAGATGATTATATCCAATTGCAGAAAAAAGAAAAAATATTATTTTCAAGTATACACACAATGTTCTTTTGAATAGATCATATGTGAAGCCACAAAATAAGTTTTAACAAATTTAAGAAAATTAAAATTGTATCAAATAATTTTATGATCATAATTATATAAAACTGGAAATCAGTAAAGAAGGAATTTGGGGAAATTCACAATTAAATGGAAATTAAATGTATTTCTGAACAAACAATAGTTCAATGAAGAAATTAAAATGAAAATTATTTTGAAAGAAATAAAAATGGAAACACAGCATAACAATACTTAAGGGAATCAGTGAAAACAATTCTAAGAAGGAACTTCCTAGCAATAAATGCATATGATAAAAATGGAGGAAGATTTCAAATAATCAATCTAATGTTATATTCTCAAGGAAATAAAACAAGAAGAACAAACTGAGTCCAATGTTAGCAGAAGGATGGAAATAATAAAGATCAGACTAGAAAAGCAATATAAAAAATCAATGAAACTAGGACTTGTGTTTTGAATAGATTAAAAAAATGAATAAACCTTCAGCTAGACTAACAAAGAAAAAAAGAGAGAAGTCTCAAATAGATGAGTCAGAAGTGAAAGAAGAAACATTACAACTGATACCAAAGAAATACAAAGGATAATAAGAAAGTACTATACATAATTATATACCATCAAATTGATTAATCTAGAGGAAATGGATAAATTCCTAAAAATATATAACCTAGCAAAGCTAAATCATGAAATACAGGCTGAGTATTCCTTATCTGATATGCTTAGGACCAGAAGTGCTTCAGAATTTGAATTTTTTTCAGATATTATAATACTTGTGTGTATATATAATTAGGTATCTTGGGGATGGGACCCAAGTCTAAACATAAAATTTAATTATTTTTCATATATATTCTATATACATATCATGAAGGCAATTTTATACAATATTTTTAATAATTTAGTACTAGAAACAAAGTTTGTATACTTTATTAAAAAAGAAAAGGTGTCACTATCTCAGACCCCTACGTGGACAATCTATCTGTGGTTATTTGGCCTCATTGTCAATACTGACTTTGAATTTATATTCTACTAATGAGCAATCATTTTCTTATACTTATTCCCACATAAGTAAATATGCCATACAATTGATACAGCAAAAAAAACTAATGTGTTCAAGGTAACTAAGTAGCACAGTGGCATTAGGAGAATGCCTGTATTAGCTGTTAAACAACAGCAACAACAAACAACAGATTTTCCTATTGTTATTTCCACCTACAATGTGTTTTGATTAAAAGGTTACTATACACTGTACTTTATTTCTTTTAGGTGAGAAGAAACATAAGAAGCAGTTGAGAGACCAAGAAGTATTTCCTCTAGAGATAAGAAGGGATACTGCTGGATTGCCTTTTTAAATGTTTACTACAGAGTCATCTGCCTCATTAAAAATAGCTTTGTCTTAGAAGTCTCTCTCTTTGACTGTATAAACTGACATGATTTCTTGTTCTGTTATAAACTCATGCTGCTCATGACCTTCAATAAGCCCATCACACATTTTCACCATGTCATTGATAGGCACTTGCTCTGCAGTGTTAACATTGTCTTCAACATCACTATTATCATGATAAAGTGGAGTCTCATTATTGATGTTAAAACTTCTTCAATATTCACTTCCTCTTGCCTACTGACAGGCTCTGAAAGTGTATTTTTGTATATGTCAGGAAACCAGACATCATTTTTTTCTTACTTAATATATTAAATCCTTCAAAGTCATCACCTTGTTTATCATTATCATTGAACATAGCCCCAGGCCACAGGTTGGGCCAGGCAGGCACGACTGTGTCTTTAGTCACTGTGTTCCAAGTATTGGCAACAGCATATGCAGCATCCTTCATGCTAAACTCCTTTTGAAAAGCTTCTACATCTACACTTTTGTTCACTGCAACTAGTATGCTGTTCAAGAAAGTGCTTTTATATTCACCCTTCATTGATCTAAGGATATTCTGATCACATGGCTGAAATAATGAAGTCAGATTTGGGGAATAGTACATGGCATAAATATTATTTTTGATGAGGATTTTTTTAGCTGTAGGATAAGCAAAATAGTTGTCAAGGAATAACAAAATCTTGCAGTTGTCACTTAGTCCAGCTTCACCACAGGAAGCATGAGCTCTTGGCAATAAATGTTTGTGAAGTGAATCAGAAAAGATGTTCATGGTGATCCATGCCTTTTTATTAGCATAATGATGCACTGGTAAGAAATTCACTCCTTAAGAACAGTGAAGGCACAAGCTTTTGCCTGTGTCTTATGCATGCCTGTGGCCTTAGCATATCCCAGAACAGTTACTGTGTCCTGGGCATCCTTAATTCCTGTAGAGGCTATCTCTTCAGCTGTAGTCAGTGTCTTTCTGGGGATATCACATCCAAACAATGATGTTTCATCAGCATTATAGACTTTGTCTGAAATCATATTTTCATTAGTGATGACCGTGGCAAATTCATTAATGAATTTTCTGCTGCTTTGTGATCAGCAGATGCAATATCCTCACAAACTTTTGAAAGTTTACATTTCTGCAACCAGTCTGTTGAATATTTATATTTGTCTTCAATTTTTAGTTCATTGTGATAGATTTTTTCTTGTTTCATGATCAGCATACCATTAAATAGCATGTGTTCACTATGATGCTGACATATTTTTCCCAAGGATGCAAGGATGACTAAACATACATAAATTGATAAATATGATACCCCATGTTAACAGAATGAAGAACAAAAACCATATGATCATCTCAATAGGTATAGAAAACAAATTTCATAAAACTCAGTGTCTTTTCATGATAAAAGCTTTCAACAAATTAGGTATAGGAAGAATATAAGGACATACTAAAGGCCATGTATGACAAGCCCACAGGTAACATCATAGTCAATGGTGAAAAGTTCCAAGCTTTTCCTCTAATGTCAGGAACAAGACAAGAATACTCACTCCTGCCACTTCTACTCAACATAATATTGGAAGTTCTAGCCAGATGAAGTAGGCAAGAGAAAGAAATAAAAAGCATCCAAATAGGAAAGGATAAACTTAAACTGCCCCTGTTTGCAGATGACATGATCTAATATATAGAAAACCCAAATATTCTAAGAAAAATCCATTAGAACTAATACAAAATTCAGTAAATTTGCAGGATATAAAATCAGCATATAAAAATCCCTAGTGTTTCCATACACTAATAAACTAATAATAAACTATTCAAAATGAAATCAAGAAAGCAGTTCCATTTACAATAAGTACAAAAAAATACTGAGGAATACATTTAACCAAAGACACAAAAGACCTGTACACTGAAAAACTATAAAACACTGATAAAAGTAATTGAAGAAGACACAAATAAAATGATATCCTGTTCATGGATTAGAATAATTAATATTGTTAAAATAGCCATACTACTTAAAGTCATCTACACAATCAATGCTATCTTTATTAAAATTCCAATGGCATTTTTCACAGAAATAGAAAAACAATCCTAAGTTTATATGAAATCACAAAAGAGCCCAAATAACCAAGAAATCTTGAGTAAAAAGAACAAAGCTGGAGGCATCATACTATTTAACAACATAATATATGACAAAACTATATTAACCAAAACAGCATGGAAATGGTGTAAAAACAAACACATAGACCAATGGAAAAGAATGGAAAGGGCAGAAATAAATCTATTCTTTTTTGATCACTCATTTTTGGCAAAGGTGCCAAGAACACATAATGGAGAATAGATAGTCTCTTCAATAAATGGTGTTAAGACAACTAGATATCCATATGCAGAATAATAAAATTAGACTCTTATCTCATACCACAAACAAAAATCAACTCAAACTGGATTAAAGACTTAAACATAAGACTTGAAACTATAAAACTGCTAGAATAAAATGTAGGGGAAAATCTCCATGACATTAGTCTGGGTAATGATTTTTTTACCATGACCCCAAAAGAACAGGCAACAAAAGCTAAAATGAACAAATAGGATTACATCAAAGTTATAAAGCTTCTGCACATCCAAGGAAACAATCAAAAGTGAAAAGACAACCTATGGATTGGGGGAAAACAGGATAGTATCGCTTTATCCATGGTTTTCCTTTCTGTGGTTTCAGTTACTCATGGTGATACAATGTCTGAACACAGGTGAGTACAATACAAGATATGAGAGAGAGAGCAAAAGAGCACACATACACTAACATAACATTTTTTGCAGTATCTTACCACTACGATCCATAGTTTGAGGCATCCACTTGGAGTCTTGGAACATATCCCCCATGGGTAAGGGAAGACTGCTATATTTGCAAACCATAAATTTGATAAGAAATTAATATCTAAAATATATAAGGAACTCAAATAACTCAATATAAGAAACAACTTGATATAAAAATGGGCAAAGGAGCTGAATAGACTTTTTTTTTAAAGAAGACCTAGATATATGAAAACTATACCAACAGGTATATGAAAAAATACTCAAAGTCGCTAATCATCAGGGAAATACAAATTAAGAACACAATGAGATATCACCTCATACCTGTTAGAATGGCTACCATCAAAAATAAAAAAGATAACATGTATTGACAAAGATGTGGAGAAAAGGGAACCCTTGTACATGTTTAGTGAGAATGTATAAATTAGTATAGCCATTTTGGAAAATAATATGGAAGTTGCTCATAAAATTAAAAGTAGAACTACCATATGATCCAGCAATCCCACTACTGGCTATATATCTAAAGGAAATGAAATCAGTATATTGAAAAGATATTTGTACTTCAATGTTCATGGCAGTATCATTCACAATAGCCAAGCAAGGAAATCAACCCAAGTGTCCACTGATGGATGAATGAAGAATATGTGATATATATATATATATATATATATATGCACAGAGGAATGCTATTCAGTCTTAAAAAATAAAGAAATCCTGTCATTTGTGACAACATAAATGAACCTGGAGGACATTATGTTAAGTGAAATAAGTCAGGTATAAAAAGACAAATACCACATTAGCTCACTTATATGTGGAATCTAAAAAAGTTGAATTCAGAAGCAGAGAGAGAAATGGTGTTCCCAGGGGCTACAGTTGGGGGTTGAGGAGATGTTGGTCAAAGAATACAAAATTTCATTAGACAGGAGGAATAAATTCAAGATATCTATTGTACAATATGGTGATTATAGTTAATGTATTATATTCTCAGAAATTGCTGAGAGTAGATTTTAAGTGTTCTCACCACACACAAAAAAGTATGTGAGGTAATATGCATGTTAATTAGCTTGATTTAGCCACCCCACAATGTATACATATTTCAAAAAAACATGTTGTACATAATAAATATAAATAATTTTTATTTGTCAATTAAAAATAAATTTAAAAAGAAAATATGTATAAAAAGCAATCATAAACTAGCAGCATTAGATACATAATATTTTAAAAATAACTGCTCATGTTTGAATTTGTGGCACCCAGTCATTTAGGGAACACCTGTAGAGCTAATACCAAGTTATGTCATATACAAATTACCATTGCTAAATGTAGTTGTAATTACATATTACATCCTGTATTTCTGCTAGGAATATTCTATTTAAGGTAGTTGAAATTGCAAAGATATAAATAGATTGGGCACTGTTAATATATAATTATTTTAAATGTTGAAAAGGAACATTTGTACATAATTAACATTTACAATACTTTGGAAAATCAATCTCTCTCTCTACTGTTGCTTCAAGAATAAAATCATCCTTGTGATTTATAGGCAGGATGAATTCCATTATATGTTCTACAAAGAAAGGAAGCAAAAAAATAGTCTTTGCTAAATTCTGATTATAAGAAAAAGATTAATCAAGGAAGTGATGACAGTGGGTTCTCCCCTAGAAGAATATCCAGACAGAATAAATTCATTTGAAAATCCATAATCTACACTTTCCATGCAACAGTGCACATCTTTTGGGCCATATCTCATATTCCACTCATTGCTTAACTGAGTGAGACAATTTCCAGCAGCTTCATGCAGTACCACCTGACTACATTTTGCCCAAGCTTATATTGAGGCATCTTTCACTTCCTGTCTAGGGGCTTTTCTAATTCATCATATGTGAGCTTGTAAAATCCCTAATCTACACTAATAAATGCACAAACCAGAAGTTCTGAGGCGTTAATATCACATAGGTGCACCTTTGACCACTGTGAAGGGTGAGAACTCAAGTATAAATTATAAATTTCCTCTTTCATTTCCCAGGCAGACATTTCTAAGATTTTACAGAGTCCAATTGAGATGGAGCACCAGTTAGTTGTAACAGTGGCTAGCAGTATATTAGATTTCCTTCCTTACCTGCTCTACTTTTTCTGGAATTTCTGCTTCCTGGGATCATGTCTCAAATATTAATAAATTACTTACATAGAAGCCTTTGTCTAAGATTATAAAATTTTTGGTGTTTTCTATGAATATCTTGCTTACCAGCTACAGTTTCTAGAATAATTTAACATGATGTCATTCCTCAGGTCAAAACTCTCCAATAGTCCTTCGCCATTATTAGAATAAAAATCCTTACAATGACCTTCATGTCCTATGCTACCTGCTTTCTAGCTACAGCTTTGCTGTCATCTTCTATCATTCTCTCTACATCCTTTAGCTTTAACCATTCTGACTTCCTTAACATTCCTGAAAGTTTCTTAACTATATATCCACTTCGACATTTAGACTTGTTATTTATTCTCCTTAGAATGTTATTATACTAGATATTTACGTGAAACACTCACTCCTTTAGTGCAGATCTCTATTAAATACTATTTGCTCTACTTCCCTTATTATTCTTCTAGAAAAGAAACACTTTTTATTAATTGTCTGATTTCCCTCTTTTATATTCCCGTGTAATGTAAAGAAGACAAGCTTTATACAGGAAAAAACAGTGATAGAACACCTTTGAGTATTGTAGTTGCAGAGCTATGTTAGCAATAAGGGAGAGACAAAGTAAAAATTAATAATGTGGGGAAAATGATTGTCATATTGTGATATAATAAAAATATATACAGGGTGTCCCAAAAGTGTCCATATAAAGGAAAATTTTATAATCAATATTTTGTAAATAAAGGTACATTTAGCTACAATTTCCCATTTTCCCTATGTATGGTGACTTTTGGGACACCCTGTATATTTGGTCTTTGTCCTTGGTTCCTGGCTGAAAGCTTCTAAAATTCTTGAAAGCTCCAGAATGATAAGACTGTCATTTTTATGCTAATGGAATGACTGGTGGCTGGGGGCCCCTAGATAGCTTCAAAATGGTGGTTGGTCACTGGAAACACCAAACAATGATTAGAGGGTTGGAATTTTCAACCCCACTCCTCAACATCTGGGGAGAGGGGAAGGGATAAAGATTGAGTCAATAAACAATGGCCAATGACTTAATCATTTATGTCTCCATACTGAAAGCTCCATCAAAACCTCTTAATTATGGAGATAAGAGAGCTTCTGAGTTGGTGAACACATTGAGGTGCCGGGAAGATAGTACACTCACAGAGGGCAGAGGAACTCCACAATGCTTCCCCACACTTTGGCAGATACATCTCTCCCATCTGGCTATTTCTGAATTATAATCTTTATAATTAACTGGTAGTAGTAAGTAATCTATTTTCCTGAGTTCTCTGAGCTATTCTAGCAAATTGTCAAACCTGAGGAGAAGGTCTTGGAAAATCCTAATTTAGAGCCAATGGTCAGAAGTACACGTGGCCTGGACTCAGGATTGGCATCAAAAGTGGGAGCAAGCTTAGGGGACTGAGATCTTAACCATTGGGTGCTGATACTAATTCTGGGTAGTGTCAGAATTGAATTAAATCTCTGGATACCCAATGAGTGTCAGAGCTTTTGAGGGTTGGTTAATATGAGGGGAAAAAGCCCTCATAGCAGGTATTTGAAGTGGTGTGTGTATAAAAATATCACAGTAGTACTGATGTTAGTTTTTATTTGGTTTAAATCTTTTCTCTATTTGGCAAGAGGGCCACCATTTCTGGATGATAAAGGCTATGCTACTGTCTAAAATAAATGTCATTCTGCTCTGAAAGGCCAGGTTCTATTATCTCAAAAGCTGAAGAATGGATCACAAGATAATTTTTAGAAATACAGAAGGGACAATAAGGTTTGACTCAGAAAGCCACAATTTTATCAAAAGTCACAGATGTATGGAGCAGAATTATACTAAAAAGCATGTATTGAAATGTAAGGGTATTTTTCAAAAGATTCCACAGAAATGCAAACTCATCTACACCACCATGAATGGTAATGGCAGAGACTGAATACTAAAAAGGCTATGCATTAAATATCATACCTCTGTGAACAACTCTGGTGAGCTAAATTAAGTACAATTCAACAGTAAGGAAAAAGGATACCTTAATATCTACATTTCTGAAAATTGGAGCAAGAAAAGCTGATTTTCAAAAATGATACCTTCTTCCAGATTTAGTTTCAAGGCAAGAGGTACAGTCGTAGGTTTTAGCTACTTCTCTTCTTTGATTATTTGGCTGATAACAAATTTTGGATAAATGTTATGGTTTCTAACATTAGAATCTATTCATGTAAAAGAAGGATGGATCCCTAAGCCTCAGCTGTCACAGTACAACCTTGTCCATCTCACGTGGCTATAATCGTCATCAAGACAGTGCCTCTTTGGAGGCATCTGTTTCATTTTTCATCCCAGGATTCTACAGGAAGCCCTAGCCTGTGACTAGTACTTGTTAGACCGCCTGGTTAATTTAAACCAGTAAGTAGTACAACTTCAGAAGGCACCAGAAGACTGAGTTAGACTTTTCCCTTCAGGTCTGGAAAAATATGAAGAACAGTATATTTTAATAGTTGACTGAAATTAAACATCATCCTGCAATTTTTTTATTCATAACAGGGCTGTTGGGGATCTCATCTTTCAGGGCAAACAAGAAAATGTACATCAGGTTTTCCAAAGCTGAACTTTAGCTGAGGTATATTATATTCTAGTTCACATATATAAAATCCCATACATGAGAATTCTATATAAATAGATTCTGCAAAGAGTCCCACTATAGAATGTGAGCAATAGTAATTGAGGGTATGTACTTCATCTTGAAAATCTCTTAAATTTAAAGCCATTGGTCATTTTCTCTGACAGCAAGAAGGCAGGCATGTAATGATCTGACAGGTATTTGTTACTGTCTCAGTTGTAACAGTAGTCTAAGGAAAAACAGCCGAGTTGCTCTGGTAATTTTCTCACTGGTCATCCTAGTTTGGGTATTCTCAGAAACAGAGACTGAGACAAGAAGCTTAAGGGGTTTATTTTATTAACTATGTGAATTTAGTGACTGAGACTTCAGTAAACACTAGTGGAAGAGTGCTAAGTGAGAGAGAATAGGAACATGAGAGTGATTGGTCTTGTCCTAACCAAAAAAAAAAAAAATGATGAAAACCAAAAATCAATTATTTTTCTTAGAATTATCAGAGAAAAGAGGTCACAGGGTCAAATGCCATCTCAAAATCTGGAGAGAAAAACATATTCAGAAAGATACTGAAACTTTACTTGGATCAGAAGTTGATGGAGCCATGACCTGGTAGGGACTCTTAAATGTTAATGTGATGAATTTTGTAGTCTGACTATGTTCCAATATGTGAAGCAGAAACTCTTGGTGGCTGCAATCTTAGCGGGACCCCAAAACACTTCTTGAGGGCTTTCTTTTCACTTTCCCACCACATTCCCATCATGATGATCTGAGAAAGAGTCTCTTGTGCTCCTGGCAGGTGGCTGTGAAGAGTAAACTGTGAAGTAAGCCAATAGCCTACTTCAAAGTGATAGGGGCTTTCCACAGCTCAGTTAAAATATCTTGTTCCAGCCAGAAGAAGGAATTTATTCCCAACCCAGACCACACAACCTTCCTGTCTCATCTGAGTTAGGGGAAGGCAACACTGGCAACAGGGCTCAGGGATTCAAGAAAACAGATGGGAACTTTATAGCCGAAAAATAGAGTCAGAGCCTGGGAAAGAAAGAAAAACAAAAGGCTATACCACTGAAGAAGCAATTATGATAGCCATAGCTCTGAGACACAGATGCATTAAAAGACTAATATTTAATCTTAACCCAAAGGCTATAGAACACACCTCTCCTTAGACCTTACCAACCCAGAAACAGAGCTCCAGTATATTAGAGAATTAAAGCTAAAAAAGTTTCATGGTGCACATGGCTTCTGAGGAGGTGTGCATAGAGAAGCACAGTATTAAAAGGATACTCAAAATTAAGGAGAATAGAGAAATTTAAAGCCTCTTGCACTTAACAAAAATACTCACACTAAAGGTTTATTTACCTCAGTTACTATTACCTGATAGATGCCCAGCTTTTAATAAAAAGCATGTAAAAAGTTAGAGAGAGAAAAAAAAACAGTCTGAAGGGAAACACCAAGCACCATAATAAGGCTCAGATATGATAAAAAATGTTTGAATTATCAGAAAGAAAAATTAAAAATAATCATAATATGTTAAGGTCTCTAAAGGAAAAAGTAGACAATATGCAAGAATAGATGGGTTATATAAGCAGACAGACAGAAAACCCCCAGAAAGAATCAAAAGAAAATGCTATAAATTAAAAACACTTTAACTAAAATGGAGAATGTCTTTAATGAACTCATCAGTAAACATGTTATGGTTGATAAAAGAATCTACAAACTTGAAGATGTGTCAGTAGAATCTTACCAAATTGAAATGCAAAGCGGAAGGGGAGAAAGCAAGCAAATAAGCAGAAGAGAACTTCCAAGAACTATGGGATCATTCAAAGGCTGTAAATCATATGCATTTGGAATGCCAATAGGAGGAGAGAGACAGCACACAGTGAGCGTTGTGGGGGGGAAAAGGCACGCCTCAAATCATGGTTTGGATGTGGCAAAGTCATAACATGTAACCAAAATGTTTTTATCCCCATAATATCCTGAAATGAGTAAATAAATAAATTAATAAAATAGAAGAAATGTATGAAGTAATAATGGCTGATGACTTTCCAAAATTAGTAACAGACATCAAACCAGAGATCTAGGAAGCTGTGAGAAAATAAAAAAGGATAAATAACAATGCAACAACAACAACATGCACATAGACATATTATATTCAAACAGTAGAGAACCAAAGAGAAAATATTGAATTTATATTTTAACACGGGAAACAAAAAAAGAAATCCCTACCTACGGAGAAACAAGGATAAAAATTATAATAGAGTTCCCATCAGAAATCATGTAGCAAGAAGGGAGTGAAATGAAATATTTAAAATATTGAAAGAAAGCAACAATAACCTCGAATTTTATATCCAGTGACATTATTCCTCAAAAGTGAAGCAGAAATAGTTTTTTTCAGACAATAAAAAATGCCAGAATTCATCACCAACAAATCTGCCCTGTAAGAAATGTTCAAAGAAATTCTTCAGGAAGAAAATTATATAGGAAATGTGTTGGATTTTTAAAAAATTTTAATTGATCCAAAAGTTAACTTTGTTAAAACAATAATATTAAAAGTGATGTGGGTGATTATAGCATATGGTTAAGTGAAATGAATCACAGCAAAGTTAGAATGTACCAAGGGAAGAATTAGGAATATTTTCTGGCAAGGTACCTGCACTACATGTGAACTATTATTGTGTTGTATGATGGTGGATTTAGTGAAAATATACATTGTAAACCCTAGATCAACCACAAAATGTATTGAAAAGAGGTATAATTGATACCCTAAGATAGAAGATAAAAATGAAATAATTTAATTGCTCGATTAAAAGCTTGATTAAAAGAAGGCTAAAAAGGATGGGGGTAGGAGAAATAAATAACATGCAACAAATAGAAAACGTTACAAAACATAGTAGATGTTTTGTACAACTATACCAGTAGTCACTTTAAAAGTGAATCGTCTAAAAGGCAAAGATTATCAGAGTAGATAAGCAAGCCAAACTATTTGTTGTCTATAACAAACCACATTAAATATAAAAAATCAGATAGGTTAAAAGTAACATGATGGAAGCGAATAAAGATTGTGTTGTCAAAGAAGTTACTACAGACAGCAAATGAAGCTTGTCTAAGCTGGGAACGCTAGAACCTAGTGGAGAATACAAACCTCAGTGCTTTAGTATCTATGGGACAAGGAAGCTATGTTGTTTATCCAACAAATCCCTTTAAAGGTTGATGTCAGTTTCCAGAGGGCATTTGCACTAAGTATTTTGTGTTTTTCATGCTAAAGGTGGAGTAGTCTCTGGTGCCTGCAGAAAAGAGATCAGGTGACGACAGCTAGTAGCCAGGAATGCGTGCATAAAAATGCTAACTGCTGATGAGCATGGATGGGACACCATGAGCATCTGCTACCCTATGACTAACCAACCCCATGGCAGGGACTTTAAATGAAGGGCAGAGCATGATCTCACCAAGATCTATAGATTCTGGGAGGGTCCCTTAGTAGAAATAGAAAATTTTCCTCATCTTTACCATTAGGGTGCTTACTCCCTGGACCATCTTCCAGATCTAGAAACCGTATATATATGTATATTCGTGTATGTGTGTGTGTGTGTAGAGTGTATGTATGTTATATGTATTTTATATGTGTGTATATTAATATATATATTTGATCTTTAATATTACACTATATATTTGTTTCAATCTCTCATCACTATGAGATCCATAAAGGCAAGATCTTTATCTGCTTTGACCATTGCCATGTTCCCAATGCTTAAAACAGTGCCTAGAACAAATAAGCATTTAAAATATTTCTTCAATAAATGAATACATAAAACTATAATCATGTTTTTGAGGTTGTACATATTCTTTATTTTTTATACTCACATTAAAAGTCTATTTACTTCAGTTCCTATCAATTGATACATGTCTAGCTTTTAATAAAAGCAATGCTAAAAGCTATGGAAAGAAAAAAAAACATCTGAAGGGAAAAATCAAGCATTATAACAAGGCTTAGATATTACAAAAATGTTGAATTATCAGAGAGGAAATATACTATAACTATGATTAATATGTTAAGGATACAAAGAATGGTTTCAGTTGAGTAATGGGAACCACTTCTTTCACAATGATGAGTTATTGGGAGGTAAGAAAGTGGGTATACTATTCCAAGTATCTTCCTTTAAAAAGGAAAGAAAAATATGGGATAGTAACTACTCTTTTCTGGGATGACTGCTCTGTTAAATCTGTGGAATTGATCTTGAGTTTTTTTATCAGGATTTAAATTTCCTAGAGCTTAGGTATGAGTTATTTAATATTTTTTGACCCTTACTAAGATCTTATTTCATTCAATTATAATGCCTTCCTACGAGTCAGTTCTTCCACTTTTTTCATTGTTACATATTTTAAACATAGCATAAGATAGAGTAAAATGTTCAGAACTATCATTGTATTATTATATAAAGATAGAATTGAGAGAGTATAATAAATATGTTTTAAATCAAAATACCCTGAAGTTTGTTATAACCATTAAATAAAGATATGTTCTCCTTCAAGAAGGAGTTAACCAATCTCCCTCTAGTAACTTTAACTGGAATGGTCCATCACTCAAGCCAACATGGACTACTATGAGGCCAGGATGGTATTATGGATTCTTTTGGATTGGTTGTGAAATTTGTATATTCTCTAATATTGCATTTGGGGAGGGAAAATCCAGATAGCTTTGCTTATTTGTTAAAAAATATATTACTCAAAAAGATGGTTCCATAAAAAGAGGAGATAAAAGCACCTAAATGATATGTAAGAAATGTAGGTTTTAAAGAATAAAAAGATGTATTCTAAATTAATTTTAGACTAGTTCTACTACCTCCTAAAATCATAAATTTCCTTTTCTTCTCCGTTTCCTGGCTACAAAATGAAACTGTCTTGCTGAGAACAAAATAAGGTAAAATAATAGTTCTGAAAACTTTTAGCTTTATGCATTTTTAGAAAATATTTTCTCAAAAAGCAAGCATGACACTGTAGGTGTCACATCACAGGGGTTCCCCAGATGCCTTGTAAAGATCATCATGCAGCCATTGCTTCCATGCTAAGAGGAACAATATGTGGAGACATGCTGTCCCTCCCATTAGTGCCAGCAGGCTCTGCCCCTGTGGTTAATTCTGCTTTGTCTTGAACTACAAATGGGAGTGATAGTCTGTGCATTTGATACATTGTTAGCACAGCAGGGAAAGCACATTTGGAAATAATCATATGTTTCAGATATCTAACAGAAAAGGGATATTTTGAAAAGAGAAGCATTTTAACTTGGAAAACTTAGAACTAAAATTTGGGTGGAGAAGCCACAATGAGAAAGGGAAGGATATAACATTCATTGATGCTGCAAATGAGCACTATACTCCAATTATCTCAGCCTTGACAATATTAACCCTCAGGTGAATATTATTAGTCACATTAGACATATCATGGATACGAGAAAAGAAGGGGAAGGATAATTTGTACAGAATCTTATATCATGTAATGGTGGAGTCTGACTTTCAGTTGGCTCTTGCTGAGCTACCTGCCAGCTCTCTTTCTATACATGACATTGTTTTCAATTAAGAGAAGTCAAAAGTGGCCTAAAAGACTTGACTCAGCTAAAAGATATACCTGAAACACACATTTTTAAAGAAATCAAAAATTTAAGAATAAAGTATCTTTTGTTAAAATGTACAGTGCATTAAAATTTAAGTATACTATAATGAAAAACACTTAATCCTGTTTTTTAATTTAAATGTATTATTTCTGGTCAGCCAGTGTATTTTAAGAAGGTGACATTTTGAATAGTAACACTTATATAAAGCCATACAAATGCTACAATAAAACTACACCAAGCTTAAAGTGTAGATCAATGATGCAACTTCACTTAGTCCTCATAGGTTGTGAAAAATTCATTCAAGAATATAATGTATCATGAACCATAGTGGTATTAATTATATAACAGAAATACTATGGGGATTTAAAACATTTATAAAATGTGGCTGTAATTAATTTCTATCAAAATGTAGTAAGAAAATATTTTAAAATATGGCATTGGAATTCTGTTTAGTAACTAAAGTATTTACTCAGAAGATACTTTGATAGCTTCTCTGTGGTAAAAGCAGAAGGATATTTCACCACTACCCCCTGCTCTGTTAGTCGTGGAGTGCCTAGGGTGAGAAAAAGTCAGGAGTTAATTGACTTATGTGAAGAAGTTGAGAGGTTTCACATTTATGGCTGTGTAAAGAAAACATGTAGGAATAAATGAAAAAAACTTGAAAGATAAGACAAGAATTCCACAGAGATGACTGGATGACAGAGTTCAAAGGGAAAACGTGTGCAGAGAGAAAATCATGAGGCAAAAATAACTGAAAAACCTTCATGAAATGGAAAAATTCATTTTGAATTTTTAGTTGTTCACTTACAGCATTATGGTGAAATTCCTCTCAATTTCTCCCCAAATTTAGTAAAACTCAGCTAGCGACATAGTCACAAAATGGTAGTATTTCAACGGTAATGTGAAAGATTAGGTAACTACACTGTATAAGTACACACCAGGTCAGAGAAGAGGGCAGCAATTAGATAGAAGGCAAAAATTTAGGAATAACAATTCAGAAGATAGGAAGCTGAATAAGAGATGACTGAGAAATATCAATTTCTCCTTTACCTTTGTGAGGTTGTGTGTGTGCGCGTGTGTATGTGTTAGGGGAGGGTGGAGTTGGTGGCTGGATTTCCTGCTATACATAAATAAGGAGGTCAGTAAAGATTTTTGTTTTGTTTTGTTTTGTTTTACCAAAAGAATCATTACATGATATTGGAGGACTTAAAGGACACCCAGAATTTGACATTTGAATTACATATGACATTTCTGATTTAGAATATCAGTTTTAATTTAACCTTAAATATCTTATTTTCTGAGAACTAGAAACAAAAAGTATGATTTTAAACTAATTTATTCAAAGAATAACGTACATATAGGTAAAACTTGAATCTCATTGACACTTACCAGTTGTATAACTTAGCTCTGTTCACAGGTTAGACAAATAGGTTTTAATATGTTTATCTAGAGAATTCATCTTAATATTATAAAGATTCTTATTAGGATGGATTAGCAACTATTTAGGCAGACTACATATATGTTCATGGGACCCCTAAATGCAAGTTAAAGGGATTAGTTATAGATCCTGATTTTTTTTAAAACAAATTTAACTCAGGTCAGGCCTTTTTTTTCTCTTTTCTTTTTTTGCTTTTCTTGCTCTGTCACCCAGGCTGGAGTGCAGTGGCTAGATCATGATCATATTCAAACTCAAATTCCTGGGCTCAAGTAATCCTCCTGGCCTCAGCTTCCTGAATAGCTGTGACTATAGGAATGAGCAACCACAACTGGCTAATTTTTTTTATTTTTATTTTATTTTTCAGAGACGAGGTCCTGCTATGTTGCCCTTGCTGGTCTCTAACTCCTGGCCTCAAGCAATTCTCCCGCCTTGGCCTCTCAAAGTGCTGGGATTATAGACATGAGCCACTGCACCGGGACATATTTAAAAAAGAGATTTCATTGAGAACTGGTGAATGATAACTATGTAAAAATGGGAAAAATCTCAAAATTTCTCCAACTTTAACAGAACAAATTTTTATTTCATAGTATTTTTTTCTATAGAATTATTTATATGTATTAAACTTCTTAGGTTAGGGTAAGTATTATTGAATGATATAATGAATTCACTACCCAGGACATTAGATTCTACTAAACAGTTTTTTAAGTCTATATTCAATTCTGGACACTATGGTTTTTTTCTTTTTTTTCCTTTTAGTACTGCCAAATTTATTCTATGCTATGGCATTTTTTGAAAGATAGGTCAACATATTTTTAGTTTCTCTGTTCTATGAAACAGCTGTAAGTCAGCAATGATCACCCTGGGAAAAAGAAGTATAATTTTTCAGCTATGGATTAATATTTTACTTCAGGAAATACATTATAAATGAATAATTATATTTAAAAATCTGAGAATGTGTAACTTAATATAGGGGTCCAGATTTTTAAATTGTGTATGAGTCACTAGAAACTTCATTTTAAAATAATGACATGATACTCCAATGTAATAAAGTGCTGTGCAGCTTGATGATGGTATACATTTATTTATTGGCATGTATACATATAACATGACTTCATTTATCTAAATTACATACATATGTACATAGATGCCAACAGCAATTTGTTTATTGTGCTACATTTATGCTTTAGAGTTGTGGCAATTTAGATTATTAGGTTTATATTTTGTGTTTTAAAATACTACTTAAAGTATTCAGTGAACATACATACTAATAAATATGACACCACTCATTTTAATAATATGAAAATTTCAATGATCAATGCTCTGAACATTAGAGAAGTCAATGAACATGTAACCAACACATAACCTTTAGCCTAGGAGGATTTCATCATATCACTGGATAAAGTATTCTACTCCAATTTTCTATCATGGGAAAGAAAACACTGTAAAGGCAATGTTTTCTATATAATAAATTTCTAAGTGATATAATATGCATGCATTTTAAGAATGAATAGTGTGTTGCCTAGTCAATATTAATTTTCTTCTATAATATAGATAATGCTTCTGTCTTTTTTAATATAAAAATGTCCTGGATAGTTTCAGTTATGGCATTGGTTATGGCTATACTTCAATAAAGGTGTCTATAGGGTTCATATTCACATTAGTATAAACCATTTAAATAAGACATACACAAAATAATTATCAAAATATTATAGGTTTTGTTAAATGAAAATATGAACATTTAGCCTCTTACTTATTCTACGATGTTATATACATCTATATGGCTTTCTGGAAAAAAATAATTAGCAAAATAGAGAAACTTCCTAGAGATCTCTACAGAATAAATGATAACAATAATAATAACAGTGAATACTTATATAGTACTTAATACTTGCCAGGATTACTTCTAAGTACTTTACATATATTGCATCATGTAATTACCAGAACAGCTTTATAATGTTGGTCCTACTACTGCCATTTTACATATGAGAGCACGAGGACACAGAGGGTTTAACTAACCTGCTCAAGGTCAGTTTGTTTGTGTCAAAATCTGAATTTGAACATAACAATTCTGGCCCCAATACTGTGCTACATTGATGAAGCTGACGATAGTGGGCTATAATAACAAAAATCAACACAAACTGTGATTGCCCAAACCACTGTACCCTAGAGTTAAATATGGGATCATAAGAATAATAAAATTTTTTTCTCTGTTTTAAACTACTGCCTGCCAGTTTAGTAGCCTCAACTTCCTGCAAATACTCCCCATGGAGGATCTTGCATGAGCTCAGGCATGCTTTCTCTTTTTCTGGGCTACCAGGTCCTGCATTCAGAAATGTCTGCTGCCAGGCTCCTCTGCCCACTGAGCCATGTGACCAGCTTTCTCTTGCTGTTTCTCTCAAGGCGGGCTTCTAATGGCCCTGATGATCATATTAAGCCTAATAACTCTCATCGTGACCAAAGCCAATGCAGAGGCTTCCACTGGCTGTGGACGAGAGCAGAGGCGGGATGCCAGGCATCAATATAAATGGAGAGATGCTTGCACATCCTGTAGGATATGCTCAGTGAGCCTTCATATTCAGGCTTATTCCAGTGAAGAAATTACATTCAAATAAAAGTAAGTAAATACTAAATGAAAAGTAAAGAACATAATATTTACTTCATATCATTTTTGTTTTTCAAATTTATAATTTTTAGATCATTAAATCTTTCTGTATACAGTTACCTTTATTCTCTCTCTCTCTCTCTTTCTCCCCTTGTCTTTAGGAACAAATCACTGTTAGGATTATGCTTTTTATTGTATTAATATCAATATGTGCCACAAGTGATTTTAATTTTCTCTTTGAAAATATAAGATACCATAAGCATGCAAAAAGACTTGAATAATCAGAAAAGTCTGAAAAATATACATGAGAATTTTATTCAATATGAAATGTAAGGTGAATACTCTTACTAAGAAAATAAGCTACCATATCTAACATAACCATAACAAACATTAAAATAAATAACATTAAGGCTAGAGAATATGCCATAATTTACGAGTTAAATAATCCAGAAGAGAGGTAACCACTCTGCTCAGTGTTTAACCTACTGTTTATTCAGAACTATACTAGATTCTGGGTTTACGAAGAGGATGTAAGGAGGGCTCCTTTCTTAAAGAAATATAAGATCTAGTGAGATACTCCCATAAATAGACGTTGTCAACCCAGTAACATATGTTCCATGGCAAAGATTTCACAGGATTGACTGCAGCACATGGGGGTCAAGGGAGACTTCTGGAGAGGGTGACAATTGAACAGAGCTGTGAAGAAGCAGGAGTAATTACCCATAAAAAGCAACGTGTGAACAGGTTTTCAGCAAGAAGACACACCATGTACATAGCCACCAAAGCTTGAAAAAACTTGATGTGGCCAGGGAACAAAAGCAGTCTGACATTATTAGTGCTTAAAATATTAGGCAGAGTATATAAGAGGTCAGGCTGGAGAGAGGTAAAGGTACAAATACAAAGTACGTGGCCCATTGAGGAGTATGTAGTTATTTAGGTTATTTACATTGATATAATTAAGAAGACAGATCAGGAATAGGGAGGTTTGTTAAAAGACTGCTAAAATCGCTTAAGCAAGAGATGATGGGAATCTGACTGTATCATAAAACCTACACGTAAAAAAAATATAATAATATTTGTTCACTTCCAAGATCAGCAGGAATCTTGATTTTAAGAACACGACTCTATGGTATATTTATGTTTAAATAACTTATAAAAATGAGTTTATCAAATCTTACTTTGAGGGCTCTGTTCTAAAATTTCCATAGAATTAATGTTATAATTACTTATTTTAATCATATTGCCCCACTGTAATTCAACTCCACTTATTACTTTTCCCTCTAAGGCATTGATTCTGCATCCTAGCTGTCATGAGTTATTTGTCATGAGTTATTTCCAGTGTCTGAAACTGGATTTGTGCACAAGCATCTCCCCCAGGTTTGTGACTATGGACAGATTACAGGCTTGGTTGGCTGCCTCTGGTTAGGAATCTCCTTGTTTTCAGTAACAGGCATCTGATGAAGAACAGCCTCTGTCACAATGTTACTCACTCACTTTCTGTCTTTTGTCTCTTTCCCCAGGAGACATTTCATTGTTATTAAACAACTTAATTTTAAAGAGCAACCACAGTGTGCCAAACACCATGCTAGGTATTTCTGATTTAACTCTTAAAACAACCTTAAAAGATAAATATTATTAATTCTAATTTATAGATTAGGGAAAGGAGGCTTAGAGAGGTCAAGTAGCTCTTCCAAATTTCAGAGGTAATGAGTGGCTGAGTCAGGATTTAAATCTGACCATATGAGTCCATTCAATTTCCTTTTCTACTTTAATACAACTGAGGGCTCCCAGGTGTTTATAGAACAAATGTCTTGTATACTATCTTGCCAAACTATCTTGACCCAGCCTTAAGCCAGGGTCTCTTTCCAATTCCATTTTTTGAGTAAATTTTTACAAATTTTTCAGCAACACCAAATCACTTGTGCCCGGAACACTCCATGAAACTTATATTCTGTGTCTTCATTGATACTGTTCCTTTTACCAAATGTTCTGTGTTAGAGTTTGTTAATTTTGGGGGGCTCCACTTAGTGTCATTTTTTTCATCTTTCCCCGATTTTTCTATGCCTTCCTGAGTTAAATAAATTATTTCTCTCTCATTTTTGTTCTGATAGGTTTAATAGCTTGGCATTTTAGCCATCTCCCTGGGTTGTCGTGTATCCTGTTAATTTGTTGAGAAAGGAACAATTTGTTTTTCATGTTTGCATTTTTAGCACCTAGTTCTGTGACTGCCACATAGTATGTAGTCAGTTGATTTTTGGTGTTAAGTTTAATTGCATAACTTCAGGGATCTAAGTTAATGGTCAGGGCTTCAAAGTTGAAACATCTAGATTGACATGGAAGAATCTAAGTGAAAATTGCCTACCAGGGTCTTAAAATACCAAACTAAAGGTGGGTACATACAAAGCAATTAAGAATGCACACTTAATAAGTGCTGGTTTTTAAAAGAATCACTACTGTATTTCCAGGACCACAGCAGCTCAATGCATGTATCAGATATTCAGTAAGTATATGGTAAACAAATAGATAGTACAAAATTAGTAGACAGAAGTATGGCGAGTTTTCCCTTCCTATCATACTGCTATTAACTAGACCTAGAAATAGGCTGATGTTGGAAAGGACAATGAAGATGGCAGTCTTGGGACTACAGTGGTGAGAGTGAGAGGACAAGTCACAGATGTTGTGGAATGGGCAGCTGATATCAATTGGGCCAGATGGTGACATTGCAGAGACTAAGAGAGGTCTACAATACCACTGGGTCCTGGGTGAGGTTGATTCAGCCAGTGAAGTTAATCAGGCCTTAATCTATCTGACAAAATATTATTTCTAGAATATCATGTTAGCTGTGCATAGCAAAACTGCATTGTCTTAAGGACTTCAGGAACAAGAGAAAAAGATGAATCTAATGGCCTTAACCTGTATCTCAAGGACCATGTAAAAACCTCTTCCTCCATAAATAAAAAGGCCATCAGATTAGGAATTGGAGAATTTGAAAATAAAAAGACCATTTATATCTAAAATATGTAGCTATGTATAAAGGAACTGTTTAATATATTTGATCAGATGATATTTCACACTGGAACAAGCATCTACATTGAAAATCCAGCAGAATAAATAGGTTAACTCTTAGAATTTATAAGAAAATTCAGAGTGACAGATACCATATAAACTTTCAAAAATTTGCAGCATCAGCAAAGCAACTTGAAAAATGTAATGAGACCCTTTCGTAATATTAATTGAAACAACAGAATATTTCAGAATCAACTCAAAAAGTGTTTACTGAGAAAAAATTATACTTTATTAGTGTACACAAAAGATTTGAATAAATCAAAAAAATAAATATTTTATAGATGTGACAAAACTCATTATCAACATAATAAAGTTGTCAATGTATCCAATTTAATGTATACATTGAGTACAAACTCAACCAAAATTTTAGGTGGTCATTTAATGAACTTAAAAATATAACTCAAATTAAAATTTATACAGGAGAGGAAGAAGCACTAAACAGTGGCATAAAGAGCTCTGAAGCCTCTCTACCTAAAAAACAACCAAAACAGGTAAAAAGATTTTTTAAATAAAGCAACCATTTAAAGTCTGAAAATTGTCCAAAAGGTATACATGAGTGGAAAAAAGACTTATCCAAGAAAAATCTATTCAAATTGGTAAGAACAGTAAGAGTCTGTGACATTTCAGCCATGAATTCCAACCTCAGCTTAGTGTGACAGAAGCTCTATTTCAGGAGGTGAGGCTGAGAAGACAGGTCTCTCCCTCACCTGTAGCAGCCAGTCAAGGCTGACAGCTTCTTGCCAGGAGCAGGCAGACCATCAGCATTTTCATCCCCCCAGTACTGTGTTGTACAATCTCTTTTCTGAACAAGTACACTCAAGAAGTATGAGACTTTCTTCCTCTACCCAGCTCCTACTCATAGGTGCCAGCTCTGCTACAGGCAGAACAGGTCAAGAATACTGGGCAGTGATCACGCTCCCTCTCACCTTACCACCTATAAGGTAAAAGGTTCCATGCTTGTCTATGGATTGGAACATTTAATATTGTTAAAATAGGAATAATCCTATTTTGCAAAAATTGATGAGCTTATCTATATGGAAAGAAAAGATACCAAAAAGCCAAAAAAATATTGAAAAAGAAGAGTAAAATTAGAGGAATCACACATCTCCATTTCAAAACTTCCTACAAAGCTATGAGAATCAAGACATCATGATACTGTCATAAGAATAGAAATAAAGAACTATGGAATAAAAATGAGAGTCCCAAAATAAGTCTTTACATTTATGGTTAATTGAATTTCTACAAGGGTGCCAAGAGAATTCAATGGAGAAAAAAATAGTCTTTTTAAGAAATAGATCTACCAGATATCATCAGGCGAATAAGTATGACTCTTTTACCGAATTATACACAATAATTAATTCAAAATGAATCATACACAATGTAAGAGCGAAACTTATACAAGTTTTAGAAGAAAATTTAGGAGTAAATCTCTGTGATCTTGGTTAGATGAAGCCTTCTTAGAAGGAACACAGAAAGCACAAGAGACAAGATAAAAAAATAAACAAAATGGACATCAACTAATTTTTAAAAACCACACATGACAAATTTTTGTTACACAAATAATACCATAAATAAAAATATAAGAAGACAACACACAGAATAAGAGAACATATTTGCCAGTTATATATCTGGTAAGGAACATGTACCCAGAAAATATAGAGAATTATAATTCAACAAGAAAAAGTTAAATAATCCAAATAAAGTAGGCAAAAGATCTACATGACGTTTCTCCAAATAATATATTCAAATGGCCAATAAACACATAGAAAGATGCCCCAAATTATAACCATTAAGATAATGAAAATCATAACCAAAATGATATACTACTTCCCACTTAGTCAAATGGTTATATCAAGAAACAGACAAGAAAAGAAAAAAAAAACACCAAAAGAGATAATAACACTTGTTGGAAATGATGTAGAGAAATTCAAGCATGTATATTGCTGATGGGAATGTAAGATGCACAAAAGCAACCATAATCTTATTTGATGATAGATACCTTCACCTCAGACCTCACATAAATTCTACAGATTACTTTCCAAAGCAGCTCATTTTAAAAAACAATCAAGAAAATGAGGAATATTAGACAGAACTCTCTTTTGTTGGATATTGGACTAGAATTTAATATATCTGTGTATAATCCACACAAAAAAAGGGGAAACCTCAATGGCTAACATGTAATACACTAAGTACAAAGTAAGGCAGAAATAATATAACGTGGAATGGGAAACAAAATAATAGATAATGCCAGTGCTGACACAAATGTGGGAAGGCAAAACTCTTGGGCCCTGCTGATGTGAATATAATCTAGGACATTTATACTGGAAAGCAATTCTACAAGAGTGTTTAGTAGAATTAAATATGCATATGCCCTGCAACTCAGGAATCCCACTTCTGGTATACTATTTCAGATAAACTATTGTGTAAGTTCAATAAAATTTTGGATTGTTTGTAGTAGCATAAATTAGGAGACAATGTAAATGTCCAAATATGGAGGAATTCTATTAGCAAGGTGCAGCAGGAAGAAGCATCAACTAGATATACAGAAAAAGGATACAAGAATACAATTTGGCATAATACCATTTATATTCATTTAAAACATTAAAAACATGTATCAAAACTACAGATTGTACAACATTCATGTATAGATAGGAGCATTTATTAAGCAGTGTACAATAGATGTCTATTTTGGGAGTGAAAAATGATAGCAGAGTTTAAGGAGGAAAAATATAAAACAAAACAAGAGAGATATCTTACATAAATGAACAATAGCCATGTTCTTGAACTGGGAGTATAATTAGCTCATTTACTGACATCTAAGTTTCAAAATGAAAAAGGAAAATAACTGGACTCAACATTGAGGCCAGAGCAGTTTTAAAGATTAAACAATCTACATTTTTGTCCACATTACTGATTGTTTTGGGAATAATTTGAGACACATTAAGTACAAAAAAAAGCTTTGCTGACAGAAACATGAATTAAGAATAAGCATTTAAAATGTAACATGGCATAATAACTTCTGAAAATAACGTCTCTTCAAACTAAATTCCAATTATAACTTTCTCACTGATCTTTTGTACTGTACAGTCTTAAAATAAGGGTTGAATCCTAAAGGAGCCATATAAGTCAGCATTCTTCAAGCACACAGCAGAGTCCTGCTGGGTCCATAATTGCCAAAACAGGAGATCTTTAGATATTCAAGACCACCCACTGGCCAAAGTACCAAGTTGTAATAGCCCCTCAATAGCTTCTTATGGACTGGAGGAATGGAAGCTTGATTATGATGTGGATAAAAGAGAGGGACAAATTGCATAATTAATCAGCAAAACCCAGTATACTTTGATGAATTTACAGATCATTGGAAAGAGAGAGACTACATAAAAACCCTACGGAGTCTAATGAATCCTTGACTGACTTTCTATTCTTGAAACTCCTTATTTTTCTACATATGGTAAGATTAAAAAACTGAAGTTTTTCTCCAGTCAAGTGTAGTTTTCAGTGTTAAAAATTTAGTAAGAATTTTTAATTTCTATAATAGGAAATTCAGTGTTCCATTTATGTTCATGGCATTACTCAGGAATCTGAAATTCATAGAATATTTCCAGCAGAAATTAAAACCGTTTCCAATATTTTATTCTTTCTATTCTTCTCAGTGGATTTTTGCTGTTGTAGTGGTTGTTTGGTTTAGTTTTCAGTGTGGCCAACTTCACATACTAGGACATTTCTTCAGATGTGACTTATTAAGTCAACTGGAGATGGTTTAAATCAGTGTGCTTCACATCTAAATATGCATAGGAATCACCTATCAACATGCAGTTTCTGATTCATTAGACATAGGCTGGGACCCGAGATTCTGAATTTCTAAGATGTTCTCAAATGATACTGATGCTAATAAAATGCAATATGGGTAGAAAACTGAAATCACTCAGACACCTAATGTTTCAAATATTTAAGAAATATTTATCAAAAACATTTGAAAATAATAGAAAACAACAATATCTTCTTTGGTTGAAACCTCTGGAAAGAATGACCAATAATCAGTGACATTCAGAGAAGGGGTGATTAAATTACATGAGCAAGTGACACTTATCCAAAAAGACATAAATGCATCATATATAAACAGTAAAAGGAAAAAATAAAAAAATACTTTAATATTAATTCTGAAAATGCAAAAATGGAGGGGTTATTAGCATTAACATTAACATTAAGTTCAATGCAAATTTACTTATCAACACTACGCATGTACTAACAGGTAGTTGTATAAATGGGTGCTGCTGTACCTTTAAACGAAAATCTTGCTTTTCTCCTCTTGACTTTCAAAAACAAATATTTTTTATTCTGAATGTAGCTTTCAAAAATTTATGAATTATACCAGCATTTTTGTTAGTATATGCTGGAGATTATAAAACACACTTTGTCGTAGAGCTTTATTCTAGCAGAAAAACTATATTTTTGCTTCTTTGCCGCCTACCTTACTCCTTCAAATGGAGACTACAGTTTAAGAAAATGTGTCATGTTAGTTTTATTGCGTCATGTTAGTTTCTCAGAAGTATCTGGAAAAATTACAGCCATTTGTCCACCCAAACTGGATTCCATCATCTAGTAAAATGTTTCATTCTGATGGAAATCTTTTCGGTAGTTCATAGAATCAATTCAGTTCTTAGGAGAGGAGGGAAGGTGACTCACCATGAAATATTGATATGAAAGTTTTGGTGACTTTTGGTGACTAGATATTGCAAAGTATTCTCAATGGTGTACTGATAGTTTTTTTTTTTTAATTCCAGTTGGCTATTCCTGAACTGCTAGATGGATCAGAGTCATTTGCTTACTAAAATTGAGAGTCCTATCTTAGCATTCCACATCATTACTGCACACAAATTCCTTCCTTAAATCATCTGAAAAATACCCCTGCTCTATTGGAAACAGAGGCTTATAAAATAAGTTCATAAAGGAGGAGTGTCAGATTATATTTTTTTAAAATAGCCATTAAAATATTTCACATTCCATATGCTCTTCATAAGTATGACTTTGACATTCCTCTCATTGAGAAGTGGGGTCAATGTTTGTTCCCTCAAATCTGGGTGGGCTTATGAATACTCTTGGAGTGAATCTATAGGACTTCTAAGACTTGGTCACAAATGATTGTAGTCTCTCCTTGGAACCTGGTCACAGTGCTGTGAGGGAAAGCCTCGTGCATATGTTCCAGCTGATAACCCTAAGTCCTGGCTGCCAGCCAGCACCAGCTGCCAGACATGTGAATGATGTCAGAGAATCCCAGCCTTTAACCTTCGATTCAATCCCAGAATATTATAAAGCAGAGACAAACCATTCCTACTTTGTCCTTTCTGTTTCTAATTCTAGAATCATAAAAAATGGTGATTGTTCTATGCTACTAAATCTGAGGTAGTTTGTTCTTAGGCAGAAATAGTGATAAGAACAGTAGGTAATATTTGAGATACATTTAGAAGAATGAGAAGAAATTTATTATAAAAGGTAAGAAAGGGCAGTAGAGGCAATAGAAGTAATAGCACATCATTATGTCTATTCTGGTATTTTTACCAAGTAATATTTATATATTACCCTGATTCCCCATATATAAGGATTTAATAAACGTTATCAAGCTATACCTTTAAATCCATCTCGACTAATGCATTTCTCATTCTAGTGACCATCCAAACATATGCATTTTAAATATTTAGAGTCAAAGTGGCAACATAAATATGATGTGAATTTAACCAAAATATGAAAAAATCCATTGCTATTCAGGCATTCAGAAATGTAAACAAAACGTTCATTTATTCTCATTTGATGAGATTTAAATTTAAATTTCATTTGCAGTATTGAATGTAACCAGCTATGTCTCACCTCTGCCTGTTTTATTTGTTTGTTTGTTTTTTTTTTGAGTTATAGGCTGCCAATTGCTTAAAGAGGGCAGTCACAAAGTAGGGGAAATTCTGCTTTTGCACTGGGAGAACATTTTGGGCGTGTCTGTTGATTTTTTTCAAGAGTTCAACAGAAATGAAATCTTGAAATGGAGGAACAAGGAAACCTTTCCAATTAATAGTAAAGCTATCTTAATATTTCACTTGTCAACTGTATCTGTAGATGGATAATATTTGTCATGTACTTTAATACTTTTAATATAATATTTGAAAGGCAATTTATATGACTTTTTTCTCAGCAGCTGGAGGCAAGAAGATCATATAGTTAAGAATGTAATCTTCCAAGCAATTAATACACTTTTACATTGCTTTTTCTAATTATTTTTGATGTGAAGAATAAAAATATAGAGAATTTTATTACAAAAGCAACTGTTATTAAAGCATTAATTATAATGATATCAAAACACATTTATTGGACACATAATATTCTGGAGAGTGTGTCATAATTAACCTATTCATTCTTTTATGATAGGCATTTAAATTTCGCCAAGTTTTCATTTTTAAAAAATAATGACATAATGAATAAATTTATGCATATATCTTCCCCATTGATTTAGGCTCTTTGTATAGGTTTGATAAAATAGAGAAAATCTGAGTTAAAAGGAAAAGAAAACATCTAAATTCATTTTTATCTAAGTATGTTTTATTAAGCGTATAATTCATTGCTTGATGGGAAAAGAAATGTTTGTTAATGTTGTAGTGTTTAGTATGATTTTAATAACAACAATATCAGTGCTGATTTAGATGTTTCATGATATGCACATGGCAATCCAACTTTTACTAAACAGCCTGCTTAACTTTGTAATTATAAATTTTAGAAATTAATAAAATAACAGCAAACCAAAAGAAACACTTACAAATTTACTTTAAACATGCTTCATCTTACAAGAGGACTGCTTATAGAGGAGACCATTTCTTTTCAAATATGCCACCAATGATGAATTCAGAAATATATTCAGAAGACCAAGAAATTAGTGCACTGGAAGGAAAACACAACATGTTTACCTCTTCTCTCCTATTTTAAAGATGTTTATCCTATAACCAAAAAAAATGGTATATTTATCTGCAACAAATATACCATTAATATGTGATAGTCATATTTTGTCAAAAGGACTTGATAAGCATCAGTAATAAATCACATGCTATGGACTAGTGTTATCTCTTTGTCTTTATCCTATTTACCAATGGTTCTGGGTAAAGTCCTGGGACCACTAGCGTCAGCACATGACCAGAAATTCCTGAACTTTGAGAATCACTGCTCACTGATCAGGGAACTTCCGCAATTGGCATAGTTTGAATGTTTGTGTTTCCTTCAAAATTCATGTTGAAACTCAATCCCCAATGCACCACTATTAAGAGATAGGGTCTTTAGCAGGTGTTTAAGTCATGAGGACAGAGCTCTCATGAATGGATTGGAGACCTCATAAAATGGCGGAAGGAATTAGCTAGGCTCTTTTTGACTTTCCCTCCCTTCCTCATGTGAAGACATAGTGTTCCTCTCCTCCAGAGGATGCAGTGCTCAGGATGCCATTTTGGAAACAGAGACCAGGCTCTCACCAGACACTAAACCTTCTAGCCTCTAGTACTGTTAGAAATACATTTCTATTATTTATAAATTACCGAATCTGTGGCATTTTGTTATAGTAGCACAAATGGGCTAAGACAATGACTATTTGTATTATTTTGCTCTTCTGAAATACAGGTACATTTCTGATATGCACTAAAATATGTACACATGCACACACACAAAGACAAAACTAACACTTTCTTTATATAAAGTTGACTTATCCCAAACAAACTTTATGAAAACTGTGGCTTTTGGATATCTGAAATAAAATGATTTATTGGAGCATCAATGAATTGTATTTACCATTAAGTGTACTAATATATCTAATTGCTTACTAAATATTTAGACTTATGTTCTACAGATTATCAAATACAAATTCTACAGACTATAATTCATCACTTTCCCTTGCCCAATGATCTATCCTACCTTTTAAAATAGTTTTTTAAAGTAAAGATCAACAAAATCTACCCAAGAATTTAAGCAGGATTCAAGAGGTAGTCCTAGACACTACTCTTTCACTGACCTCTTAAATCCACATATATTCATCCTATTTCCTATTTCTCCATTCAACTTCCTATTTACATCCTCACTGCCAAGGCCACTTCTCTAATCTCTTTTGGTTTAACTGGTCTTCTAACCTTCTCTTTTCCTTTAAATACAATATTCACAATATTGATCCTCCCCTCTCTTAAGTACAAATCTTAATTATTTACTGAACAGCTAATTTTTTTAATTACTCAAATATTTCAGAAAAATCTCAAAATCCTTAATTAAGCATAAACATCATTTATAATTTTACCCTTCTTAGTCTCAGCCTCCCCTCTAACCACTAATAACTTACTATCTAATGACAGAAAAGTACTTACAGCTATGCAAGTTGTTTCAAACATCTAGCAAGCATTCATGCTGTCCTTCATCTGAGTAGAGGAGTGAAGGAGAAATAAAAACAAAACAAACAAACAAACAAAAAAACCAAGAAATAGCATGGGAGACAACACTTTCAAAAGTTTAGTGGTAAGGGGGAAATAAAGGGTGACACTGTAGAAATCTAAAGAGGGCTTGATTGATTGACCAGTTGACATTAATAAATGAGACAGGTTTCAGAATGCTTAAAGTTGGCATAAATTAGTTCTAAAGATTAAATTTTAAAGAAGTCATGAAGAATATAAAAAGGAGCATTGGACGTTCAATAATTGTAAAAATATATACCCAGGAAAGGAGAAATCCTTGAGCTTAATTTAAGAGATAGAACAATCTTTCACAATATTATAATTACTTAACAGGAAACAGAAAGCATTTCTTTTAAGTCTTGAAATTCTCTAATGGAGAAAGTGCCAAATGACAGGTGCTGCCTCTCTGAGGGTAAAACTATATTCCAAATATAAATATTAGGAGGGAGGGAGAGCCTGATTTCCATCGTAAAAGTCAATTCGATGTTAAAAGAGATATCAAACAGTCACTGGGGGAATTAGGTATCATTGCTGCCTAGTAGCTTGCTGAATACATCTGGGAACAATTGCCATGTTCTGTGTTTAAGCTAATAAAGTTGTAGCCTAAAGTTGTATTCCATTAAGGAATCTCTAGAGTCTTTCATTGCCTGAGGGAACTTAGAATCAGCAGTGAGGAAAATGGGATGGTGAAAGATATAATGTTCCTGCCTCTGTGTTCACAATGCATTTGTCAAATGACAGCTTATGTACTCTACTTGTATATTTTAAAATGACATTTTAGAGATTTTAGGCACTTGTTGTATATATGTATCAAAACAAGACAAATTGACAAGAGGCCATAAACTAACAAGTCATAGCAACACAAATACTAAAAACAGATCAAAAAGTTCGTGGCCTTTATATGCACTTGTTTCCTCATCTTGATAAAGTCCATGTGATAGCATTTCGTTCATTAGAAGATGCTGACTATCTGTATTATATGGTAAAAATATTTTAAAGATTAGTATATTTGCTATATATGACAGTCCCCCTTATGGATCCTGTCCATAAACAAATTTATTATATCCCACAAATCTGGACACTAGCACATTTAAAAGATATAATTAAATGATCTCTATTTTAGAAATACTTTATGAATCATGAAAATAAAGTCAAGCAGCAATATATTATTCTTATGTATAATAACATGTTACTACTGTGTCAAAATATATATTTATATTTAGTAGATAAGAAACTGTATAAAATTATGAGCATAGAACTATATATATCCTTATAATTCATATTTTTTCATAATGTCTTACATTTTAAAATAAGAGTGCTTAAGAATATCAAATATTTTGTGGACTCCATGTGAGGGTTTTTATTTTTAGTATGTTATTTGAGAAAATATTGAATGACAAAACCTAATATGGATTTGACAATTATTTTATGTTTATTTTTTAGCAGCATCTATTCATATGTAAAAAATTCATATGTAGAATATTTAATCTATAAATAATGTGGATTTCTGAATTTCTTACACTAACTGCATTGTGTCACTCACTGACTTTCAAATTCTAGAAATTGGTAACCACTTATCAGAGCACTAACATTTTTCCTAAAACACCTATAAATTCTACATTGTTTAGGTTGGATAATTTCTTCCTCAAGCATAATTTTAATTTTCTAAAAATAAGATATTCTTACAAATCCCAAAGCAGAGCTCAGAGGTGAGACTGATAAATGATGGTAATAATGTGATATACACAGGGGCTACAGGACTTTGAAAATGTCGGGGCCTTAATGGACCAGATTTTCTCTGATACTTAAAATTCTACCTAAACAAAAGAAATGCTCCAAACAATGTCTATTAAACCAACAGTTATGCAAGAGCAACTACCCAGGTGAGAGTGATCTCATTTACATATGTCAAATTAAGTCCCCATGTTTTAAAAAGATGCCAGAAATATAAGTGAGTTTTAAATAGGTCAGGAAAATCTACTCGAGTCTAGAAAGGCCTCTCAGCTACCAGACAAGTGATTATATCCCAGGTAGCTCTCGAAAACAAGAAACTGCCAAGCTGTGCTGAATAAATTCTCCTCAATGACCTTTCCATGACAATTTTCTCATTTCCTATAATGTGGAGACAATTAGGTGTTAAATTACGTGTTTGTGGAGCAAAGCAGCAACCTTTGAAGCAAAGGTTTTACTGAAGAATGTCTTGGGTGAATGTGTAAAAATAGCTTCTAACAAGTAAAATACTTGTACAATCTCCAGCTCCTTAATTTAACAAATGAGAAAACTGACATCTAAATAACTTCACTAACTTGATGAGTGCAACACAGCAATTTTGAATCGGAATAGTACTGGAACTCACAATGAAATTCTCAAGCTAGTGATCTTTCAACAACATGTTAGTTTGTACTTTTAAATAATTCAAGTTAGCCATTTGTCTTTCCAATCAACCATTCCCTTAATAAAAATTTGTTATTGCATATGAGACTATGTCAAACATGAAAATATGAAGAACTGCATGGCAGTTTTCAGCTTTCAAGAGATTAATAAAACAATCTCTCTACCCTCAAAAAGGTCAGTCTATAGTTTTTGAAAAGTTTCTATGTGTCTGGCACTGTTTTAAGTGCTGGGAATATAGCAGCAGACAAAATGAAAAAAAGGCTACCTTTTAATTATAGGGTTGCAAACATGCTATATTCAAAGCATATACTGAGTGTTTCAAGCTTATAGAGGTCAAGAATCTAGCAGGGGTCCTTAAACTTTTTAAACAGGGGTCCAATTCACTGTCCCTCAGACCGTTGGAAAGTGCGCACTGTGGGCCCGGGAAGAGTCGGCTGCTAAGCAGGACAGGCAGCAGCGGCAAAAACACCAGGCCGGCAGGATAAATGTCCTTGGCGGGCCACATGTGGCCTGCGGGCTATAGTTTGAGGACGCCTGATCTAATGCATATACTGAAGGCATCTGAGAATGGAGAAGATCAAAGAAGAGATTCATCTTGATAGAACAAATAGTACAGGCTAAAAAAAACAAATGGGAGGAAAAACAAGGCATGTCTGGGGACCCATAGTGTATTTTAGGTGGTTATATGAGGCAAGGATTCTGGGAGATAGACCTGTAGAGTCAGAAGGTATCCCATAACATTAAATTTTCTTTAGAAAACCATGGCAAATGGTTAAATAAAATGATGAATAAATGACAAAGGAAAACTACATCTTTTCATTCACTTCTTAAATTTCTGCTTCAATCAAAATAGAAAAGATCTTTGACCAGCCCTTTAATTCTACCCCTGGCATTATGTTATTTAAAATACTCTCAAATTAGGCAAAATTTTCCACAAGGTAATCATATTCTCAAGCAATGTTTGTCACAGTGTTTCTCTTTCCAGAAATTTCCTATCTTCTGTTAGATTATATCCTGCCAAATTTTCAACATCTAGCTCAAATCCTAATTCTCCCCAAATTTGTCTGATCTCATCATTCAGAAATAAGCATTTGATAGTTTTGTTACATGTTTTCTCATATTGGTTATCTTTACATTAATAACATATACTACTTCTCTAAACAGAATATAAATACCTTGAGGTTAGAGACCAATCTTATACATTGTTTTATTCTCATAGTGCCTATTAGAGTACCCTATCATCTGTAAAATAAAAATTTTAACAGTTTACTATGAATAAATCATTTGCTGCTTAAGATGAACAATTAAATATAGTAAAATTGAGCGATAATGTGACTTCTGACATTATTCCACTTGCAGTTGACTCCAAGGTATCTGGGAGTCTGAGAGTCTTGTTTCACTGAGGATATACTCCACCTCACAATAACACAAATATGTAGCTTACATGACTGGATATTTATTTTGGCATTTGTTTGGTGGCATACATTATTGGTGAGGTAGAGTTGCTTTACTTAAATACTTGTACCCCATTTTACATGTTATTTTATTATTTATTTTTATGTATTTATTACTACCACCAAAGATAACAAACATAATAAATTGATGCTGCTTACATTTTCTGGAGAATGGGAGAAATTATAATTCATCAACAAAATAGCTCTAAATACAATCAGGACAACAGCCTCACAATCAACAATAATCTTCCTACTTTTCCTTAATGATGTTTTTTTGTCGTTGTTTTTTGAGACAGAGTCTCACTCTGTTGCCCGGGCTAGAGTGTTGTGGCATCAGCCTTGCTCACAGCAACCTCAAACTCCTGGGCTTAAGCAATCCTTCTGCCTCAGCCTCCTGAGTAGCTGGGACTACAGGCATGCGCCACCATGCCCAGCTAATTTTTTCTATGTATTTTTAGTTGGCCAATTAATTTATTTCTATATTTTAGTAGAGACTGGGGTCTCACTCTTGCTCAGGCTGGTTTCGAACTCCTGACCTTGAGTGATCCTCCTGCCTTGGCCTCCCAGAGTGCTAGGATTACAGACGTGAGCCACTGCGCCCGGCTGATGTTTTAGCTCTCTTTTCTTAGAAAGAAAAATACTTTACCATGCCAAAGGTTACCTTCTTCCCAGCAGGTAGAGGCTGCTGCCTCTCTTTTGGATGATATTGTTAGAAATTCTGTCCTTTTTGTTCTCTTTATCTGAAAACTTGACTGGCCACTGCCTATGTGCTTTTTAAAGAGTATCCTTCCTCCTCCTCACTTTCCCTCTGTCATCCTCCAAGGTCAAATCTGATACAGAAAACTGTCAGAGAAGAGGAGGAAAATAAAAGATTCTTTATTCTCCTGTGTTTTTTATCTTTATCTCAGCTGAAACTATTAAGAGAGTAGAGAAAGAAAACGTAAAGATTAGTTTCGGCTCTTCTCCATATCTTCCTCAAGACCCAAAATTTCCCTTTTACGTTTTCCCCTGTGGGAGTCTGACCATATTTCACAAAAAATCTCAACTCTTACAGTGTGTGGCTGGGGAACTAGAGTCAGCAGGTCTGGAATATTATTATGGTTTACTGGCACTGCCATTTTTCATTCTGGTTGGATATTAGTTGTTTTCAGACTAATGGGGCCAGGTTATTGATATTGGAATTTGCATGAAAGTGAATATAGAACTGGCTTTCCTAAGTACACATTTAAATAAATTGATTATCTTTACATTTTGCCACTAGCAATGTTCAAATTCAGAAATCTTGGATTTATTTTTTTAGGTATTTGTACAGGCCATGGGTGACTCAAATTACACAAAGTGATTGGTAACTGGGTCCAAGTTTGAATGACTTCCTGATGATGGGTGATTGTATACTCATCTTTCCTAAAGAATAACAACCTTATTGTAATGCTAATTCATTGCTAAATTAATCTGCAGAGTTGAGAAGAAAATTCCTGAAATAAAGTTTTTGACTGCTATACTGTAAATTTTGAAATGTTATATATTAATTGGAGTCTAGAATACTGTATAGATTCATTTATACTAAATTACAATACTTAATTTCTTTTTTATTAACTTATTTTTTTAAGAGATGGGGTCTTCCTATATTGCCCAGGCTGGAGTGTATTGGCTATTCACAGCCTCAATCATAGCCCACTGCAGCCTCAAACTCCTGGCCTCAAACAATTCTCCCTTTTGCCTTATCCTCCTCAGTAGCGGAATTACAGGTGCATCCATCTTTAGTACTTAATTTCTAACCCAATGTTGGTACTCTAATGCATTTTTATGCATTATACTGTATAAATTGTAATAAAAGAAAAATAAAAAGAAAGAAAGAGATGTTGGCTGTTTACCAGGTATCTAGAAAAACCATGATACTAATAATCTTAGTAATATGTATTTGGCTAGTTTAGGATAAAACTGAAAATAGGTGGTTATTATTTATTCTTGATTTAATTTACTAATAAATTGAATTAAACAGCTGCTTTTATCTGTGAACAACTTAGAAAGCAAGTTACTATTCTAGGATACTGACACTGTACAGGAATGAAGAGCATACTATTGGTATGCAGTATAGCTGGTACTTGTATGTCATTTCCTTGTCAATGATTTTGATGTTATATACCTGATAGGGTTGGCTGAATCCTGACATTTAATTGTAAATATAATTTGCCACCTCCATAGTGTACCATCTCAAAGTGGAACATCTGACAAATGTGCAGGCAGATTTTTACTGCAAATTTGTAACACCTCAGTGCCTGTCATTGAGAAATTCATCTGTACATCCAATGTCTTATTATTCTATACTTTGAAAGAGTCTGTAAAAAATAATGTTGAATAGGAAAATAATTATATTGTAAAGAAAGCACTATAAAATTTGGCACCTAATGAAAATTTCTTTTATATATGAAGACATTTTCTGAGATATTTTGCATATTTACACTATTTCTATGTTGCTTATTCTGGTGGAAATTAACATAGTAGAGTGGTTTTCAGTATACTTGATCAATATTGTGAGAATAAGAATGCTTCCAATATTAGGGAAAACTAATTACAATGAACAAAAATCAACTATGACTTTCAGATTGAGTGTTAAATCTACAAAAAGTGAGTGTGTGACTCTGTATGCAACTGTGAACACATATAATTGATTTATTATTATAATAATCTAAGATCCAGATGAATTTTATAACTGAATATCATAATCATCTATAGCAGGAGTTGGAAAGCTCCCTATAAAAATAGTAAATATTTTTTACTTTGCAGATTATATGGTATTTCTTGCAACTCCTCAACTCTGCTGTTGTCTGAAAAAGTGGTCATAGGCAGTACGTAGACAAATGGGCATGGCTCTGCTTTGATAAAACTCTCTTATTTTGGGTCCCTTCCATTTAAATGTAAATTTTGTAAAAATTCAATTGCTAAGGAGATGTAATTGTACAAATAAAAAGTAAAAGAGTGTATATTTTTAACTATCTGGGAGAAAAAAATGTTAAAATACTTTATAATCAAATTAATACTCCATATTTTGTCTTTACAAAATTACATCCACTATTTCACACATAGCATGATCTATGACTTTTCCAGACTGTTTTCCCCAAATATTGTCATATGTTCTTTCAGTAATGAACTATCTCAATTCCTAATTTGGGTATATACACAAAATATTTTAAAGTTAGATTTCTGATTATGTTTAACATTGAGTTCATAAAAAAGTAATCAACACAATATTTTATAAAAGTCTAAAGAGTAGAAGTTTAGGAAATCAAAGTACTGGTTTTTATTTTTTTTTTTTAAGACAAAGACATATATCTACAATGGATTGTTTTAAGAAATATGCTTGTATATATATGTCCAAGAGTGTTAAAGAAAAAATAAATATTACAAATAAATAATATTTTAAACATTAAAAGTTATTGTTTTGTTGTAATTTATAAAACATTTTATTAAATTTTTATGTTTATTACTGGCTTCCTAAACCAGTTTTTACCAAATATATAGGCTTCACATTTCCATTTGACTACTTTCTAGCTCTTCAAATGTCAAGTATGTAGTGCTTCTTTAGCTATAAAAGTGTATTAGTGCACAAATTAAGAGTAAAAATATAATCTCTTTAAATGATTTGAAAATCAAATTATATGTTTTATCATTAAAATGTAACCAACAAGTTCATATATACATTATTCTTCATTTGAATATTGAATTAAAGTCTGTATCTTGCTTTGAATATATGGGAGTCACATTTCTGTCTCACAATAATTTAGGTTGTCAAAATTTAATTATTTAATATTACTTCTGCCAAAAATCATGAGTTTGAGCACAAATCAATCCAATCTCCCAACCAATGAAAATTAGACAAAAAATAAATTGTATTTTCCCAAAAACAGTTATAGATTTCAATGAACAGAGGAAAAAAATATATTTATATGATTCTAAAATATGCTATAAAAGTTAAATCTATGTTGTAAGATGAAATGAAGTAGATATAAAATTAAAATATAATATTATATATGATATATGCTTATATTTATTCGCATTATTATTCTTTCTATGATATTTAAATGAACAAAAAGTATAGAAGTCTATACTGAACTATCTAATGGTCTTATGTTATTAGAAAGCATTAATACTGAATTAGACTAGTCTCATAAATTTAAGAATATTATCTTTCTGTTGCTATGTCTGTGATTTAAAGAAATGAATTTTAGAAATGTAAATAAATTAAATAATGGAAACAAAAAACATAGCATGCCATATGCTTCAACACCAAATAATCCTGCATTCTAAATCTAATATTGAATTCAAGTCTATTTCTTGCTCTTTCTCTAAGCCATATTGATTTTTGCACAAATAGGCAAGGCCAAAAGGAACAGCTAGAAAACTGAATGATTTAATAAGTATTTTTGCTAGGCTACATTGCTATATTGGAAACTTAATTATAAACAACGTACGTGAGATTCCACAATGACAATCGTTCTCATCAGTCCATCATTCAAGCCAATTGGATTAAAAAAAAAAAAGACTCTGTGAGATTTGTTCTGTTTAATTTCAAAGAGTAGAAATATTAGGAATCTACCCAAAGGAACAAAAGACATTCTATAATAAGGACATCTGCACTTGAATGTTTATGACAGCACAATTCATGCAAGGATGTGGAAACAAATCAAGTGCCCATCAATCCATGAGTGGATTAATAAAATACGGTATATGTATACAATGGAGTACTACTCAATTATAAAAAATGACGGTGATCTAGCACCTCTTATATTTTCCTGGATAGAGCTTGAGCCCATCCTCTGAAGTGAGGTATCACAAGAAGGGGAGAATAGGCACCACATGTCCTCACCATGAAACTGGCACTAATTGATCAACACTAAGGTGCTCACATGGTAGTAATATTCTTCAGGGATTAGGAGGTTGGAGGCAAGTAAGCTCACAACTAATGGATGCGGTGAATGTTGTAGGGAATGCCTCAAATCATGGTTTGGGTGTGGCAAAGTCATAACATGTAACCAAAATGTTTGTACCCCTATAATATCCTGAAATAAAAAATAAAAAAAGAAATATTATGCAAGGACAAGTTGGCTCTTTTTGCACTTTTTATGACACCATTTTTCTCAGCTTTTCTTCAACCTCTGCAGGCAATTAGACAGGTGCTTTTTCCCCCCTCTTTTTGATGACAATAAGAAATCTAAGTTCAACAAACAAGTCTTCTTTTAACCACTATTCACGGTGAGAATTATTTTTTCACTGCATTTTGATATAAGGCCTTTAAGAGTATCTTTTTAACATGCAGCTTCATCCACTTTTTCATTCCCCTTACTTTCTTTCTTTCACTCAAAGTAAAATGGAGAACAATTAAACCAGGTTGCTATATTTGGTGCATCCAAACTTCACAAGTTGATAGCATAATGATTTTAATAACTACTTTTCATGTAACATGATGACAAGTTGACACTGAAGTTTGTGTCCTGCAATTTTATTTTCTAGAATTCTATTGTTACACGACAGGAATAGTGATATGATTAGAGTGAATGTTACAATGTTTTCTTTGCTTCTGATTTAGGGATGATACATGTTTAGTGTACTTTTTCTTCAAAATATTCAAGGTATAGCATGTGCTAAATTAGACAGGGACTATGTGAAAAGAGCACAATATTTGTTATAAGACTACTAATCCTACGGCTTTCACATCATTGAAAATAAAATATATGAATATATCACCTCTTTCATGACTTTTGATAATTCAGTAGAATTTCACAAAAATATAACAATGCAATTTCTATTCAATCTTTAATGAAGACTGTAATATGTTTAACATTTATTTCCCTTTTTAGTCAGTAATAATCCTGTTGGCACATTATTTTTTTCTTTTAGAAAAAAATCTTTATCAGTCTTATTGGAACTCAGGTTCAGTGCAGCAAGTTGGATTGTACTATAGTTTTTAATGCTTTTGTAAAAATATAAATAACATAATGGCCTAAGTGTACACAGATTGTGCAGATGGTATATGTCACATATCAATATACAATCATGCATCATTTAACAATAGGGAAACATTCTGAGAAATGCATTGTTAGGCAATTTAATTGTGTGAATATTATAGAGTGTATGTAAACAAATCTAGATGGTATAGCCTACTTTACATTCTACACCTGCGCCATATAGTACAGCTAGCCTAGTGCTCCTAGGTACATCACGTTACTATACTGAATCCCAAAGGCAACTGTAACACAATTGTAATAATTAATGTATTTAAAGACATCTAAACATGGAAAAGGTACAGTAAAAATACAGCATTATAATCTTATATGACCAACACACATACGTGATCCATCATAGATCAAAATGTTTTTATGTGGCGCATAATTGTATATTAAACAATACATCTACTGTCATTCCATTTATATCATAATTTCCCCTATTATTTCATCTTGCTTGAAAAGAAATTCTTGTTCATCATTCTTGATTGTGATGATCAATCAGTAGCACTTATTAAATCAAAGTAAATGTACTTCCAAGAGGAATATGATAAAAGAAATCTGCTGCTTAAAAAAAAATGTTGATGAAATGTTTTTGTACAAATTAAACACACACATTTGTTTATATAATTAGAATTGTATACATTCTAAAATATAATAATATTCAATTTCAATATTTCTAATAACAATCCCCCTAGTAAGGAGAAATAAAGACATAGGGAAAAAGGGGCTCATGAATGGATAAGAGAGTGTTAACTCCTCTGTCAGCAGTAGTTACAAGTGTTTTCTTTTCTGCACTGCTCTGGAGAACTCACTGTTGTTCTATTCTAAGTTGGTTAGGGATTGTCTACTTACTTATTCAGTGCCATTTATTAACTGCCTTCTAAAGTCCGTAGTGATGGATACAAAAAATAATTATTAGTATGGCTATAAATATCCCAGGGAACCAAAGTGAATGCTTTCTAACTCCCTTTGATATGAATTTATCTTCTATGTTGTTTGATTCAGAGATGATTAAACATTTTCAAAGTCTTAGTCCAGTTTCTTGATCCTCTACAGAATTGTAGATTATATGTGCAAATGCAAAAAATGTTAATTATTGATATAATAAGCTTCTCTCTCTTGTAAGAATCATAATTTCTTATAACAGACTTACTTCCTGGATGTTTTAGAGAAGACAAATTCTTTGCCTTGTGAACTCACTAACTCAATATTTTTTTTAAGTCCCTGTTCCACAAGTGAATAAATGTCAAATTTTCAAACTCCTCAAATATTTGCACATCTACCCTTCAATTGCTGATGGCTTCCAGTCTTTAAACTTGAACTATCTATTCTGAAACAAAGGTTAAAATCTTTTTGAAAAACTGTGTTTTGTTTTGTTTATTATTTCAAAACAACTCAGGAGCCAGCATGGTGGCTCTTATGTCTGTACCCCTAGCTGCTTCAAAGACTGAGGCAGGAGGATTACTTGTGCTCAGGAATTCGAGACTACAATGAGCTGTGATTGTGCCACTGCACTCCAGCCTAGGAAACAAATCAAACTTCACCTTTAAAAAAAAACAAAAAAAATTTTGACCTAAATAATAAAGTGACTACATTTTTTTTCACCTTGATATCTCTTTACTTTACTTTCAGTGATAACTTTGAGGGAAGTTTTGAAATATTTAGTAAATATCGCTGAGAGCTTGAATAGTCTGCTATTCCCAACTAAACCATGGTATATGATTTAAGATTGCATTCAGTAACGTTCATTTAAGAAGTATACTCTAAAAATAGGTCTCTAGATATAAGTATCTGATATTAACAATTAAGCATATACAGTACTAAGACATTATACTAGTTTTTAAATAAAAGACAGAACACACTGATGGCTTATTTGAAATCTTAATATTTCTTAAGAAAGTACATTGAAAAAAGAAATTGTAGAGGATGTAAACAGATAGAAAACTCTACCACGATCATGGTTTGGCAGAATCAACATTGTTAAAATGTCTATACTACCTAAAGTGATCTAAAGAATCAATGCAATCCCTATCAAAATACCAACATCATTTTTTGCAGATCTAGAAAAAATAATTCTACACTTCATATGGAACCAGAGAAGACCCCATAGCAAAAGCAATCTTAAGCAAAGAGAACAAACTGGGAGCATCAGTCTACCAGACTTCAAGATATACTACAAGGCTATATTAACCAAAACAGCATGGAATGACACAAGAACAGAGATATAGACCTTTGGAACAGGAGTGACACAAAATCATACTCATAATGTCATCTAATCTTTGACAAAGCAGACAAAAATACACACTGGGGAAAAGAATCCCTATTCAGTAAATGGTGCTGGGAAAATTGGATAACCACATGCAGAAGATTGAAACTGTATCCATATATCTCAACACTCACAAAAATCAACTCATGATGGATAACAGACTTAAACCTAAGACATGAAATCATAAGAATTCTAGAAGAAAATTTGGGGAAAACTCTTATAGATTTCAGCATAGGCAAAGAATTTATGAAGAAGACCCCCGAGGCAATCATAGCAGCAACAAAAATAAATAAGTGGGACCTGATAAAATTAGAAAGCTTCTGCATAGCCAAAGAAACTATCATTAGAGTGAATAGACAACTTACAGAATGGGAGAAAATATTTACATGCTACATACACATCTAATAAAGGGCTGATAATTGGAATCTATATAGAATTTAAGAAAATTAACATAAAAAAATCAAGCAACCCCATTTAAAAGTGGGCAAAGAACATGAAGAGAAACTTTGCAAAAGATCACAGAATAATAACCAGCAAACATATAAAAAGGTGCTCAACATCTCTAATCATTAGGGAAATGCAAATCATAACACAATGAGATATCGCCTAACTTCAGTGAGAATGGTTTTTATTAAAAAGTCCCAAAACAACAACTGCTGACATGGAAGTGGAGAGATAGGAACACTCTTACACTGCTGGTGGTCTTGCAAATTAGTACTACCTCGGTGGAAAGTAATTTGGAGATATCTCAAATAACTAAAAATAGAAATACCATTTGATCCAGCAATTCCACTACTAGGCATCTACCCAAAGGAAAATATATCATTTTATATAAAAGACATCTGCCCTTGAATGTTTATGACAGCACAATTCACAATTGCAAAGATATGGAAACAACCCTAGTGTCCATCAATACATGAGTGGATTAATAAAATATGGTATATGTATACCATGGAGTACTACTCAACCATAAAAAACAATGTTGAATTAGCACCTCTTGTATTATCTTGGGTGGAGCTAGAACCCATTATTCAAAGTGAATTATCACAAGAATGGAAAAACAAGCACCACATGTACTCACCATCAAATCGGTACTAACTGATCACTTAGGCGCACACATAGAAGTAATATTCCTAGAGTGCTGGGCAGGTGGGAAGGGAGTGGAGGGGGCAGGTAAATTCATAACTAATGGGTGTGGAGCGGACTATCTGGGGATGGGCAGGCTTGTAGCTCTGGCTTGGATGATGCAAAGGCAAGATGTGTAACAAGATGTGTTTGTACCCTCATAATATTCTGTGTAACAAGATGTGTTTGTACCCTCATAATATTCTGAAATTTAAGAAAATAACAATAATAAAAAAAAACTGTCCTAGATTTCTGCTTATTCCCAGTAGAATATTTTGAAAGGTTTTTGAGGAGTTGAATTCACATGTTAATTAATTTTTTCAAGTAAAATATATTTTGGGAGACTTCTTTTGGTCAAATTAATTCTGCTTATAGGTTTCAGTTAGCAAGTCACCATAAAAAAAAAAGAAAAAAGAAAAAAAGAAAGTTATAACTACATTGATCCACTGATCTAGATCATTCACATCTAAAGTTTGCTTTCATTTATACTATCACTAGCTTCTCTTATAAGTAGAAAAAAATCTTATAATGATCTACTTTGTTAAAATAAATCTGAGAAGAAGGAAGTTCTGAAGGAAATTTGGAACTCAAGGAACTTAGACAGTTTTTTTCTTTCTGTTTTATTAGTATATCTGCCTAAATGCTATGAATAACTGTAAGGAAAAAGTTTTCTAAGGTGTGGTCTCTGGATGAGAAGCATCAGCTTTACCTGGGAACATCTTAGAAATGAAACCTCTGGGGCCTGCCCCACACCTACTAAATCAGAAACGTTGAGGGCACACATAGAAGTATGTGTTTTAACAAGATATCCAGGCAAGTCTTAAGTATTCCAGATCTGTGTGGATTTAAAGAACACTGATATAGCTAATCCAACCAAAGTGTACTGCTATATGTATAAGGTGATTTTTTTTTGTTGTTGTTTCTAGTGCTATATAATTCATTTGATATAATTCACTTGATCAAGCTTTTCTTCCCCCCTAGATTTTCTGAGTTGGGTGCTCTGGATACATGAAACTACCCACAGTTCTTTGCTTTTACAACTTTTATATATTTTTTACCTTCTATTTTCATAAAATTTGCAACACTTGTTACTTGGTTTCTAAATTTATAGCTCCTTAATTTCTATATATAATCTAGTTTCTGTTCCATGTATTTTTACATCAGCTATTCCCAAACTTTAATGTGTTTATGAAACAACTAAGGATTGTGTAAAAATGAATAGTTAATTCAATTATATGATTGTGAGACCTGAGATTCTGGATTTCTAAAATGTTTCCAGATGATGTTCATATTGCTTATACAGAAAACAGACTTTGAGTAACAAAGTAATTATTAATATTTCAAATACAACTAGATACAATACAGCAAGTACTTATACAATGATGCTAAATATACTATCTCCACTGGATTGAATGGTGGCCCTCCCAAAAGACATGGCTACCCTGAACCTCTGAATATGACCTTATTTGGAAATATGACTTTATTTGTAAAAAAGAATATAATTAAGTTAAAGACCACAAGTAGTGATCATGTTAAAAATCAAAAGTTGAGATCATCTTGGATTACCAAGGTGGATCACAAATACAATGACAAATGTCTTTACCCGTGACAGAAGAGAAAAGGACATAGACAAAGAATGGCAAAAATAGAACAGAACATCAAAGACCTGTGGCATAATTTCAAATGGTGCTAACTTATGCATAACAGGAACTCCAGAGAACAATAAATATTTGAAGTGACGATGGCCAAGAATTTTCCAAAATTTTTGACAGGCATCAAACCTCAGATCCAGAAACTCAGAGAACACCAAGCAGGATAAACAGCAAAAATTCTACACCTAAGCATTTATTATATTCAAACTGAAGAAAATCAATGATATATATAATTCAGAAGATAAAATACCATACCTAATACCCACAGAAGAACAAGAATCAGAATTATAGGCAATTTCTCAACAGAAATCAGGCACACAAGAAGAGTGAAATGAAATACTTAATGTGTTGAAACAAACAGCAACCGAAGTTCTATATCCAGTAAGTTTAACCTTCAAAATGGAAGGAAAAATAAACACATTCCCAATAATATAAAGACTAGTTAAAGTCATCACCAGTAGACCTGTACTGCAAGAAATATTAAAAGTATTCTTCAGGGAGAATAAAAATGACAGATCTACATTTAAAAAAGCATCAAAGAAAGAATAAAAGAAAACAATATATTTTATTTTTATTCTTAATTGACAAGACAACTGGTCAATTAAAGCAATAAATTAACCACATATTGTATAGCATATAAATAAGTGACATGAGTGCCAGAAATATCACAAGTGATGAAAATGAGAAATTAGGTCTTTCATAAGGCATCAACATTACATGTGAAGAGGTATAGTGTTATTTAATGATGGAATTAGACTGGTTAAAATGTATCTTGTACACTCTAAAAAGTAAAAATTATACAACATATATCCTCTAACCACAGCAAAATTATACCAGAAATCAGTAAGAGAAAGATAGTTGGAAAATCCACAAATATTTAGAGATCAAAGAACATACTTCTAAGTAACACACAGGTCAAGGAAAAAGTCTCAAGGATGATTAAAAAATATTTTAAAATAAACAAAAATGAAAATGCAACTTAATATGTAGGATATGACTGAAGTAGTGATTTGAGTAAACATACAAGACTGAATGCTTATATTAGGAAATTGGGTAAAATAATCAACAATATAAGCTTCCACAATGAAAGAAATTAAAGAACGAATAGCAATTTAATCCTAAATAAAGTAGAAAAGAGTTATCATAAAAATTAAAGCAGACCTCAGTGAGATTGAAAACAGGAAAACAATAGAGGAAATCAATGACACCAAAAGCCAGTATTTTGAAAAGAACAACAAAATTAATAAATTTTTATCCAGAATAAACAAGAAAAAAATACATATATGAGAAATGAAAGAATTATCACTACTAATCCCTTGAATATTATCAAGATAGTAAGTGAATATTTTATTACTTTATGTCCATATCTGATAACTTAGATGAAACAGATCAATACCTTTAAAGACACAAAGTACCAAAACTCACACAAAAAGAATTAAATCATATGAATCAGCCTACACCTGTTGAATCAATAATTAACAACCTTCAAAATAAAAAAGTACCAGGACTACATAGATTTCACTAGTGAATTCTCTCCATTCTTAAAGCAATTGATAACACTTCCACATAATCTCTTCCCCCAAAATGAAAGAATAGAAAACTCATTCACTGAGGCTGCCATTACTCTAATAACAAATGCAGATAAGAATATACTAAGAAAGGAAAGGTATTGCTCAATATAACTCATGTGCATAATACAAAAATCTTTAAAATATGTTAGCAAATAGAATACAACAATGTATAAAATAATCGCCATCACTAAGTGTGATTTATTCCAGGTATGCAAAGATAGTTTGACATTCAAAAATCAATCAATGCAATCCATCACACCAACAGGCTAAAGAAGAAAAATCAACTAATCATAGCAGTTGATGTAACAAAAGCATTTGAAAAAAATCTAAGATCTATTCATGTTAAAAATGCTCATAAAACTAGAAATATAGGGGAACTTCCTCAACTGAAGATCTTCTACAAACAATAATTGTGATTATTATCATACTCAATAGAGAAACTAGGTGCTTTCCTTCTGAGATTGAGAAGAAAGCAAGTATATCCTTTCTCGCCACTTACATTTAACTGTACTGGGAATTACAGCTCTTGCAAAAAGATAAGAAAAGTAAATAAAAGATATGTAAGTGAAAGAAGTAAAAAATAAATTGTTTTGTTCACATATGACATGATTGCATATATATTAGGTTGCTACAAAAGTACTTGCGGTTTTAGCATTGTTGAAATTTGCCATTTGATATTGGAATATATTCTTAAATAAATTTGCTTATGTTATATTTCATTTTAATGTGCATTTCTCGCTTTTTTTGCTAATGACTTATTACTTGCTTTTCATTTTGTATTTATTTTAGACTATGGAAATGATGTTAGACAGAAAGCAAATTCGAGCGATTTTCTTATTTGAGTTCAATATGGTTCATAAAGCAGTGGAGACAACTCACAACATCAACAACGCATTTGGCCCTGGAACTGCTAACGAACATATGGTGGGGTGGTGGTTTAAGAAGTGTTTCAAAGGAGACAAGAGCCTTGAAGATGAGGAGTGCAATGGCTGGCCATCAGAAGTTAACAATGACCAACTGAGAGCAATCGTAGGAAAGTAAAGTTAAAAAATACATGCTACTTGATTTAAAGATTTACTATAAGACTCAGTAATCAAGACAACATAGTATTGGCAAAATAATAAATACATATATTTATTAAACATAATAGAAAGCCCATATAAGTGTAAATAAATATTGTCATCTGATCTTTGTTAATGGAACATAGACAATTCAGTGGAGAAACAATTGACTTTTCAACAAATGATGCTAGAACAATTTAAAAATCATATACAATAAAATGAATCTAGACATAGACTTTATATCTTTCACAAAAATTTACTCAAAACAGATCAAACATCAACATTTAAAATGTAAAACTATTACTGTGGGTGTGGCAATGAGTTTTTAAATACCACACCAACAGCATAATCCATGAAAGAAAAATGATAAATTAGACTTTATCGAAATTAAGAAACTTACGCTCTGTGAAACAGACTGTTATAGACTCAAAGGACAAGCCACAGATTGAAGGAAAATATTTACAAAACAAATATTTTATAAAAGATCTGCATATAATATATATATATATAAGCCTTATAACTCTACAATAAGAATGCAAACAACCCAATTAAAAGTGAACAAGGTACCTATACAGATTGCTCACCAATATATACAGATGGCAGATATACAGATGGCAAAGAAGCATATGAAAAGATGCTCAATATCATTTGTCATTAGGGAATTACAAAGTAAAACAACAGTGAGACACCACTACATCTCCACTGGAATGGCTGAAATCCTAATCACAGAGAATTCTGTTTGGTCGGAAGAATGCAGAGAAAGAAGAACTTGTATTAGTTGCTTTGGAAATTCAAAATGGTACAGCCACTTTGGAAAGCAGTTTGGCAGTTACTTTGAAAGCTACACATAATCTTATGATACAGAAATCACACTCCTAGATATTTATTCAATTGATTGGAAAACTTATATCCACAAAAATACCAACATCTGAATGTTTACAGCAGCTTTATTCAAAATAACTCCAACCTGAAGCAACCAATTGTCATTCAATAGGTGAATGAATAAACAAATTGCGCTGAATCCATATAAAGGAACAGTATTCAGCAATGAGAAAAACAGTAGCTATCAAACTATAAAAAGACATGGAGGAACTATACACACACACACACATATATATATACACACACGTACATATATATATGTATATATAAAACTAAGTCAAAAAAGTGAGTATTTCAAAAGCTCTTACCATTTAATTTCTATTCTATAATATTCTGGAAATGGCAAGAGTGTAAGGGCAGTAAAAAGATCAGGGGTTGCCACTGGTTCAGGGAGGGCAAAGGGTAAAAGCTTTCAATAGGTGAAACTTACGAGGATTTTTAGAACAGTAAAACTATTTTGTATGATAGTGTAATTGAGGATATATGGCAATAGATATTTGCCTAAATACCTAAATACTTATTGAACTTTACAGCACAAAGAGTGAACCTTAATGTGTGTAATTAAAAAAAATTAATTGGAAGGTGGAAGAACCACAGTATGGAGTGTAGAATATAAACACAAAACAAGCCAATCTAACTGTAATACTAATATGTCCAACAGCCTCACTGAAGGAAGTGGAGAAGTGATACTCAGCAACTTTTGAACTGAGTGCAGTTTTTAAGTTCAACAGGAAAAGAAAATCCACTTATGCACTGTACTCTACTTGATATAATAGTTTACTACTGGCTTAGAGACAAAAGTTCCATGCAAAACAATTCTAGATATTTTATGTAGATACTCCACCCTCCGGTAGACAATAACTCCTACTATTTTTCCAAAGGCAGCAATATAGAATGGGAAAGTGGAGAGTGGAAAGTTACTGTACAATGAAGAAACCTGGCAAGCACTACCTCAGCCTACTGATCAAGATCAAAATCAAGAAAGGTAAGTCATGATGATAGTATGCAGCTTTGTGTTGATGTGATGAAAATGACACTTACCTATCTAGTATTCCTTACTAACACTTATTAATATAACCCCAGTCTAATTAATGAAAAAAAATCAGACAAATCTCAATTGCAGGTCATTCTATGAAATACTTGATCAGTACTCCTTAAAACTAACAAGATTGTAATACAGAAAGAAAATGAGAAACTGTCATAGCCAATAGGAGCTTAGAGAAATATGACAAAGAAATGTGATGCATTATTCTGCATGAGATCTTGGAATAAAAGTACATTTAAGTAAAAGCTAAGGAAATTTGAATAAAGTATAGACTTTGGTCAATAATAGTGTAACAATATTGGTTTTATATTTGTGCTTAGAAGGACCACATTAATGTACATTAATAGCAAAAATTTATTATGGGATAAATCAGAACTCTCTGTACTATCATTCCAATTTTTCTATAAATCTATTCATAAAACTGTTCTAAAAATAAAGTTACTTTAAACAAAAAGTACATTATAAATTATGACCAGATTTGGAGACAAATCAAATTCTTGTTAAAAGTTGATCAAGAAAAATTATACAGGAGAGTAATCAATGTTTATTCCTTTTTAAAGGATAATAAAGGAGGAAATAATTGCTCCTGATTTATTATATTCTAGTGAATTAGTCAAAATAGCAGAGTCAAAATGGATCAGGAGAAAGAACAATGACATTGGACTTCTACTAATCTGTATTCCAAAGCCTTTAACTCAATTGTAGGCTATGAACTAAAGTAAACAAATTTTTGAAATTCGGGTTTTTTATGCACATAAAGGGGGAGATAATTCTTTTTCTTCATGACACTATTATGAAGATTTACTCACATAAATGTTCAAAATACTTAGCATATATTTAAAATGTCCAGTTCAATATGTGTTTCCAGTATTGATTTTCATTCACATCTTTTGTCTTATGCAAGACAGAAAAAAGTCACTAGGGAATTGCTTATGAAATGTTTCAATATTTTTTTAATAGTTGGAAAACTGAAGAACATGAGAACGTGGAAGAGAGAACTTTCTGATTGGTTTGAGAATTCTAAAGAAAAGCAAGTATCAAGGTGATATTGACTTTATAGAATGAGTTAGGAAGGATACCATCTTTCTCAATTGTGTGGATTAGTTTTTGTAGTATAGGTGTGAAAAGAAAATTACAGACCAATATCCCTCATGAATATAGATGCAAAAATCCTAAATAAAATTTTAGCAAATAGAATTCAGCAGCACATCAAAAAAATAATTCACCATGACCAGGTGGGCTTTATTCCAGGGATGCAAAGCTGGTTCAACATACGCAAGTTTATAAATGCAATTCACTTCATAAATAAAATCAAGAACAAAGACCATATGATTCTGTCAACAGATGCAGAAAAAGCATTGGACAAAGTCCAACACATCTTTATGATAAAAACTCTTAACAAAATAGGCACAGACTGCTCATACCTTAAATTTATCAAATCCATTTATGACAAACCCACTGCTAATATCATTCTAAATGGGGAAAAATTGAAATCATTCTCTCTTCGAACCAGAACTAGACAAGGATGTCCACTATCACCTCTCCTATTCAACATTGTGCTCGAAGTCCTAGCTATAGCAATCAGGCAAGAGAGGGGTATTAAGGGCATCCAAGTGGGGACAGATGAGATCAAACTCTCGCTCTTTGCCGATGATATGATATTATACCTAGAAAACCCCATGGATTCATCCAAGAGACTCCTAGGTTTGATAAATGAATTTGGTAAAGTTTCAGGTTATAAAATCAATATACACAAATCAGAAGCATTCATATATGCCAAGAACCATCAAGCAGAAACGCAAATCAAAAACACAATACCCTTTACTATAGGCACAAAGAAAATTAAATATCTAGGAGTATACTTAACAAAAAATATGAAAGATTTATATAAGGAGAACTAAGAAACACTAAAAAAAGAGATTGCAGATGATTTAAACAGATGGAAAAATGTACCTTGTTCATGGATTGGTAGAATCAATA
>VBSM01001562.1:28976170-29046545 GCA_008086735.1 Cheirogaleus medius | reverse complement strand
GGAATATTACTCAATTCTAAGAAACGACAGTGAGCTAGCACCATTCATGCTATCTTGGATTAAGCTTAAGCTCGTTATCCAAAGTGAGGTTGCACAAGAATTGGAAAATGGGCTACACATCTACTCGCCATCAAATTGGTACTGAGTGATTAAAACTATGGTGCTCAAATGGTGGTAGTGTTCACCAGGGATTCAGGGGGAGGGGGGAGACCCACATCTTAGGGATGTGGTGAGCATTGTGCGGGGGGAAGGACATACCTCTAACCCTTCTTAGGGAGAGGCAAAGATATACAATGTAACCAAAATGTAAAAAAAAAACAAACCTTTTATCGGGTGGTGGGCAGGTGGGAAGGGGGAGGAGGAGAAGGCTGTATACTTACATAATGGGTGCGGTGCGCACCACCTGGGGGTTGGACACGCTTGAAGCTATGGCATGGCGGGGTGGGGGAGGGATGGCAGGGGCAATATGTGTAACCATAACAATATTTGTACCCCCATAATTTGATGAAATAAAAGGAGGAAAAAAAAAGAAAAGCAAGTTCACCAATTTCCCTTTTCTTACTGACTGGATATGACATGCAGGAAAAATAGGCAATACAAAAAGCTAAAGTAATTCTTTGTGTAAACTTTTAAAGAAATTAACCCTTTTAATATCTTTAGAGTTAGGATTTTCTTTGGAATTACAAAATGTGCTTGACCTCTGACTTTAGCTAGCTCCTAATATAACACGTGTTGATCATTTGTGCCCCAAATGCCACTGGCTGTATCAAATGTAATGTATCCCATCTCACTGAGATGAAGATGCGATCTTAATTTGAGAAAAACTGAGTTGCTTCAGTTCATTTTACTGATTTCTGTTTTCAAAATTCCAGTCTAATATATGTGCATATGTATATATATATTTATATATACATATATATGCATATCCTATATATGGTACATAAGTTTAATAGATATGAATGTATACAAATATATGTATAATCATATGTACATGTACATCTATATGCATATATCTAACTATATATTTATGTATGTCTTTGCGACCTTCTTTTTCTTAATAAGTTCAGCCTTGAATTAGATTTTCATAGATTATGATGAATGGCTTCTACATAGCTTGGCCATTCAAAAGTTAATATGGAATTTAAAGTATAAGAGTAAAGTGTCTCCATTTAAAAAATTTTAAAAATATTAATAATGATTGCACCTCTACAATAATATCATGATAACCAATGGTGTGATGATAAAAATGGTTTTAACAGATAAAAAATTATATTTATTCAGGGCACATTTCACTGTCCAAGTGTATGGTTGGATTTCATTAGTACTTCATTACACTAATTGCACTTAAGAGCACTTAAAATAATCACAGAGTACTCAGACTTGGAATGTTTCTTTAATTTTTAAATAAATTACTATTAATTTATGCAGATTTATGTATCAAATATTTTATAGTATATTACTGGGCAGGAAATTATATTCCTGATGAACTTAGATAAGTAATGGGTGACCTGCTTTTGGAGGCACTGGGAAAGCTCCCACCTAATATCCAAGTTCAAGTGTATCCACCATTGATGAACGTCTCAAATTCTACTTTCTTAAAACTTATGGCATTGTTGTTTTTATAATGCCTATATTCCTGGAATAGGTCATCTTTAAGCAGATATTTTTTACATGTAGTGAGTTAAGAAACTGAAAATAGGTTCAATCATTTCAGAGAAAAATCAGTGACAACACTTGCCTCAGGAGGGCAAAATGTATAGCAAAACACAATAGGTTCACAAAAATGGGAAAATCGAAGTACTGAGAAACTTTCTCCTACTCTACAGTTTTGTCTAGTTGCAAACTTAAAATAGCAACCTGTCTGCTACTATCATGGGACACTGGATACTTTTGCAAGCAGTTCCAGTAGTTTCAGTTGCTGAAAGTAAAGCTTATTTCTCACAGCCTTAGGTATCAAAAAAATTAATACAGCAAAGGAGAATAAAGGAAGAATGAATTGTGTGGCAATCAGACCTCCATCAAGAATAAGTCCACATTTATATCATCAATATTATTTATTATTAATATTATATGATTTATATTATTAGCATAATAATACACATTAATACACATCCCTATAAATGTGGGATGGATATATAGGTAGATAGATATGCATCTATATAAGATTTTATGTGGCAAAAATATCTAGCTGCTAAAAAAGATTGAAACCCAGTAGTCTCCAGGAATTGCTGTCTTAGGGCACTTAGTTTAAGACTGTCTTTACCTACATTTTCTTTTAGAATTCTTATGGTTTCATCCCTTACATTTAAGTATTTTATCCATCTTTAATTGATTTTTGTGAGTGTTGAGAGATAGGGGTCCTGTTTCATTCTTCTACATGTGGCTATCCAATTTTCCCAGCACCATTTATTGAATAGGGATTCTTTTCCTCAGTGTATGTTGTTGTCTGCTTTATCAAAGATCTACTGCTTGTACATAGATGGTTTTATATCTGGGTGCTCTGTTCTGTTCCATTGGTCTATGTTTCTATTTTTGTGCCAATACCATGTTGTTTTGGTTACTATAGTCATGTAGCATAGTTTGAAGTCTGGTAATGTGGTGCCTCCAGATTTGTTCTTTTTGCTTCAGATTGCTTTGGCTATTCGGACTCTTTTCTGGTTCCAAACGAAGCATTTTTTCTAGATCTGTGAAGTATAACATTTGTATTTTGATGGGGATAGCACTGAATCTGTAAATCACTTTGGGTATTATGGACATTTTAACATTGTTGATTCTGCCGATCCAAGAGCATGGTGTGTTTTTCCATTTGTTTGTGTCATTTGTGATTTCTTTTCTCAGTGTTTCATAGTTCTTGTAGAGATCTTTCATCTCCTTGGTTAAGTACATTCCTAGGCATTTTATTTTCTTTGTAGCTATTGTGAATGGCATTGAGTCTTTGATTTGATTTTCAGCTTGACTGTTACTGGTATATAGAAATGCTACTTATTTTGGTATGTTGATTTTGTAATCTGAGACTTTGCTGAATTTATTTATCAATTCCAGGAATCTCTTGGTGGAGACTTTGGAGTTTTTTAGATCTAAGAGCATATCATCAATGAGAAGTAATAGTCTGACCTCCTCTTTCCTTTGGATACCCTTTACTTCTTTCTCTTTCTTGATTGGTCTGGCTAGGACTTCCAGCACTGTGCTGAATGGAAGTGGTGACAGCGGGCACTCTTGTCTTATTCCAGTTCTTAGGACAACTGCACTAGAATGTTTATTGCAGCAAAACTCACAATTGCAAAGATGTGGAATTAACCCAAGTGCCTATCAATTCATGAGTGGCTTAACAACAAGTGGTATATGTATACCATGGAGTACTACTCAGCCATAAAAAGGATGAATTAATGTATTTTGCAGCAATTTGGATGGAACTGTAGATCATTATTCTAAGTGAAGTATCTCAAGAATGAAAAAACAAACATCACATATACTTTCTAATAAATTGGAACTAATGAGGGGTACAAATGTGCATAGAGGGAAGTAAAAGTCATTGGAAATCAAACAGGGGGAAGAAGGGAGGAAGAGAGGTGCAAAAACCTACTGAAAGGTTTTTGAACAATGAACACTATCCGGGTGATGGGCACACTTATAGCCCTGACTGAAGCATTACAAAAGCTATCCATGTAATAAGAACACTCGTACCCCCTTAATATTTTGAAATAAAAATAAAAAAGATTACCTGTAATGCTTAAAAGATAACATAGCTTACCTTAACAAAACTGCATTGAGCCATACCTAAAACATGAAGCACTGTGACTTTTATGAGAACTTTTTTATTTGTCTTTCTCTGTAAACCTGTGTAGTAGTAATGTTCTGATAACCAAATTGGATGTTTTCATGATGGGAGATTGACTAGTACTCAATATTTAGAAAGAAAACTGGACAAAATGATGTCCTAATTCTGGCAATAATATAAAATATTTAACATTTTATTCAATCTAAATGTAGTAATCACCTTAAAATTATTCTTATGGCAATAAAATATTGCCGAAGAAGCAGCCTGTTTCATTAGAAACTGACAATTCAAGCAATGACACCTTCATGCCTAAAAGGGGAATGAGGGGTTGGGGAGAGGGACAATAGGGATTCCATCACTTAATGAGCTACAAAGGGAGCAACCAATGAGACACAATGACTCCCTGAGCTTAACATGCTGTGGTGAGGGTAGTGGAAGAGGGTGTTCTGCCAGAGTTAAAAAGACGCTAAGATTTTAGGCTTTTATAAGGGAAACCAGAGAAGCTGATTCATTAAAGGTTCCCATTGAGAGATAAACCAGAAAGCCATAAAAAAAAACCAAAAAAAAACCTACAGGAGAAGGGAAAGAGAAAGGAAATGGAGACAGAACTGGCTTCCACATTTAAATGCATCCATTATCTAACATGAGCCTGTAGCTCTATAGCTACTGTCTGTTATAAAAGAGACCAAAATAAATATAACAAAACTTATAATTGATTTCATAATGATTACTCAGTATAACATAAAGTTTCTATTGCTTTTCCAAAAATATTCCCTAAAAGTATATTAGTTTTAATTTCCATGGTTATTATGTTTTAAAAGGTACTTTAGATTTAACAGATAGAATAAAGAGATCTGCCTATTTTATATTAAAAACTTGGAAGCTTGTGGCAGTCACTAATCTCATACTTTTTTCTTAATACAGATTGCTTTAAATTTTGGGCGATGATACTTTTTGCCACATCCTGTGGTCCACCTCCCACATCCTATTGCTCATGTGGTAGTATGTCTGTCTTCTCCTCTTAAAGTGTAGTATTATCTACCTCAAGAGTGTATTACCTAAAAAAAAATTAATCACTGTTGTTGTAGAAATCATTTTTTGAAAAAATATTGAATAAATCATATGTATATATTTTTTCTAAAAAATTTTGAACACAAATTTAAAATCACATTCCAGGGGAAAAAAGAATCCCTATTAAAATAAATACAAACAAAAAATAGAGTGGTGTAGATTGGGGAGCCAGACAGGTTGTCTACAAGGCAGTTAATAAAGCTAGACTTCTATGCTTATTCTAAACTTCAGAGAACAAGAATCTAGAGAGTGAGGAGAGTTTAGGGGGAAAAAAATCTTCTTATTGAAAAACTAAATGTCAAATGCTTATTGTAAACGACTTGTGCTCTGAGCTCAATTGTGTCCTCCTCACAAAAATATCCATATGTTGAAGTCCAGATGCCCAGTATCTTGGAATGTGACCATATTTGTAGATAGGGTCTTTAAAGAGGTAATTAAGATTAAATGAGGTCGTTGGCGTGGGCTCTAATCCAGTGAATGGTGTCCTTATAAGAAGAGGAGATTAGAACACCGATGTATACAGAAGAAGATGATGGGAAGACACGGGAAGAAGATGAACATATACATGCCAAGGAAAGAAGCCTCAGAGGAATTCACCTTGATGACAGCTTGATCTCAAACTTCTGGCCTCAAGAACTATGAGAAAATAAATTTCTGTTGTTTAAGCCAACCAGGCTGTGATATCTTGTTATGGCAGCTCTAGAAAACTAACACAAACTTACTCTTGTCTCTCTGCTGTGATTATGAAAAGGGAAAAACTCTGAAAGATGTTCTCTCTTGCACAAAGATGATGCAAGGAAGTATAAGTTATATAAGCTAAAGCCCTTTGTCTAATTATCAAAATCTATTCACAGATGAGCTTAGTTTAATAGGGCAAGTAGCTTCAATAACAGAAAACATGTGCACACAGCACTTTTGACTCTAAGCAGCCAAGGTATATTGTGGTACCCACAGGAATTTAGAAAATGCAAATCTCCAAAGAATAATATTTTAAAGTTTTTTCATAAGGCAGGATGAATATTTAAACCATTGTAGTATTACCAAGAAATCATTAAAATTTGAAATTTAATGAAATAGTACTTCATCTTATTTTTCTGGAAGGTTGTGATTTTGTAGAAATATATAAATAAATTTAATATCTGTTAAATATTACTTGACAATTATCCTCTCCTGGGGAAAAGTATAGCTTGGTTTCCCTTATTGTCCAAACAAGGCATCATAGGACATAGACATTGTACCTAGGAGAAAATAAAGTAGCATTTACTTGGCCCATTGCAGAGCCAAAACATAACAGAAAATGTCAATCAAATTATTAATATAAATTTGTACACAATCATATGTGTGGGTTATTTCATGCAATAATGCCTCTGTTTCCTCACGACACCTAGGGTTCTGGAAGGAACAAAATGCATATTTAATTGGCAAGACCTAATATCAGTGAGCAGGACATCTGCTAATCTCCGAGAATGAATGATTGCACATTTCCAAGATTTTCCTGAAGAGAAGGACAAGGACATAGAAAATACTTCCCCAGTCAAACTTTATGAAATTTGTCTATAAGCTGCTACTATTATCTGAAAAGGACATAGGATACTGGAATTTCAGTAATTTCAGAAGACCAACCATCTCCTAGAGAGAAATTCAAGATGCAAGGAGAGCAAAATACTCATTGACAGTTCGTGTTGAAGTTAAAGACAGAGCTGTGATTGAAACGCAAGTCCCTAGTCTTTCATTTCTTTTCTCATTACATTTGCTTCGCACCTAATCTACTGTTGAAGAAAATTTTTAAAGCATAGCCAAGACTTTTAAGGCTTAGCATTCCTGGTTTCAGGATATCTAAAGAAGGCATATCTTCTCCAAGATAAAAAGGCTTTTCTTCATTCCACTGCAGTCAGTACAAGAAGCTCTGGAGATAAAAGCCTTGCCCCAGAGTTTGCCTTGACTTGTACAAGGTTGAACCTCTGAAGTTTGAGTCATCTATCACTTTTCCTTTCATTCCATTTACCCCTATATATGATTAAACTTAAGTTTGTTCTGAAAGGCAGTAAGCAAAAAAAAAAAGCCTCCCTCCCAATAAAAATACACTAGAAACCACTCCTGTGAATCATTCTTCAGGTCCTAGGTTTCTTACCTACAAAAGAAAGATAATAATTTTCAACCCCATCATCTTCCAAGTCTATTTTAGCTTAAATAAAAATGTTTAAAAATGCAGCATATAAACAATTATTTACTAATTCCACAAAGAATTAAATCTTTTCAGTTGTGATTCAGACGCAGCCTTGTCAGCATCTTTACTTAGTTCTTATTTTTAACGGCATCCACATGCCTTTTGGCATGAAATTTGCTCAGGTACTACCGAACATGGCCAGAAGTAAAGCCTGACGTACTGTGTGGGAATGCTTTACTGGGCATGTTCCTAATCAATATTAAACTAGACTTTGTAATGAAGATGGCACAGTCTAAGCTGTACACACTGTGAACATATCAACATTTGGAAATTTCTAAAATGGACATGAGCCTGTGAAGCTCACGAGCCTGGGGAACTGCTGCGTCTAATGGCAGAAATGACCACAAAATGTATTCATACTGAAAACTGCCTTAGGGAGTATACTGGTTTCCTATTTGCTACTATAACAAATTAGCATAAATTTAGTGGCGTAAGACATCCTAAATTTATTATCTTACATCTCTAGAGTTCAGAAGTCCAAAGTGGGTCTCACCTGGCTAAAATCAAAGTATCTGCAGGGTTGTGTAACTTTCTGAAGGTTTTAGGGGAAAATCTACTTTCTTGCCTTTTCCAGCTTTTAGAAACTGCCCCTATTCCTCGGCTGTGGCTCCCTTCCACCTTCTAATCCAGCAATCACCATTCAAGTATTTCACAATCCACATCACCGTGACACTGACACCTCCTAACTTTTTTGCAGTTAAAGACTACCGTGATTACACTGGGCCCACCTGAATAATCCACTATAATTTCCCTATCATCAAGTCAGCTTATTAGCATCCTTAATGCCATCTGCACCCTTATTTTCCCTTTACCATGTAACATAACATATTCACAACTTCTGGGAATTAGGATGTGGGCATCACAGGGGATCATTTTCCCTCATACTTGTGGAAGAATTCTTAGCAGAAAGAGCTCTACAGCAACACAAAATAAATACAATAGCTATAATGCTAAACATTTTGCCTGGAAGAAAGAGAAAACAAAACATAACCAAAAAAAGAAAAAAATACAGTGAAAGTATAAGTGGTTTGTGGCTCAGTAATCACGGATGAGAGGTCAACCCAACTTCAAAGCCACACTGGTTGTCATGCCCACACCTGGAAAGCCTGCCTATACAACCTCCATTTGCAGCTTCAAAATATGACATCCTAGTGACCTGAGAATCACCAAGGAATTTTTGGAAGAGTAGGAGAAAGGAGAATGATGTCATGTGGTAGCCAGAAAGACTACAAATGAGAAACACTCGTGAAATTGTGTTAGCGGATGCTGATGCTGAGATAGAAATTTGCTATTGTATACCTCTCCTGGTCATTTATTCTTAACTCTGACTCCACAACAAAATAATCTTTATGGATTTTAAAAACATGGAATATTTAATTCCTTTCTCAAAGAATTAAACTCAGTGGGCCTGGATGTTGAGATATACGATGCCAAGTTTGTGAAGCTCTGTCAATTTAGTCCCTGAGCTTCTTAAGTTCAAGGTCTATATCACTGTTCTCTGTGCTTCCAACATCTATCACAGTGCCTGGCATGTTACAGATACTCAGTAAATGTTAGTGTAATGACCACATTATTACAGACTGTGCTGATGTGGTTTTGGAAAACGGTTATACCTTAAAAGATAATTTCCGCTTATGCTGTTTTTCATTACTATGCAGGGATTCTAGCTATTGGCACGATATTCTGCCAATGTTGAGATTTTTTAAAAACAAATCGTGTTAGAATTATGAAGTTGGTACAAATGGCAGGCATTCCCTGGGAATCCCATCTACAACACCTGTACCACTTCCCCCTCAGTCCTCTTACCCTGCTTTATTTCCCCAGAACCTCTTGACATGTGTTTGTCATTTTGTTAAGACTCATCATTACAATGTAAGTCCAATAACAGGTGGGATAATGTTAGCTTCCATACTACTTTATGCTCGGGATCTATGTGCCTCCTGAGAAGTATGTTCTCAATGAATATTTATTTAATGAGAAAAGTATATGATAGAATTAATCATTATAAAAATTATCTACCATTACATTGTGCAGGTCAAAAGCTTTCTAACTGAAGATAAAAGAAGAAAGTACTCAGGAGCCATAGGAGCTTTAACATAGCTCCTTTGCAGTGTAATGCTAGAATCAGGCTGAAGCAAAGGCTGTATCTTTTTATTCTAACGTAGATTCCTCTAAACTGTAGAGGAAAAGTCACACACAGAAGCTAATATTATCCTTTTAGAAACATTATTTCAATTATAATTTTGTAAGTGAGTTATTAATTTCTTACACTACAACATGCTGTTTAGTCTATTATATTTTAATACACACTGAATTTAGCTAATATTTTAATCAACTCATCAAAATCACTCTTATGGTGTTGATCAACCTGTGGTTCATCAAACCATAAGAATGCATCCAGGAAAAAAAAAGACAAAAAGACTATGGGAAACTGTATAGGAGAATAACCCCCCCACACACACACACAAAAGCTTTATAAAATCATTCAACAACAAAAAGAGAGTAATTAAAAGATAAATGGAAGGTGAGAGTATCGATTAAAAGATATTTTAAAAACATATCAACAGATATATGAACTTCTTTAGATTTTAAATGGCTACGTGAGTGTTTTGGTTTTTAAATAGGGCTTAGCCTCTTTTAAAATAGCAGAAAAATAATGAATATAGCACTTCCTCAGGGTTAGGATGGAGTAGAGATAGAAGTGAAGGGAATCAGGTGCTGCTGGGAAAGCAGGTCAGTTACTTTATGTCATTTAAACCACACAGAGAAGGAAAACCATAGAAAGGGCTAAAAAAGAGTCAATAATCTGAAAAAAATATATATATTTAAAGCCTGAATGTCTTTCTGAGGTTCAAAAAGAGGTAGAATTGCAGTATAAACTGAGATACTGAAGGATAAGAATCTGTTACCAGAAATTAGGATAAATGACTTTTAAGATTTCTGAGATGGCATGTCTTTGAGTCCAGCTGGTTATTACATAGTGGGTGACTGAAGAAAATAGGAGAGATTTTTAGTAGCTTTGGGGTGAAAGATCTGTGAGGTGTCTTTTAGGTTAATGCAGATGACCCATGAAACCAGTCAAAAACTGGGATGAAAATTAAGAGCCAATCATCAAAATCATATGCCAATATGCTGGATCAATCATTACATTGGAGAAGTTCTCTGTTGTTGCTTACATATAGATCAGCAAAAAAGGAGAGAGCTATGGACACTGCTGACCACAGCAACCAAACGTGAGGTAGATCTCTTGCATATTAAAATATAATTTAAAAATAGGGCCAGGTACAGTGGCTTATGCCTGCAATCCCAGCACTTTGGGAGGCTGAGGCAGGAGGGTGACTTAAGGCCAGGAGGTCAAGACCAGACTGGGCAAAATAGCAAGACCCCATCTCTAAAAAATTTTTTAAAAAATAGCCAGGAGTGGTGCAGGACACCTATAGTCCCAGCTACTCAGGAGGCTGAGGTGGGAAGATCGCTTGAGCACAGGAATTTGAAGCTATAATGAGCTACGATTGCGCCACTGCACTCCAGCCTGGGCCACAGAGTGAGAACTTGTCTCTAAATGAATCAATGAATGAATAAATAATAAATAAATAAAATCATGATTACCATATTAATATGAAATAAACATATGTGAAGGAATTGTTTCTACTTATTAATTAATGAGGGAAACAGTGAGATGTTCAAACCAGTCTAAAGAGAATTTACAGTGCTAGACAATATTAGGATAACTGGGTAATGTCCAGTAGGACCAACAACTCTAATCCCTGGGGTGACCAGTTCCATTTGGAGAAATTTACAGGTTATCATGCAACTTTTCTAATACCTGGATTTTTAATAAATACAACATAACAAGTGAACTAATTATATTATCTTTCCCAAGATAATTCTCAGGTGGCTTTTGCTCCTTTTATGACATTAGAAGATGTTTCATCCAAATTTGCCTTATTTCAAAAATTATTAATAATTATACTGGCAAATAGAGGCAATAATTACTCATTCTAAGGTACTAACTTTTACATAGAGGTTTACACAAAAGATAATGAAGCTTATATAAAACAGCCAACAAAACCTGGACCTCAAAAGCATTATCTAATCACTTATCAAAAGCTTTTTAATAAAACAAAATTAAGAACAAAATTTTTAGCCTGTTCTCTATCTTTATTGTTGCTATTCTAGTCCAAGTCACTATAATGTCATCTTATATTTGTTCTTCTTTTTATTCCATTATTTGTTTCAATGCCACATTGCTGGTTTCTTCCTCAAAGATGCCTTCCCTGAACTTTTATATATCTACTAGGCACTTTCTATTGAAAACTCTATCTCCCTTTATTTTTTATAGGTATTACTGTATATTTCCTCATTTATGTGCATATTTATTTGCTTATTGTTTAACTGTTCCCTTTTCCAAGAAAAAGTAAACTACAATTCAGTATAAACATTGTCTCAATCTTAATCACGCTCTGTATTTTCAGTGTCATTCAAAATGGTGCCTGGCACAGAGAAGGTGCTTAATAAATACTTGTAGAAAAGAGAAGGATCCCAGTCCTATCAGTTTTGTAAACAACATTAATAACTATGATGAAATGTAATCATATTTCTAAGCAAAATTCTTCTGCAGGATCATTAGAGTTACAACTTTTGCAGACAGTAACACATCCATGAAATGCTAGTATCTAACTGAGCACGGATTTACCCTCATATTCAACCATCTAATGCTCTACTCCATTTAGCCATCTTCATTTCTGGTAATGAGAATTAGTGTGATTTTATCTTGCTTCATGGCTAGGAAATGCTTTAGCGGTACAAATCCTTCACTGTGGCATTATAGATACTAAGTATTCAAGCTTCTATGGAGAACTAAATTGCAAGAAATAGCTTGAGGGAAGTTGTCTGAGACTACGAAAAGAAGAACAATTTTTTTAACAATATTCCTAACTCCCAAGAAGACAAGTGTCTTCTAAAAGCATTTACCAAAATCAGCTCATGAATTCGTGATAATATGACGTTCATATAGGATATCACTGTGTTCTCTAAAGTAGGAATTTAGGATCCAAAAATGACAGCTTCCATTCTACAGCTTCATAGCAGGCAGCTAAGAATCATGTAGAGAACAACATGTACTCACTTGCTCATCTGCGACTTTACTTCGAAATGACTATAGCTAGAAGAAGAAGTTGGGAAAACCCTATCAGACATTGGTCTAGGCAAAGAATTTTTGAGGAAGACCCCCAAGGCAATCACTGATGCTGTTGGATGGAGGGCAGGCGGGAGGGGGGAAGTAGTGTAGAGTTACATAATGTGTGCCATCCGCACCACCTGGGGATTAGACTCGCTTGAAGCGCAGGCATGTGGGGGGGAGGGGGGGAGGGGCAATGTATGTAACCCAAACAATATTTGTACCCCCATTACAAGATGGAATAAAAAAAAAAAAATAATAAAGTGCATATGATATGGATCTGAGTAGTAGTTATTTTGCTATTTCCCTGAACAGCATAGTATATCATCAGTGACACTGTTTTTAAAATAAGTCAATGAATTATACAAAAAAGTAGTTAAATCACAAGCGTATAACTCAACACATTTTCACCAACCAAACACTCTTATATTTTTATTTTTAAAGTAACTATCAGAGTAATGCAAATGAAAGCTACAATGAGATGCCACTTCACAATTCATTAGCATGGCTACAACAAAAAAAGATAGCTAATAACAAGTGTTAGCAAAAATATGGAGAAATTTGAAGACAGGGAAGTACTACAAAATATTTGAATAAGAGCATAATCTGAGTAAGAATATGATAGTTGAGGGCTTATATATCAAATCTAGATACAGGGTATTCTTCTTTCTGTAAATCAAGGTGATGATTTGATTCTTGAATTTATATGTATGCAGTTAAAATAGGCTGATTAAGAAGATACAGACTAAATGATAAATTTATTAAATCATGTTAAAAACCTTGCTTTGTTATCATCATTTGGGAATCATTTAATTTGTATAAAATGTCATTCAAATTAATTTGATGTCATTATATTACTTTACTAAATTTATGCATAAATATAAATTAAATTATTTTGATGAATTAACAAAGACCCAAGAATTATAGTATTTTAGCTCTATAATACATGCTCTAATTTCCCTAACTGAAAACTTACCCTGTAATATTCCTTCCTATTTTCTATTACAATGGCTGTCAAAATATGGTTTCTAGATCAGTACCATCAACATGACTGGAAAATGTCTTGGAAATAATATAGTTTTTCAGATCCCACTTCAGACTGACTCAAACAGAAATTGAGGAGGTTGGCCCAGTAATCTGTGCTTTTACAAGTTTTCCAGGTGATTCCAATGCATCCTTATGTTTAAGAACCACTACTGTTTGAAATTAAATTTAATCTTTCCTTTATGTGTGCCCCAAATTCTCCACTACATATCTTCAAAAGACGTATTTGCAATGTCACATAAAGTCTACAAGAGTTTTACATTAAGCTGTCATTAAAACATATTATAGTATAGTCGTCCTTTGATATCATGGGAGATGGGTTCCAAGACCCCTGAAAGTACCAAAATCCACATATACTCAAGTTCATTATACAAATGCCATCGTACTTGCATACGACCTACTTATGCAAATTATTCTCCATACTTTAAATTAGCTCTAGGTTACTCATACCTAACACAATATAAGTATTTCATAAATAGTTCTTAGATGTTATATTGTTATCTATTATTTTTATTGTTGTATTGTTATTTTTATTTCTTAATTTATTTTTAGAATATTTTTGATCCTCAGATAATTGAATCTGCAGATGTAGAATCCATGAATATGGAGAACCAACTGTAACATTAATTATATTGTGTTAGTTATATATTTGGTTTACTAGTTATGGGGCTATGATAACTAGAAATAATTTTTTAAAAGTTTTGTTTTTGCTATATAACAGTTTATTTTTATATAATATGGCATAAGAAGCTAAAAAAAGATGCTTTGGTAGTGAACAGATTTGGAACCACTGACAAGTGCTTTTATTTATTTGCAACAATCTTGTATTATTTATAATTACCATTCATTTTTTCCCCTTTGATTTTCTTTAAGGTTTGAACTTTTAAACAAGGTGGACTCCCTAGAGTTCCTTACATTTTGCTCAAGGTGTTTTTGACTGCTAACACTTAAATTATCATTTTACTTTTAAATTTAAAAAGCAAAAGTGAAAAATATTTTAAAGACTTATCTTTAAGTAGCACGATCATTTTTATAAAATGAATGGTGTTTTTTGTTTGACTCTTTGTGGCAAATATACATAACATAAAAATTCCATCTAAACCATCAGTAGGTGTTCAGTAGTATTCAGTACATTCATACTGTTGTGTGTTATCCAAAACTTTTTCATCTTTCAAAACTAAAACCCTATAATCATTGAACAACAACTTCCCATTTTCTTCTCCTCTCACCCCTTGTCAATTACCAGTCTACTTTCTGTTTTCAGAAGTTTGACTACTTGAGATGTCTCATTTAAATATAATCACGCAGTACTTGTTTTCTGTTATTGGCTTACATCACTTATCACAACGTCCTAAGGTTGATTTATGTTGTAGTATGTGTTAGAATTTCGTTCCTTTTAAGCATAAATACTATTTCATTCTGTGCACATACTCCAGTTTGTTTATCCATTCATCCATCAATGGACATTTGGGTTGTGTGTTAGTCAGTTAGTCAGGGATGCTGTAACAAAATACTAACAACTGGAAAGATTAAACAACAGAAATTTATTCCTCAGTTTTGGAGGCTGAAAGTCTAAGATCAAGGGGCTGTCAGGGTTTCTTTCCCCTTTACATCTCTCTTTGCCTTACAGACAGCTAGCTGCTTTCTTGCTATGTCCTCACATGGCTTTTTCTTTGTGGGTGCATGTTTCTAGTGCCTCTTCCTCTTTTTATAAGGATATCAGTCTTATTGGATTAGGGCTCCATCCTTATGACCCCATTTAATCTTAATTACCACCTTAAAGGCCCTATCTCTGAATACAGTCCCATTGGGGGGTTAGGATTCCAACCTCTAAATTCTGGGGGGACACAATATTGTTCATAGCAGGTTGCTACCACCTTTTGGCTATTATGAATGATGCTGTGAGTAATATAGATGTACAAATATCTCTGAGATACTGCTTTCAATTCTTTTGGATATTTACCCAGGAGTGAAATTGCTGGGTCATCTTTCTAATTTTTTGAGGAACCACTATACTGTTTTCCACATAGCCAGCACCATTTTACATTTGTACCAACAATCCATAAGGGCTCCAATTTCTCCACATCTTCACTAACATTTGTTTTCTTTTTTTTTTTTCTTTTCTTTCTTTTTTTTTTTTTTTGATAGTATTCATCCTCATGGATGTCAGGTGATATTTCATTGCAGTTTTGAATTGCATTTCCCTAAATAAGTGAATGTTTTAAAAATGTTTTATTTAGCATTAAGTGAAAATAATGATTTTATACCACTGTTGTTTAGAGCATGTTATGAATTAGAATTGGATATGCAGTTCACTATGGATGGATTCTACTGGTCAGTGCAAGTGGTGAATTCAATATTAACTGTGCTCTAAGCGTGACACAAAGCTAGAAGAATACCTTCAGCAAAATTCAGTTTATAAACTCCATTGCATTCATGCCATTAATATTGGTTTCTTTTAGTTTGATTAAAAGCTTTGCTAGTCCCTGGACTTTTCCCCCTACTCTGGATTATCATGGAAGCATAACTGTTAAATTACTACAAAACTGACCCTCTATTCTCCTTCTCATCTTGAGTAGACATTGAATTCCCTAGAATTTCAGAAATTTTGCGTTTCAACAAAGGAGAATAATTATGTTAACATGGCAGATTGTGTCTCACTTATACCTTATAATTATAAATTAATGATTAAAGATCAATTTCTAAATTAGTAACTAAATGACTATAAAACATGCATTGTATAATCTGTCTTAAAATATCATTCTTTAGTGAAATGTTTACATAGAAATTTTAACTGCAATATAATTTAAAATATGTATATCTAATTACTGTGTTTTAACGCTATTTAATCATGTTATAAAGTTTCTGATGTATATTTCAATCATCTTTCCCTAAAGTGAGCTATGTAATTATAGTAATATCTATTTGAGAAAAAATAGCTGTATTGAACTACAGGAAGAAGTCAAAAATATAATTTATTTTCACTCAGTTAATAAAGATAATTCCTATTATAAAGGGAATGAAAGGAATGGTAGTATCAATTGTGAGTTTTTATATTTTTTCTTACTTTCAGTTTCCTTAATACCTGATCATGTATCTTTTCATTTTGTGAGTGTGTGCGTATGTGTTTGTGTGTGAAGGCTGAGACAATAGTACAATTGACTTTATTATTTCACTTAACTAAAAATAAAAAAAGCAAGGCTTTTTTACAGAATATGTATAGTAGTTATAATCAAAACCGATTTTCAGTCTTTAGGTTACTGTGTCTAAGTACATTTCTTAGCATATGTTCTTGAGTATAAGTATTGTTCCTACAGAGGCTTACCTTCACTTTGTAAATTTTTCAATTTCCAAATAGCTGTCATGGCTTGTTTTAGACTATAGCTCTTTTTCCCCACAAGTTATTCCAAAGTGCTCCAACTATAAATCATAGAAACATCTGCAAGGCTGGTATCAATATGAAATATGTTTTAACTGAATATATTTAAGTTTCCACTGCAATTAAGTCAAGGTTGCCAAGGTGTTTTATAGACACTATAGTGCACATTTTGTTGGATAAGCTTATTAGTTTCCACGTACTCAAAGGAAAAGTTACATATTTATTCTAAAATAAAAATCTCAATCATACTATTCACCAATATTTATGCTTCCACTCAAAAACTGTATCATAAAAAAATCTTAGAAAACTTTTTGGGTATATCATGGTTGTTTATCAGTGTTTAGCTCTAGAAAAAAGGACTTTCATTTAAGTGATGGAAGGAATCTACACATAAGTTGCAGAATATAACTTTTACCTGTTAATATTTCTACCTAAGATTCAAAACATCTGAATAACCATCTTATCACCAAAACATAATTCTGATATTTAATCATAAGAGTAATGATTTACCAATGAACAATAAATTAATAGGCAAGTTTACATATGCAAATCATTTTAAGTGATAAAACACATATTAATTAATATTTTAGAGCAAAAATAGAGGTAATTTTTCTTTAAATGAAATACCAGAAACATGCTGGTCTTTCATTTCTACATAAAGAATTTTGTTTTCCTGTTCTAGCTAAATAACATGGAAGCAAGTGTTATATTGATTTTTCTAAGTAATGTTTCAGTAGAAAATATAACAGATATATAACTCTGATATAATAACTCTTAATAATAAGCTTAATTTCATAGTTTAATTAAATTATTACTTAATATCATGCTGTTTTGGATAGTTAAATGTACAACTAATATATAAATTTGAAAAACAAACTAGCATAACTACAAAACACATTTAATTATTATATTTTGAAATGGTGAGTTCTTAATTTTATTACATTATCCGATTTATAAAGACACTAAGTTCTGAGAAAATAACTATATATTCTCTGTATTGAGACCTTACATTCTCATTTTTCTCCGTATTGATACCTTACATAATTGGTTAGCCCTATAAATCTTAGATTCTGCTTCTTGGTTTATTTAAACTGAGACGTTTATATAAATATTATTGATTACTCTAGAAATACAGAAATTTTAAATTTTTTTCAAAAATTTTAAAGGAGTGCTTATTTCTGTTTTGAAAACTGATACCCAATTCAATCTTTCTGATGACAATTCTTACCCTAATACTTGAGTTGAACATGGATCTTATAAAGTCAGAACTTTATGAACAATCATTTTTTACTCCCTTGTTCTTTTCCTACTTTGGGAAACTTAGTAAATATTTACAGTTAATTAAGAAGACATTAAAGTTCATGTGCAATATATACCACTTAAAAACTCTTATTTGTCATCACATTTTCCCAAACTGAAAGCCTGATGGCATTATTCAAATATAAAAACAGAAATTTTTGTCTTTAGTATTGCTATGTTATTTTAGTTATTTTCTTGCTATAGTTTAAACTTAATATATTGCTTAGATGCCCATAACCTTGAAATTTTCAGTCAAAAGAACTCAACTAGTCCAGTTACTAAATTATCATTAATTATAACAAAATTCCTTAATCTCAAAATGTACTCCCTTTCTGAAAAGTCATTGTTTTAACATATTTGACTTTGAGGAGAATTACTGTTATCACGATATTATATTCTAACATGTAAAGGAACCTTTACATGTTTATCTAGAATAAGCAGATGATATAGAAAGGAAACTTATGATAATGTTATTGCCATGAAAACTAGCTGACTTACAACAACAAAGGAATTCTGGAGTCTAGAAGTCTGAAATCAAGATGTCGCAGAGTCATACTCTCTCTGAGAGTCTAGGTTGAATCCTGCTTTGCCTCTTCTCAGCTTCTGTATTGGCTGGAAAGTCTTGATATTTCTTCACTTGCAGCGATATTAGCACAATCAATCTCTGTTTCTGTCTTTATACGGCTGTTTTCGCATCTCTTTGCTCTATGTATTTCTATCTCTGTGTCTAAATATCCTTTTTTTTTAAATGAGGACACTAGTTATATTTAGTTGAAGCCCACTCTAAAGACTTCGTTGTAACTTGACTTCCTCTGTAATGATCCTATTTTTAAATACAATCAAGTATTAAGGGTTAGGACTTCAACATATCTCTTTTGGGGACACAATTCAACCTGTAATATCTTAGATCTAGATAGTGGCCATGGTAATTGAGATAAATGAAAAGATTTCAGAAATATTTAGGTAGAAGATGTAATTTCATATACATCCCAAAAAAGATAATGTTTTAACTTATATATGATATAATTTTAACATATTCTAATGATCAAATAGCTAGAAATAACATTTCTAATTTACCAAAATTCATGACTTCCCTAACAGCTATTTAAGAGATGTGCTTAGAACTTTCCCATTAAAACTATTTAATATAAGCTCTTGAATCACTTGCTATATTGTCTTATAAATATTTGTAGGTTTATTTCTTTCCTGGTTAGAAATGACTACAATATTGAAATTTGGCAGAACTTATTGTAAGGTCATGATAGATAAATAAGAAATAAAAATAGACAAATAATTATTTTATTGAGGCATTGTTCTCTTTTGGGCATTTGATGCAATTTATAAAACATACAAATATTCTCCAAAGTTTGAATACTACTTAGGATAGACATCTCATAGACTGTTCATTAATCTCATTAATCATGAATTATATTATTATATAATAAATTTATGAGCTCACTGGCTTTTATTAACGTATGGAGACTATCTTAGATGCAAGTAACAAAGAATAGGCAAGTACTTGCCATTCAATGAGGCAAAATATTTTTTAATTAAAAAAACTAAATTTTAATTTCAAGAGACTCATACATTGCAAAATTAAGAGACAAATGTAGACTTGATCTAAATATGGACAGTAAAATATAAACTGCTACATGTTATTGACTCTTGAGGAAGACCTCTCAAGTTTTCAGAAATTTTTCTCAAGAGCGACAGTGGTGACTGAGGGAGCCCAGCAGTAGCTGTGTGGAGTGTTGTGCGGCCACTGTCCAAAAGCCTAGCAGCAGCATGGCCATTGCTAGCCTTGTAACTAGACGTTTGGGCATCTGACTTTGGTGGCTGTATGCTGCTCAGCTTTCCTTAATTCCTGCCAATCTTCTAAGCCTGTTCTTCAGCCAAATTCTATTAGCTACCTCCTATCTTCCTATTAATTTCCTTTTCTGCTTATGTTAGAGTTTCTGTTGCTTGTAAATAAGAACCCTGATTAGTGAAGATAGAATGTTCAATATTTGAGCTTTAATCTATTTCCTTTAAATTTCCACTCAATTCCTACTCTCTAAAAGACCAGCCTCTTTCTTCCCCTGCATAGAAATCTTTTAAATAATTGTTTTCTCTTCTTGCTTAACATTCACAGACTCCCCAATTATTCCTCATAGAACATGTTTTCTAAGACTTTTACTATCTCCTCACAATTTGAAACATCAATGATTTGTTGGCATTTTTAGAATGTGATATTATGAAAATCTCAAATTTTTTTTCCTGCCCATAGAAATCCTGTTCATTTTTATGGCTAACTTCAAATATTTATTCCTTGGAAGGTTTTTTCTTTTTTCGTGCCTCAGATCAAATTAACTTTTCATTCATTTGCTTTTATGCTCCCTTTTAATTCACATTTCATTTAGATACATTATATGAATAGTTTCTTCATAAATTTACCTCTCCCAGTAGATGACAAAATTTGGTAAGAACTGTATCTCACTTTTCCCCTTGTCACCTAGTGCTAATACTTTACAAAGGGATACTCTCTAGCAGACATTTGATAAACACAGTGTTTCACATGTAGTCTGAGACTTATTATTCACAGTGGTGTTTAATTAAATTAAGATTCTATGCTATAAAGCAATTTATTGGTCAAATAAATGGAATCTTTCACTTGAGTAGACACTTTGTCTTTGATATAGCTATATATACCTTTTGGCATTTCTTACTTTGAGGGAGCACCCAGAGACTTTGGGTTAAGAGATGCATCTTCCAGTTATTCTTAAGTATTTCTCCCCTATAATTATGTAATGTCTTATTGAGGAATAATTGTGCTTCAGTTAATATTCCTGTAGTTTTAAAGGTATGGCTCTTTCAATAAACCACTGTCCTCCAGATGGAGTATAAACGTTTTAGGTGGTCTAGACAGGACACTCAAAACAGTCCATACAAAGGAGCTTTGGCATCCAACACAAAAGACTAATCCTGTCTTTCAGTAACAATGTCTTAAAATATTCATGTCCAGTTCAATAATAAATACATAAATAGACAAAGAAATAAGTGACTGAATAAATTATTTCCCTTGGAGATAATACCCTTTAGATGTGTTAGGAGTAGATGGCGCCTTGTGAAATAGAATATCAGCCAGTTTTTAAAAAGTCAAACCCAATTCCTTCATTTATTTTTCTTTGTAACATGCATTACCTTATAAGATGTATTCATTTAGATCCAGGAGTTTGTTTTGCATATCACTGTATTATTAGCACTGAGAACAATGCTTAGTAACTAGTAAGTGATCAATAAAAAATTGTTGAATGAATATAATCATGGACAAAAATGTCATTTAGGCATTGCTATCCAAAGCAGAGAGACCAGCACCAAGAAAGGCCATGGGCTGGCATGTAGTAAGAAGACAGAGAGAATGCAGACAATGTGAAAAAAAAGGAAAAGAGACATTGTGGATTGTAACAGAAATATCTTCCTACATCTTCCTTTCAGCAACTAAGCTGTATATCAGCAGTCTGAGGTAAGTAATAAACTATAGAATATGCTTCCATTGGGTTGGAAATATTGAGGATACAGCCTCCTTGAGAAGGTTATATCAAAAGCTCAGTCTCATAATTCAAGTATTAAATCTCATCAAGGACCTGAAATAACTAGCCAAGCATACAACATCCCAAAAGTCTATCTAAGTTCTAGTTAATAGACACAACCTTAACACCCTTGAACAATCTGAGACATTTCTATCATATGCTTTCTATGTGTGACACGTACTTTCATTGTGGCATTTAAAAATATTGCCCCAAATTTATTGGCACATTTGTGGTGATATCTGCAGAGTTGAGAAATTGTTTTTGTGGGTTTTTTTTTTCAGTTATGTTTTGTTATTTCCTACTTGCCTTCTAAGCCTGTTGCATAGTAACTAAACATAAAGGACTCAATTAATAATTACTAGATTGATTTTCCCATTATATTTAGAATGGGAATAGACTCTTAGTCTTAGTATTGGAATAGACTCTTAGTACCATATTGTATTCCCAGTATTGCATTAAAAACTTACAATGCTATTTTAATCACTTTTTATACATCAAACTAGACTACACATGTGCCTAAAAATAGTGCTTAGAGCTTTAAGCTTTTAGTTCGAGCAAACCTGGCTGAACACAATTTGATTTACAAATTTATCTTGAAATTCAAAGAAGGAGATAACAAAACTGGAGAAAAAGCAATTTTTCTTTTCATAAAGCCTTACTACATTTTTAAAAATGCAAACTTGACAGACCGAAAATATCCCAACTGTGGTTGCTTGTATGCATAATGGCTTTATGCCACTTTTATGTTTGTCAAAATTTCTACAGAAATCACAAAACAGCTTTATTTCCTGACTTTCAAACATACCTCAAGTAAATATGCTGAGGTTGTAAACCTAATTTAAGTTCTGTGAAAAGTATTTCCAATCAGAACTCAAAAAGCAAAATATTATTTGGCTCTCTGAAGCCTACTAACTCATATGATATTAACACAGACACACACACAAATTTTGTTTTAGTTATATGACAAAGAGAAAAGTATATTAAATGCAAGTTAAATTGTAGCTAACACTACAACTTGTCAAACATGCCACGTCCCAGGCAGTGGGTTCAACCCTTTATAGATAAGACCACCGTTTCTTCCAAGCCTGTAGCCAAATACAGCCAACACTTGACAAAGCTCCTCTGTTTGTTGAAGCATGAAAGAGTGCATGGCTTTGTGATACCTTTGTATGGTGAACTATTAAAGAAATGTTACCATATGTTTGTCCAGTATATAATATAGCACCTACAAAGTCACACATTATGCCCATTTATGCTCTGCTATAAACATACATTATGCTTTTCTAAGACTCTTGCCAATACAGTAGAGACACAGTTCAGAAATTAAATTATTTTTAAGTGAATTTATCTGAGATTTAACCTTGGTTCTATTATCTCAATAGAAAGTTCTACATAATTTAATGAAAAATAATTGTATATATGTATATACGCATGTGTATTTACATATGATGTATATACCTCATTTTGGTAGTACATAACGTTATCACTCCTATTGATTTTTCAAATTTCAATTTTGCATAAGACAAAAAGTATCATTCATAAAGTATTAGTAAAAAAAAATCACTTAAAATCCCTAATGCACCGGGTAATTTGTATCTTTTATTGTCCCTAAATGTGGAAAGAGTCAATATTTAGTATTTTCATTCTATTTCCTTTTAAAAATATTTTTTTTAAATTTTAGAATAATTTTTGCTTCACAGAAAAGATGTAAAGGTGGTATGCAGATTATCTGGGTACCCTTCACAAGTTTTCCCTAATGTTAACAACTTTCATAATCATGAGGTAATTGAGAAAATTAAGGAATTAATACTAGTATATTGCCATTAATTCAACTACAGACATTATCTGAATTCCATCAGTTTTTCCACTCATGTCCTTTCTTTGTGTAAGGATTCAATCCAGGATACATTGCATTTAGCATGCTTTGCTTTTTAATAATGTACTGTTCCATAAGTTAGGTGTCCTTAATTTTTATTTTCAATAACAAATATTTTTCTTATTAAGTAGTTCCTAATGGTTGTTATGAAAACAATACCTCGATATATATTACTTATTATAATATGTATTAAATTTGTGTGAAACACTTAAAATAGTGACTTGTAAATAATAAGTGCTATAGTAATCATTTTTATATATCAATTTAATATATAGGTACTATCAGTAATGGGTGTATTATCAGAATACTTTCCTATTACCTCATTTGCTATCTCAAATGATATGCTACTTTTCATTGCTTATGTCACAAAACTAATGGCAAATAAAATTGACATATTTAACTGAAGCTTAATCTTTATCTCCATGCAATTTTTTAAGAATCCCAAGACATATGTAGCAATATGCAAAAGAGATATCAAATTTCCTTACAGTAGTGTCTAAAAAGACTCTTGACAATGTCTTCTTTCAAAATTCTCAATTATAATAGCTTTTCCTGTACAATGCTAAACAATGATACATGTCAGGCTTTGCAATATTTGAAATATTATAGAAAGAACCCATCAATAAAATAAAAGAAAGCTACACAGTAGGGAAAATCTTTGAAAGGTTTCCAAAATTTTTCTAATTCTTTTCAAGAAAATAAGGGAAACTCCAGAGACTTGCATGTGTATTTACTCATGCTCAAGAGAGATGAGAAAATTCATTCTGCTGACATGAGATTTTTTTGTATTTTTTTTTGTTTTGTTTGTTTTCCCACTCCTATACATAATCACTTTGAAGCTCATGGCAAGGATGAAAGAATAAGGATGGTATCTTCCAAATAATATTTTCTGATAAGTATTAAATACATTAAAATTTCAGAACAGCCTAAATTTTTTTAAGTTTAATGTTCCACTCGTGAACTGTGATGACAAACATCTTATTTGATAACAATTCTCAGCCAGGCACGGTAGTGCAGGCCCGCAGTCCCACCTGTACAGGAGACTGAGGCAAGAGGATTACTTGAGCCCAGGATTTCAAGGCTGCAGTGAGCTATGATCACACCACTGCACTCTAGCTTGGGAGACAGAACCAGATGTTGTCTCTAAACAAAACAAAACAAAGCAAAAACCAAAAAAAGAAACAAACAAAAAAATCCATTAATAACTTTCAAATCATTTGATTGCATAGTGTTATCATTTTGCATACATATATATGTCATTTGAAAAACTGAGAGATAAATAATAACAAATCTAAAATGTAAAGATTATCTGGTCTTTAAATAAAATGCCACAGTAAAAAATTACCAGCAAAATGGAATATCAATTTAAGAGAAACAGATCTCTTAAGGAACCAGAAAGACCAACACGGAGGTAGTTGCAATTATTCAAGATGGGGTTGATGAAGGAAATAGAATCTGGATGTATTTAAGAGGTAAGACTTAGTAACTAGAATTTGTAGAGTATAGGAAAAGAAAATTACAGAATTTATGCAAGGATTTGGATCTGATTTCACCTTTGATCCAGGAAACAAAACCTGAAGTTGATATTGGCATGAATTTCAATTACCCTCTGAAGATCATTTCCTTGAATCTCTACCTAATCATAAGCGTAGGAAGTTGTGTTTACAATATTAAGGATGTGGCCATGTGTTCAGATGGTGATGTACTATAGCTTTGGAAATTGAAAAAGTTTATAATGTAAGAGGAATTAAGATGAGAGCTCTGGACAAGGGAACAAGAACTTAGTAGAGATCCTAAGGGTTTGAAATACTTATACTAGACTTTAAAGAAAAGTGGAGAAGGTGCTGATTAAGCTTACATAAAAGGGACTGTTTAGAAAGACAGAAGACCAAGCTAAGTTCTAAAATAATAAATTGTATGGCACTAAACTGTTCAATATCCTAGTTTTCTCTAGGGTGTTCAACGTATCAGTTGTAAAAGAAAAGAAAAAATTCAGTATTTTGTTTAGCAAAAATATCAAGTAAAAAAATATGTATAAAGACACATACATATATACACATGCACATACATATATACACATATATTTAAATGTACATGCATATACAATAAAATCATTTATTTTCTGGGGTATTACTTAAAATTATACATGAAATAATCCATGGACATTTTAGTCTTGCTATATACTTTATGTATGCTTTGATGGATATTAGACATAAAAAATCATATTGAATTTCCCAAATATAATTGATTAAAATAACATTGCTCTAAAAATTTAGGAAATTGATATGTAAAATAAAAATAAAATATTAAGAGATAAGAATATATGTTAAAGTATTCTACAAGTATATAAATCTGATACAAGTGAAAGCTCAAAATATTGTAGTTAGAGAAACATACTCCTTATATAAAATTTAAGAGAATTTAATAATGTCTTTCATTAAATTATGGATATACAGCTTCAACCAGGAAGAAAAAAATATAATGTGAAAACCCATTGAATTAGAGGGCAGGAGTAGGAAATGAATATTCATAAATACTGAGAAAAAAAAAACAACACACTCTCAAAAGTTCATTGCTACTACAAGCCCAAGGTATTTCCTGTGCCTATACATGCTTATGTTTACACTGTTTTTGTAGGAGTTAAATATAGTTAAACCAACTAATATTTTTTTAAACATTAAGTAAATTATTTGTATGCTATGAAGAAAGTGTAAATATTTTGAGACTTATAAATAACATGATGTTTCAAATATATTATCTTTTTCTAGGGGTAGAATCAGAAAGAATTCTGGTTGTTAACACCATTTTAGGTTATTCTAGAAAAAAGCAACTAAACAGGAAAATATTTGAAAAGAATAAAGTCACAGGCAGTACCAATCTTTTGCAAAGGCATTAAGAATTAGTCATTTTACATTAATATGGGCTTTTATTAATAAAATATTCATTGCTCAAAATCAGTGTATTCACTTTATCTACACATCTGTTGCTCTCTATCAATAAATTCACCTACCCCTGCACTATATCTCTCAGTATAATTTAGGAACACAATGAAAGTAACGAATCCATTTTTATTGCCTTCCAAAACTCACAATTAAAAAAATCCCAATATAGAAAGCATAAAGGTTCATCCCACAGACTCATAAATATGTGGAGTACATAACACACACAAAAAATGTGCTGAGAACTATAAAATATGAACATAATTGAGTTAGAGGCAGAGTTAAGTGCCTTGTTGGGGTTGGGTGGGTTTCATGTGAGTTATTGAGAGGAATAGACAGAGACAAACTTCCTGTTCATAGGAAGGAATCACATTTTAAAATGTTGGCCAAAATTGACTCTGAGGGAGAAGCCTTGATATTTTCTAGTATGTCAAAAGTATTTTCCAGTGTAAGACAAACATTCTCATACATCATATATAATAGTTTATATTTTCCAGGACTTGAAAGACCATTTTGTGTATTTAAAGGCAACCTAAAAGACTAAGTCTGATACATCTTCCAAAATTATCCTAATGTAAATTTAAGGTGCTTTTTAACACTGAAATCATTCTGCTTGATTGCTGCTATTGGCATTTCCAAGAATATAATACTCCCTAAAGGAAATAAGACTTAAAAATATTGAAAAATTGGATTTTTACTGTTGAGTTGAGGCGTCCCTTATACATTTTGAATATTAAATCTTTATTAGATATAGTTTGCAAATATTTTCTCTAATTCTGGACATGGCCTTTTCATGTTGCTTCCTTTGAGTGCAGAATTGTGTTACTTTGATGTAGTCCCATTTGCTTATTTTTGCTTTTGTTGTCTTTTTTTTGGTGTCATATCCAAGAACTCATTGCCAAGGCTAATGTGGGTCTGGCCACTCAGCTATGCCATGCTAAGTTGTGAAGATCATTTTCATTTTCATTACCATGTATCCACATTGGTTTACATAATCAATCAAAGAAAATAATAAAGCTATCAGTCCTCAAGAAATTTGGAATATAAAATTTAAAAAGCTAACACAAATAAGTATAACAACATAAAAACTGAATACACCCAGGAAAGAGCAGCACATTGTATACAGATTACCTGATTTCAGTAATCCCCAAACTTGAACTTTCTGAGAAACCATCATGTATTAGAAATAATTTCAGAGCTAAATAAGTATACAAGTATTCATTATCTTTGCCAAAATTTTAATAAAAAGTTCTGATCACAATGAGAATTATCAATTTTATAATTTTATAGTATCTTAAATCTTTTGCAAGAGTTACTTAGTATTAAGCTAATCAATGAGTAAGAATCTCAAGTGAAAGCTACATACAACAAGGCTATTTAACTTCAATGGAATCTCTGAAGCTCAATGAAGTACAAGAAATGTCATCAAACCATAAATTAGAGAATTGACTGATCTAACCCAAAAGTTAATAAGTTAATAATGATTTATTAATCATTAAAATTGTGAGCTATACTTATTAATCATGTTAAAATATTTTAAATGTATTAAAAGATACTAAAAACAAGAACAAAATTCCTAGTGTCATATACCATCTGATGTGGAATTATTTTGTTCTTAAAATAAATGAGAAATTATAATATTAAATTTAAATCTGTTTAAAAATATACACCCTTTTTCATTTCTGGTTATTTTAAATAAGAGAATATTAAATTGTTTACTAAATATATACAGGTATAATCAATTTATTTCATATGTAAAAACTTTCTCTGAACATAAAATTGCAAAACTAAACATACTTGTTTAAATATATGTTTCAAAAAGTGAGAAAAAACATTCTATTTTGAAAACATTAATGCATTTAAAATTTGTTTTTCTATTTTGAATCTTTCTTAATATGCATTTATGTTTTGTTTCCTATGCCTTTAATTCTTCTCAGACTCAAGCAGAAAAGATTGGACAGTGGAACTTTTCTACTCCTTGAAAAGTCTAACTAAAAGTTTTTACTAATGTTATTGCTGAACTGGATCAAAACATTGCTTACTAACAAAAGGAAGGTACTGAAAATATCTTGAAGGCTATAAGAAAATATATTTCTGTGTGACTGAGAAAGAGGGGGTCTGGAAGAGGGGGATCTTTTTAAGATAAACTCTGAGTAAAGCGTGTAATCCTTTGTATGAGTGTCTGAAAACCTTCTCAGGTTTATTAATCAAAAATACATCTTTTATGGCTGAGTAGTACTCCATGGTATACATATGCCACATTTTATTAATCCATTCATGTATTGATGGCCACTTAAATTGATTCCACATCTTTGCGATTGTGAATTGTGCTGCAATGAATTAATATCTTTTGCAACAATCTGGATGGAACTGGAGACCATTCTCCTAAGTGAAATATCACAAGAATGGAGAAACAAACACCACATGTACTCACTATTAAATTGGATCTAACCGATCAGCACTCATGTGCGTAGATGGAAGTAAAACTCAACGGAAATCATGCAAGTGGTTGGGGAATGGATAAAATCCTATCTAACGAGTACAGTGTATACCATCTGGGTGTTGGGCACACTTATAACTTTGACTCAAGCAGTACAAAAGCAATCTATGTAACCAAAACGTTTGTACCCCTCTAATATTCTGAAATAAACAATAAATAAATAAATAAATCTTTTATTATTCTGTCATAAAAAGAATAAAATCCTATCATTTGTAACAACATGAATGGAACCGGAGAACATTATGTTAAGTAAAGTAAGCCAGGCACAGAAAGACAAATGTCATATGTTCTCATTCATAAGTGAGAGCTAAAAACATGGATCTCATGGAGGTAGTGAATAGAACGGTAGTTAACAGAGGCTAGCAAGGGTAGAGGAAAGAGAAGTTAAAGAGGGGTTGGTTAATGGGTACAAAATAACAGTTACTTAAAAGGAATAAGACCAAGAGCTCAGTAGCACAATAAAGTGACTATAGTTAACAATATTTTTTTGTATATTTCAAAATAACTAGAAACGTAGATTTGGAATGTTCTCAACATAAAATAAAGATGAATATTTGAGGTGACAGATTTCTCAATTACTAAACTTGACCATTGCAATTTATATGCTTGTATCAAAATAAAACATGTACCACAGAAATATATATAGCTATTATGCATCCATAAAAGTTAAATATAAAAGAAAGTTAAAATATATATTCTTTACAATTCATAATCCTTACTGGGGAATAGCCTTATTAACAAAAGTATGAGAACAAAACTTTTATTTAATAATGTCAAAGTTTCCTGTACTTGTGACATAAAAAAATACCAACACATAATTTGCATAACTCATACACCATTTGATATTTTATATGGTATATGTTGATTATATTCTTTGTTATAATTTATTCATCCAATAAACATTTTCCATTATCTACTCTGTCACATGCATTATGCTAGGACATAAGGGCAAAATATTGTTAAAACATGATTTTTGCCCATGAGAAATTATTATCCAAGTAATCTGTTTTTGTTTCTGACATTGGATTTGCATGTGTGCTAAGTAAATAAAATATTCTAAAAATGGGATATTTGTTAATGCCTAGAGAAGAGAAGAAAAATTAAATACGGATGAGTTTATGTTCTGTTTGTACACACTGAAGGAAATTTTTTCCATATAAATAGGACTTTAGGCTTTTGTTGTTGATATTTCACACAAATAAACTTAGCTTACATATGATCCCTGAGGGACAGAGATAATTACATTCTGAAAAAAACATGTTAGTAGAACACTGAATTAAATAGGAATACTAAAACAAGATAATAATTGTTTCTGAAAAAGTTATGAATCTTCTAACTGATCGTTAATACTAAATACATTAGATAGTGCACATGGCAAACAGTTCAGCAAAATTCCTGTTTATGGAGAATCCATTCAGAAGATTGTTCCAGTCTTATGGTTTAGATCAAGGTTACTTTTTCTTTACATCTAGGGCATAATCCAAACTCAATAATTTTACATTCAACAGTAATGTAATATCATATCTGTTATTTCTGAGCAATACTGGACATCATATCTGTTATCTATTTTGTAGTATACCACTGTAAATATAGCTTTAATGCACTAGCCATGTTTCTAGGTAGTAGAGACAATTATAAGTAATATAAATTGTTATGTAAACCTTAATCTCTAAAATAACAATGTTTTTAAAAAAGGATGATTTTCATTAAATAGATTTGTGAACTGGCCTATAGTCAAAAACCGATTAAATAGCAGACACAATATTGTAATCCAGGTCTTTCTCACTATATTGCCTGATATTAACACTTTTATTTTTCTTTCTCCCACATAATTATTTGGATTGGGGATCATAGAAAAAAAATCTACTTAAAAAATAATAATTGGGAGTAAATTATAAAAAATAAACTGCATATTTATATGGACATTTGCTTGGTAGATAGATAATAAAGTGATAGTTTTGTTTTGGAGTTACTTAATTCAATTTTCTACACACTTGAAAACTAACAGTTATTGGAGTTGTTAATATTTTTCTGAGGTAACTATATTATTGTTTCTGAAAACATTCTGTCTTAGTCTATTCAGGTTGCTATGACAAAATACCATAAACTGGGTAGCTTATAAAACACAGAAATTTATTTCTCACAGTTCTAAAGACTTGGAGGTCCAAGATTAAGGACAACAGATTCAGAGTTTTGTTTTGTAGTTCATAGGGTTTCTTCTTGCTGTGTCATCACATAATGGAAATGGCAAGGGTCTCTATGGCACCTCTTTTATAAGGGTACTAATCTTATTCATCAGGGTTCCACTCTCATGGTCTAATCACCTTTCAAAGGCCTCAACCCTAATATCATCACTTCAGTGGGTAGACTTGCAACATATGAATTTTGGGAGGAGACACACATTCACACCACAGCACATTCTATGATAATATTTTTGCATTTGCAATTATACTGCTCTTAATACAAAGTAATCATAATGTGTTGGTTTTAGAAATTTATAATAATCTCTTAGTTACAAAGGGCATAAATATATGGCTCTAATTAGTGAATAAGGAAAGTGAAGACCAGAAAGGTAGAGGCATTTCTCTAGAGGCTCACATGGCTAGGTGGTGGTAGAGCTGAAATAGAATAGTCCTTTACTTCCGGTCTTATTTATGCCCATTAACTAATGAATATTTCAAGTAACATTAAATAAATTAATTTTAATGGTAATTTATAATATATTACCATCTTAATCCATAAAATGGTATATAGATGGCAATATAATGATGACCACTCACTACTTACAGGATTCCCCAGATAACTAATTTCCTATTATGCTACTAAATTCCCTTCACCCTAGGCTTTTATAATTCATGCCTATATTGACTGTTATTTATATTGCTCCTCAAAACACTTTTATCCAATTTGCAGCTATAAATTTGAAGAAATCTCAGTAAGAATAAACTAAGTAGAGATATACACACACTATGCCATCATTAATCATGTTGAGGTTTGGAAATCTCTGATTTCCCCCATTCTTAATATTGTAGTATTATTTGTGCAAATTAGAAATAGTGAACCATGTTCTTTTTTAAAATTTGATATTTATTGATCCTACTAAATATTATGTCATGCATTGGATTTGGGTTATAAAATTTCATTATGAATTTTAGTTTTTTGGGGTATTTTATCTTAGCATTCTTTATATTTTCTCTATTTCAGCTATTATTTCACTTCAAGAAAAATTAAAATAATAGTATTTATTCATGATTAAACTTGTCACTTTGAAAGCCTCAAGAATGGAAATAATCTAGGTTGTAATTTATAACCAGAGATCAAAATTAATGCTTATGCAACTACAGTTCAATAAGGCATCATTTATGAACAATATGAAGAAGAGAGTCAAGAACACCATTTTTATTAGAGACAAATAGATGGATTCCAGATAAGTTCTAGAAATAAAGTTGATATAACTTGCTGATTCATTGAATATATTGAATGAGAAGTATCAAGAATCATTCAGAGACTTTAGGGTTGAAAAATTAGATGGATTATGATGCTTCTTACTGAGCTAGGGAAGACTGGAAAAGAATTCAAAGGCAAGGACAGACAGAGTTCTGCCTATGCCACATTAATGTCAGGTGATTTTTAGTAAATGAGCCCAAAAACATCTTTTGTCAAACATGCATCATCATAGCTCCAAACGAGATGGCAAAGTTATGTACTAGAAATTGTCAGTGACTGAAAGAGAAAACACCTTCAAAAATAGACAATATTAGACAGATCAGCAGAGAGTAAAATCCCATGAATTGGAAACTGGAAACTACAGGATATTTTTTACTTGTATACAACATGGCTCACTTTCACCAGGTTATTTGAGATCTGCTTCTATTAGATTCTTATGTCTGGGAAGTTGGAAACTATACATGTATTTTTTCCACTAGAATCCTAGAACCTAGAATGTGACCAATAAACATTTATAAATGTTTCTTGACCAAGTAGCTACCATGCATGTTCAGAGGCAGTTGAATTCACTGTGAAAATTTTTTAAAAATCTTAAAAAATAAAGTAGTTACTGCAGGTTTATTCTATTTTTATCTAAATGCCATATAATATGCAAAAATATCTTATTCTTTCTATTATATGATAGGTTGTCAGAATCAACTTTGTTCTATCCTTTCATTCCTACCTTATACTTTATTCTTTTCAAATACCTACAAAACATATTCAAAGGCAGCTGTCAGGTACTTTGGTCTGAATACAAAAAATGAAATTGAATACAAGAAAGAGAATATACTACCTTAGAATTTTAAGCCATAAAATTTTTTTCAGAATTATGGTAATTGGAACACTTGCACAGGTTTAACAATGCAGAATAAGATATAGAACAGCTTTTTATCTCTTTAAGCTTATTACCATAATGATTGAAATGAATGTGCAAAAATACTTGTCTATATAGTTACATACCATATCTGAGACTAAATGATATGTAAATTAGTTCTCTGCATTTACCTCAAGAGTGCTACTCTTTAAGAGCTTACTTTACATCTTATTTATAAAAATCAATACCTAAAATTAAGCATACACAAAATTTTTTAAAAAATGAAGATTAGATTGAACATGTAATTAAAATGCAAAACCATTTATTATAAATAAGTAAAAATGGCAACTATGTTGCTTCTCTATAATTTAAAAAATGTTACTTGCTATTAAGTGAGCAATAAAATTTGTATTAGTTGTACACCAAAACAGAAACTATTAAAGCACAATTAACATTTTGCTTCTAAAAAAATGACCAGTTTACCAGAATGCAAACTCTATGGTAACTTGTGTATTATTAACTAACAGAATGGGCAGCAGCAAATACTACCTTTATTTTTGTCTATACATTTGAATTTCCTTTTTGAAATAGTAACGTTAGCATTTAGGACTTCAACCATGCATATATTAGTACAAAATTGTCCTTGCCCAAAGAGATATGTGGCATTTTCCCTCAGCTCCTAGGAAGTAATCTCTAAGCTTTTAAAATGTCCCACCTGATGAAAATATCTTTGTTTAATAGGGGCTATACCAGATAATCTAATAATGTGATTTATGGTGGGGGCTTTGGTCATACAGTATCAGCTCTACCTCCTGAGGGGCTAGAGACTGTGAGGATAGTCATATGGGGAGTTAACTATGTTTATGGGACAGAGCCTCAATAAAGAGGATGGACACTAAGGCTCAAGTGAGCTACCCTGGTTGGCAATATTCTGTGAGTACTGTCAAACATCATTGCCAGCAAAATTAGTGCTGTCTGTAACTCTACTGGGAGAGGACAACTGGAAGCTTCAAGTGTATGTTACTTTCTTAGATTCTGCCCTTATACAAATTTTCTTTTGCATAATTTTAATCTGTATCCTTTAAATAAAATAAACTGTAGCTGTGAGTATAAATCTTTCAGTGAGTTAGTGAGTTCTTCTGGTGAATTATCGAAACTGAGGGTGGTCTTAGGAACACTTAAAGGTGCGTTTTGTGTCCGAAGTGGTGGTCGTGGGGACTCCTGAACTTCCAATTAGAAGTGAGGGTAGTATTGTAGATTGTCTATAACTTTGCAATTAAAATTACTTTGAATCTAATTTTTATGATCTTTTAATTTACATCTATTAACTATACCTGTTGATCATTTAATCCTTGTAATATATTCCTAAATTAAGTATTATTATTAAGTCTATTTTACAAATAAAGCCATTGAAATAGTCTTCTAGGCCCTAAAGCTACCTCTCACATTGGGAAAAGGAAATGAATGTTTAGCAATCTTAATTAATTTTTGTATTCTAACTTCATAGTTGAAATGCCTTATAGCAACTTAATAATGTTATTTAATCTTGCACATATTAAAATTATTAAGTTAATAATAAGTAGAATATAAGACATAAAATATTACTGAATTGTTAAATTTACTAGCTAAATTGCAAATACTTTCATAGAGAACTCCTTTCTCTTGGCCTAGTAAACAAATAAAGATCTGATCCAATTCTGTTTCTGAAGATTATAATCTTTAAAAAATTTATCAAGGATTTTCTTAATCAGAGGGAAAGAGAATTTTGAGGAAAAACATTAGATCTTTGATTATTATTGGGAAATAAAATATTTGGCTTCTGAAATATTCCGAGCTTTGAGATATGCTCTCCAGTACAGAGTACAGTCCTAGGATAGTGTTCAATAAGCATATTATGTAAGCACCATCAAGATGTAGACACTGGTGCTTATTAAGACCCTTAAAACAATTTGCTCCTCTGCCAAGCTTATGGTGACCTCAAAAATCAATTTGAGCATTTCTAGAAAACATTCACCTGGTGGTAATCACATTTGATATCTTTAACAGAGTGTACTTGAGCCTTATTCTAGAAGAAGGTGACCTGAGGAATCTTAAGAATACCTAACACATATATAAATTCCACTTATGACTTGACTGAAGCACTAATGCAATGCAGTTTGAGACTATGAGTCCCTTGAAACATTTATTTAAATAAGTGTTGAATGAGTGACAGGATTCATTTACCAAGTCATGTACAAAGTTGTTACAGATCATTGACTAAAATACAGAAAAATAACAAGTTACATATCTTATAAGAGAATTGTTTCATCCTATTTCAATTAATTCAACAACTGAGTTAATTTTTTAAAAGAAAATCTATGCATGATTTAGCAAAGGATCTTAGAGAATGCCTTCACTGACACTAATCATAGTCAGATTTCAATTATTTGATTACGTTGGACTTAGAAAGAACTTAAGCATACAAGCAGACAAAAGGCTAAAACTTATAAGTACAAAGTATGAAGAGTAAGGGAGATTAAAGTATTGGGACATTGAGTGGGTGTGTGTGTGGGTAGGAAACTATTGTATTTCTGTATTTGGCAATACTTCTAAAAAGAATAGTCATGAAATAGTCTATTTCATTTGGTAATTATACAACATATGGCAGGAATTAATGGCGAATATTTTTATGGCCTAATGTGACTCTCGTTTGGAGAATGAGTAAATGACTATTTTTATTCTCTGAGGGTATAACTGATTATATATAGTGGATGCAATCAAGAATCAAATGCAACCTAATAAAATCAATATAAAACTTTCAGTTTCGGTTTATTCAACAATACTCCAAAATAATCACGTTAGCTAAAATAATAATCTTGAGCTTTGAATCTAGTCAGCATAATAAAATGTTTATTGGGTCAAAGTTCTTATTGTTTATGCCACAACCAAATTTCAGAGTCATGTGTGAAATTTCAACTTCATGTTTATTTGCTAATTTTCATTAATGATCCTCCAAACCAAAGATAACAAATAAATAAAATTCTTTGCTAACAGAAGCATTAATTGAATTTTAATTAATACTTATTTTGTTCTTTCTCTGTGGAAATTAATCTTTTTATGTTATACCTGCAAAACATACATAAAATTATAATAAGCTCAGTTTCCTCTTTTACCAATAGTGCTTTTAAAAAGTGTTGCTTCAATTTTTCTTTCTTTTAGCCCATAGTTCTACACACGTTGTTTATCAAATTTTGCATGAAAAATCAGTTTGCAGTCACATTAGAGTCTTAGAATGAATCTTTTTGTGGAATCCACGTGTTACTTTGATCATCTTTTGGGGCACTTGCCAAAGGTACGATCACTGGAAACTGGTCATTTAGATTCACAAAGGAAAGTGAATGAAGCAAATAGAGCATAGTAAGACTAAAAAGAATATATTAATGCTAAGTTGATCACAGGCGCAAAATGAAGTATGTGTCTGATTTACTACAATGCATTTGTACAGAAACTATTTCATTATCCTTAGGTAATGTAATTTATTTACAAAAGAACATCAGAGACAATTTAATGTCAACATAGTCCATAATTTATTAGTTCCCTAAAGTTTCTCTAAGCTGCTATAACTACTTCCATATCTGGGAACCCTCGGAAGATAAATCCAAGCTTACACATCTAAAATCTTTTATTTTTTTTAAGCAGTACCCATCCATCAACTTTTCAAAACTGATTTTATCATTCTTTCGACTTTTTTGCCACTAATCTCTATTACTTATTTTGCCATTATAACTTTCACTTCATTATCTTCCATTTCTCCTTGGATTTGGTATTTTCTCTTTGCAAATACAAAGCTTGTTCTGGACCCAGTTGATACATATTCAGGCCTGAGTTCATTCACCTAGGCTGGACAAATGGATATTACCACTCTGAAAGCCTAAGTTGTATGAGGGAATATTTACTACAACCTATGTATGGTATGGACTAATACATTTTCAAGTAAATGTGATAAGAGTAAATAAATTTATTAATTAAAGTCAAGTAAATCATCAGATCATCAAATCATATATTTATTTATATTAGTTTGGAGAGTCATTAATGATAATCACATAAACATATTGTTAAAATCACAAGTATAAGGTTTTACACTAAAGACCATCATTGTAATTCATTACATTATAGATTAAAAAATAAAATCTATACAGTTAATCAATCATTATAGAAAATTCATATAAAAACACCATTTCATGATTTTTTAAAAAAGAAAACTAAGGGTAAAGGGAATTTTCCTAATTTGATAAGCAATTAGTAAAAAACTTAAAGTATTGCCTAGACATTACAGGCATATGCATGTGCTAAAACCAATCTGGGGGGAGACTGAGTATCCAAAATTGACAGACTACAAAAAGTCCTATGTAATCAGTCAGCCAAGCTTTCACCAGGATCTGGTTACATAGAGCATTTTTCAGGATATTTATATTTCATATCAGATTATGATTAACTAAATGAAATTTTAAAAAGAATAAAATAATCCACACTACATTGTGTCTCTGGGACTGGGTAGTAAAGGTGGCTGAAAGTATTATACAAATTTCTAAGTCTTTCCTTCACCATTTCCCATAAACTTCCTCTGTATGCTAGATTCTATCACTAGTAAACTGTATGCATATTTCTATTACTTTCCTCATTTTGACTTGCAGAAAAAAATATGTATCAGTGCTTATCTGAAGACAGTTTTTGGAGAATCACTGGTTTACTCCACACAATGTAATGCTAAAGAGAAATTTCTCCTTCACTAATCTTCAACCACCATTATTTTCTACCTTCAACACTAAGTACTAGAAATTAATTCATTAATAATAATATGTAAGTCATAATATTTACTTTTGTGGATAATTTAAATATTCCTTTTATTTACCAGCTTTTTGTTGTGTTTATAGCAAGACTCTGAACCTATACAACAAAAAAGAGGAGAGAGACAAGATGGCTGACCAGAGATACCAGCTGCCAGATCATCTCAGAAAGAAGGAAAAGTTTTAGATGAAAAAGAAAAAAACAAACATACAATCATAGACAGGGTGTAATTCCAAGGGAAAAGTGCCAGAACCTACAAGAGATTCCATGAGAAGAAGTTGTGGAGCAGAACAAGAAGGAGCAAGATATCAGCAGAGATCAACCCATGAGAGGATTGGAGTCCAGTGAAAAGGGTAGGTGGAGTGGTTTGTTTCTCTGTCTCTCATATCTCTGGAAGTCAGCATGCTCCCGAGGTGCTAGAGAGCCTTTCTACCACCACATGCCCAAAAGCTGCTACCACCAGTGAACTGGAAGCTTCTTCAGGACAAAGCAAAAGACCGCCAGCCCCCTTGGGGCATTTCCCATCACCACAAACCCACAATTACAGTCTAAGCTGAGATGGCAGGCACCGTATTGCTTCTCCACCCACAGTGAACTTTTGTCCTCCCCAGGGAGATTCAGACTCTCAGTTTTCATGTTGCTCATCCCCACACAAACATTTACCAATTCTGGCCCAAACTGTGGGAGCCACAGGGGATTGGCGGGTCCCAAGGGATCTACATGATCCCAGAGACTGAACATTCCAGGTGGTCTTCCTTCCAGAAAGAGATATAGAAACAATCAGAGTACTAGCTTTCCTCCATCCAGACTCTTTTCCTACCCTTTCTCTCCCTTACCCATGGCTGCTGAGAGAGACAACTGAGCCAGGACTCTCAGGAGTTCCTGCTCCCCCACTGTGGGTGTATAAACCACACTGGGGCTTTCACACAAAGAGGAGTACAAACCTCTCCTCTTAAAAACCTGCAAAGGACTAAAGGGTGCTCAAACTGTGAGCTCCCTGCTCATCAGCCCTCCCCAGTGCTGATCACCCTGCTGCTTAGTAAGAGAGGGCACACCCTGAAGTGGAGGGACATCAAACCTGCTTGAGCACCCCATAGGCAACTCAGGACCAGCATGCTTCTCCCTGGCACAGTCAGGGACTGATCTTTGGGGACCTGGAGATAGGCCCACAGGCCACACCCCATACTCCTAGGACTGGATCATGATGCTCCGGGGAATGGGGGGAGATGTGGAAACTAATCTTTGGAAGCAAGAGAGCCCACATGGGAAGAATTGAAAAGAGAGCATAGTGTGGGTCCCAGCTGCAACACATCTGTGGAACACCCCTTCCCCACAGGAAGGCTGTGCTCTCAGCCTAGGGAGGGATCCTGGATAGGGAAGCTCTCAGCCCATAGCACCATCATGGGGAAGCTCAGCTAGTTTGAGGCTCCTGCCTACTGACAGACACTGGAGGTAGACTGTGAACCAAGAGAGGGGGGAAAAAGAGCAAAACTTACTCCTGACTTCCAGATGTGAATCTCAGATGGCCCCACCTCCACAAGCAGACTTTCTGGCTAGTTGGGGCCACTTTAGCCTCTCACTGGTGGCCTTTCCCAGTGGTGGCCTTCCATGCCTCTACTGTGGTAGAGAATAAGGACTCACCTGGAAGTTCCAGGGCCCCACCCACTACCTGGGGAATTTGAGTGCTTCTTTTAAGGGGACAGAACCATTCACAGGTCCCTAAAACAACAGTAAACATTGTTCCTTCTGGCAAGCACCACCTACTGACAGGGAGGTTAATTTGCACAGCCCTTTACGACATTTACTGACTCAGTGATACAGGGTGTGGTTGACTGTTATCCATAAGCACCACCTACTGTCTCAGAGATTAAATTGGGTGTGCCAATACAATTCACATTTTTAAGAAGATCACAGGGCTGGAGAAAGAGAAAGGAATTCAAACATCTTCAACCACCCTCATCAAAGAAAGACAGAAAATCTGCCCACACACATAGTTCACTACTGCTATAGCCTACAAACAACTAGCAACTGAGAAAACCAACACACGATGGATATCAATAACCAGAGCATCCATCCAGAACCTAAATCACCATCAAAGTACCAAGCAGAGGCAAAGGTTCTTACGCAACATATGCTACCGATACTCCTTTGCAAGTGAGAAGGGGAAATAAAGCCACATCCAAGCAAAAGAAAATCCAAAAAGAAGAGGTGACAGCTGCCTCAGATGAGAAGGAATTGGATAAAGAACTTTGGCAGTATTAAGACTCAGACTGAAAGGACCCCCACCCCCCACAAAAGAGAACATTAGCATTTTAGTAGTAATGGATATCAATGAAAATGAAAATATTTAAATGACAGATAAAGAACTCCAGGCATGTATTATAAGGAAGCTAAATGAAATCCAAGAGAAAATGGAAAATCAACTCAGAAAACCAGAAAAACAATTCAGGAAATGAATGAAAAATTCACAAAATAGCTCAACATATTAAAAAGAAATTGAACTTAAAGAAATTAAAATGTATTTAAGGAAATACAAAACACAGTGGAAAGTTTTAAGAATAGACTAGACCATGTAGAAGAAATAATTTTATAGCTTAATGATAACCCTTTCAAATTAAATCAGTCAGACAAAAATAAAGAATAGAGAATTAGGAAGAATGAGCAAAGCCTATAAGAAATATGGAATTAGGAAAAACAAAGCCTACAAGAAATATGGAAATGAGAAACAACAGACAAATATTAAGAATCATAGGCATCCTTGAGGGTGAATAAGAAAATGCACAAGGAAATGGAAAACCTATTTGAGGGAATAATTGAGAAAAACTTATGTGGTTTTGCAAGAGATTTAGACATCCTTGCAAGGATGCAGATACAAGAAGCTCAACAAGCACTTGGGAGATTCACCAAAAAGAAGCAGTTACCAAGATGCATAGTCATCATACTGGCCAAAGTCAACATTAAGGAGGAACTGCTATAAGCCCTGAGTTGAAAACATCAAGTAACTTACAAAGGAAACTGGTCAGGCTAACTGCAGACTTCTCACCTAAAATCTTAAAAGCCAGAAGTGATTGAGGCCCCATCTTCAGTCTTCTTAAACAGAACAAATTCCAGACTAGAATTTTGAATCCTCCAAAACTTTCATATTAAGTGAGGAATAAAGACTTTTCCAGACAAGCAAACACTGACAGAATTTGTCAAGACCAGACTTTCCCTACAAGAAATACTCAGAACCGTATTATATATAAATCAACATGATAGACACCCACTGTGTAAAACCACAGAAAATCTAAAGCTCAGAGCTCATATAAAACAATAACACAAGAGGTAAAAACAAAGAAATAAGTTACAACTCAAAAGGATGAACAGAACAGGAAACCACATATCAATTCTACCAATCAACATAAATGTTTTGAATGTTCCACTCAAGACACATAGGCTGGATTAATCGATAAAAAAATTCAACCTAAGTATCTACTGTGTCCAGGAAACACACTGAACATACAAGGACTCATACTGACTCAAGGGGAAGGGATGGAAAAAAAATATTCCATGCATATCCATCCTCATAGAAGATAAAATTGACTTTAAATCAACAATAGTAAAGAATGACAAAGAGGGCCATTATATAATGGTAAAGGGAGAAATTCAACAAGAAGACATAACAATCCTACATATGTATGCATCTAACACTGGAGTGCCTAGATTTATAAAGTAAACCCTATTAGACATAAGCAAAAACATAAATGGCAGCATTTTAATTGCCAGGGACTTCAACACCCCACTGACAGAACTGGACAGATCATCTAAGCAGAAAATAAATAAACACTGGACTTAATGCAACTCTAGAACAAATAAGTGAGTCTGACAGACATCTACAGAACATTTTACCCCAAAACTACTGGATATACATTCTTTTCATCAGCATATGAAACATTCTCCAAGATTGATCACATCTTAGGCCAAAAACCACATCTCAACCTATTTCATATGGCTAGAAAAAATAATTCTGTTCCATTTGGAACCAGAAAAGAGCTCGAATAGCCAAAGCAATCTTAAGCAAATATAAGAACAAATCTGGAGTTATCACATTACCAGATTTCAAACTATACTACAAGGCTGTAGTAATCAACATGGCATGGTATTGGCACAAAAATAGAGATATAGACCAATGGAAAAAAACAGACAACTCAGATATGGTACCATCCACATCCAGCCAACTGATCTTTTAAATGCAACAGAAATAGTCTATAGACAGAAATTTATAGACTGAAATCCATATTAGAGGAAAATTTTCTTTTAATAGAAAAATCTAAAATAAATTAAGCTTCCATTTTAGAAAAAAATAAGAATAAGTAATTAAATCCAGAGTAAGCAAAAGTAGAGAAATAATATAAAATGTAGCTGAAATCAATGATATTGAAAACAGAAAATCAATACAGACAATTAAAATAGAGAAATCAAAATCTGTTTTTTTTAAATATATCCATAAAATTGATAAGCCTCTACTCAGGCTAACTTATGGAAAAAAAGATAGAACACACAAATTGCTAAAATTAGAAATAAAAGAGGCATTACTACAGATCCCATAGACATTAAAAGGATAATAAAGGGATACTATGAACAACTCTATGCCTACAAATCTGATAACCTAGGTGAAACCAATAAATTCCTTAAAAAATGCAACCTGCTAAATCCAATACAGGAAGAAATAGACAATTTAAATAGGTCTATATATATTAAAGAAATTGAATCAATAATGCATAATATTCCAAAACAGAAAGCGCCAGGCCCAAGTGGGTTTACTGGTGAATTCTACTAAGCATTTAAGGAAGAGATTATAGCAATTCTCTTTACTGTCCTTCAGATTATAGAAGGAGAGGGAATAATCCTTATCTCATTCCACTAACCCAGCATTACCCTAATACCAAAACCAGCCAAATATATTATAAGATGAGAAAATCACAGACCAATAACACTCATGAACATAGATGTGAAAATTCTTAACAAAGTTATACCAAATAAAATCCAAAAATGCATAAAAATATTTATACACTACAACTAAGTTGGATTTATTCCAGGTATGGAAGGCTGGTTTACTACTACAAACTCAATTAATGTAATACATCACATAGAAGGCTAAAAAAAAATTCACATGAGCATATAAATAAATTCATAAAAAATAATTTTACAAAATTCAACACCTATTTATGAAAAAAAATATCAATAAACTAAGAATAGGGAGTAAATTCCTCAACTTGATAAAGAATATATACAATAAACCTATAGCATTGTACTTCAGGGTGAGAAACTCAAAGTTTTCCTACTGACATCAGGAATAAGGCAAAGATGTCCCCTCTCACTCCTAAGTCTTCACATCATATTGGAAGTTCTAGCTAACGAAACAAGAAAAGTAAATAAAAGGAAATTGATTGGGAAGGAAGAAATAAAACTGTCTTTGACAGGATAATCTATGTAGAAAATACAAAGAATCAATAACAACAACAACAAGAACAACAGAATCTAGAACTAATAAGCAATTACAGCAAGGTTTCAGGAAGCCTGATTAATATAGAAAAGTCAGTTGCTTTCTGATACATCGGCAATGAATAAGTGGAGATTGAAATTACAAACACAATACCATTTACATTAGCACCCTCAAAAATAAAATACTTAGGTAAACAACTAAATATATATATACACACACACATATATATATTTAGTTGTTTAGAGTCTATATATATATATATAATCTATATAAGGAAAACTACAAAACTCTGATGAAAGAATTTAAAGATCTAAATAAACAAAGGTATATTCCACGTTTATGAATGAGAAGGCTCCATATTGTCAAGATGTCGTTTCTTCTCAACTTTATCTATAGATTTAATGCAAACCCAATAAAAATCTCGACAAACCAAAGTTTATACCATGAGGCAAAAGACCCAGAATAGCCAACACAATCATGGAGAACAAAGTTGGAAGACTGACACTAGCCAATTTTAAGAGGTACTAAAAAACTACAGTAATCAAGACTGTGTGGTATTGGTGAAAAAACAAATATATCAATGAAACAGAGTAGAGAGTCCAGAAGTAAACCTACACAAAAATAGTCATCTGACTTTTGACAAAGGAGCAAAACAGTACACTGGCAAAAAGCATGGATTCCAACAAATTGTGCTGGTACAACTGGGCATCTGCATGTGAAAAAAAATTCTAACACAGACCTTACACTCTTCACAAAAAATAACTCAAATAGATTCCAGACCTAAATGTAAAACACAAAACTATAACAATTCTAGAAGATAACAAATTAGGAAACATAAATACTGTTGGGTTTGGCAATACATTTTAGATATAAACATTGATAACACAATGTAGGAAAGAAAGGATTAATAAACTAGACTTCTTCAAAATTAAAAATTTCTGATCCAATAAAGAAACTGTCAAGAAAATATAAAACTCAATTCACAGACTAGAAGAAAATATTTAAAAATGATATCTCTGATACAGGACTCATAAAAATATACAAGGAATTTTTAAAACTCATCCATAAGGAAACAAACAACTCAATTAAAACATGGGTTAAAATTTTGATTTTTAGAGTAGAAATGTTATATACTCTAGATGTCCTAAGTCTTGCCTTCTCTGCCTTAAGCATAACAGACATGCAGCATATTAGCACTGTAAGTTTTGTTCTTGTAGTTTGCAAGGCCAAAAACACTCAGTAGGCATGATTGAAAAGATGGAGTCTCTTTAATTGAGGTGGTAGAGAGGTTTTTATTTTGTTTATACTTGAACTTCATATTTAAATGGACAGAATGTAGGGAAAAATGGGTTAAAAACCTCCGTAGACACCTCACAGAAGAAGATATACAAATGGCAAATGAGGATATGAAAAGATGCATCACATCATATGTGATCAGGGAAATACAAATTACAACAACACTGTAACACCGCTATACATCTAACAGAATGGCCACAATCCAAGAACCTCACATCAAATGTTGGCAAGGATGCTGATCAATAAGAACTCTCATTTATTGCCAGTGGGAATACAAAATGGTGCAACTACATTGGAAGAAAGTTTAGCAGTTTCTTGCCAAACTAAACATTATCTTACCATACCATCCAGTAGTCATGCTCCTTGGTATTTAACAAAAGAGTTCAAAACTTACGTCGACATTAAAAACTACACATTGATGTTTACGACAGCTTTATTCATACTTGCCAAAACTTGGAAACAACCAAGATGTCCTTCAGTAGATTAATGGATAAATAAACTGTAGCACATCCAGATAATGGGATGGTATTAAATTCTATAAAAGTGAGATATCAAAGCACAAAAAGACATGGAAGAAACTTAAATGCCTATGATTAAGTGAAAGAAGCCAAGTGGAAAAGGCTACATACTGTATAATTCCAGCAATATGACATTCTGGAAAGCCAATACCATGCCGACAGTAAAGAGATAAGTAGTTGCCAGGGGTTCAAGGAAAGGGAAGTCTGAATAGGCACAGCATAGAGGATTTTTATGGTAGTGATCTATTCTGTATGATACTAAAATGGTGGATGCCTGTCATTATAAATTTGTTTCTAAATGCTTATAATATATAGAGTGAACCCAATGCAAACTATGGATTCCAAGTGATAATGATATGTCTAGATATATTCATCAATCATAACAAATGTACCACTCTGGTGGTGATTGTTAATAATGGGTGAAACTATACTTGTATGGGGACAGGGAGTATATGAGAAATTTCTGTACCTTCTGTTTAATATTTCAGTGAACCTAAAACTGTCCCCAAATTAAATTGTTAAAAAAATGGTAACCAAGTTAAATAAAATTGCCTTAATAGTCAAATATCTTGGGAACATTTTAAGCTTCTGAAATTACAAATGTATTAAAACTGAAGAGTAAGGAAAAAATTCCTTAAATTTAAATGAATCTTGATTTTATCAAACTAAACATTTTAGGAGTTTGTTCAGTAATGGTATATATTGGCAGTTACATTAATAGTAGTAGTTACCATTTATTGATCACTTTTTATGAGTCAGGGCCAATGCTAGTAATTTCCATGACATATCTTAACTACATGAAGACTTAGGGCAGACAGGTAAAGAGTAAGTCACACCATGACAACCTAATAATAATATCCAACGTCTGTTTACACAGGGTGATTTATTTTTGTATTTTCTTTTGAATAGCTCAGTGTACCATATGGTTTTACATAGGCTTGGCCAGAGAATATAGTGTTTTGTGTTGGCATGACACATTTGTCAAGATATCTAGACACTATAGTAATAAGTGCAATATAAATACATAGAGTTGAAGGAAAAAATGTGTCAGTAACAAAATGATTTCTGCAGTCTATATTCAACATTTGATTAAACATCTCATTTCAATCAATTGACTATATCTATATTTTTCAGTTTTGCATTCAATGATTTCCACAGCAACATGATTTTCAGATTACTTGGGATGAAAAACTTGGCTTATAAAAAATAACACTGAGGATATTAAAATACTTAATTCTGAAAATAAGAAGTTGCCTGAACTGAACCAACTAAGTGATTTGGAATCATGCCTTCCTTTTCAAATGGACTACTTTTAAAGATAGTTGCATTGCTGACATATACTCATGTTTCTATGGGAGATCATGAGATATTCCTTCTTAGGGTAAGACTTTCTAATTCCATGAAGAAGCATTTTACTTAAAAAAATTAATTTATTTTAATAGACAAGTAAAATTATATATATTTATAGTGTACAACTTGATGTTTCAATACATGTATACATTGTGGAATAGCTAGATCAAGCTATTTAAAATATGCATTACCTTACATACTTATTTTTTTTGGTAGTGAGAACATTTACAATCTACTCTCTTAACAATTTTCATATATACAATATATTGCTATTAACTGTAGTCACCATGATGTACAGTAGATCTTGAACTTATTCCTTCTGTTTAACTGAAATTCTGTGTCCTTTTATCAACATCTCCCCAACACCCCCACCCCTAACCTCTAGTAACCACCATTTTATTTTCCAGTTCTATTAATCAGACGTTTTTAGATTTTACCTATAAATGAAATCATGTAAATGCCTTTCTTAGCCTAGATTATTTCACTTAACATATTATCCTCCAGGTTCATCCATGTTGTTGTAATTAACGGAATTCTGTTCTTTTTAAAGGCAGAATGGTATTCTATCATGTATAAAGAAAATGTGGTATATATAACATTTTAATTTTAAAGGAGGCAAAAGAAATTACACACTGATGTTATTTTCTTTTTTTTTAGACAGAATATTACTCTGTCACCCTGGGTAGAGTGCAGTGGCATCATCATAGCTTACTGGAACCTCCAACTCCTGGACTCAAGGATGCTCTCGCCTCAACCTCCCAAGTAGCTGGCACTACAGTCACAGGACACAATGCCCAGCTATTCTTTTTTTCTTGAGCAAACTATTAATAAATCAAGATCTAATTTTGGAAACTATGCTGGTTTATTTTTCATTTTTCTGTTTCAGAATAGAAAGAAACTTTTCTCTCAGTGTCACAAGTGAAATAAGAAAATTCTAACAGTATCCGCATAGCTCAGATTTCTGTACTGAGGAATTTGAATACCACCCGTCTTCAGAAAACCATTTGTCAGACCAGAAGGAATCTATAGGTGCAAAGTCCTACCACCTTTATTACTCATTTTGAAATCACAGACATAAAGCTGGAAACCAACAAGGATATCTATTTCCTAACTGCTGCTGAGAACCAGTTTGATAAAGCATAGAAGTAATAACACTGACCAAACTCTATTATTTCATGATCTGAGTTTTCCCACTCATTGTGGTTAAATTAAGCATTGAAATATGGCATACCTGAAAGTGAGGAATCAGCTTTAATTTTTCTACATTTTATTAATATTTGTATCCTAAGATGCTTGTTCATACTAGGCATTCAAAAACGATTCTTGAGTTAGTTACTTATATTTCTGGTGATTTTATATATTATGCCTTTCCTTTCCATAAAGAACAGTACATTTAAGTATTTTCTTAATTTTCTCCATTTTTTAAACCATTAGGTATTTCATTTGCAAACTATTCATAAGCTTTGCTCAACCAGCATATTTTTAGGTATGGATATTCTGACTGTTATGTATTGATTATTTCTTTTCCCTGCATCAGATTGTTCACTGTGGATGACCACTCAATGTTCTTTTTAATTTATTCTCAATTCACAGATTGTGTTTGCATTTACCAGTTGAATGTTCGTGGGGGAGTTATTCTCTGAAATTCATTTGCAAAATACCAATAATAATACAAAATGAGATTCTGAATATAAAGTCTTTAAACTCATTGTAGATGCTCATAAACTGATAACTTCTGTCATTGTATTTGACTATAAGTAAAAGTCTTTAGTATAATTATATAAATAGCAGTTGACATTATTGTATTTAGTATTAAATCACAAAGCATTTCATGCAATATTTTGTTCTGAAAAAACTAAAATTATTTATCAAATATGCACAAAAGGAAAAACAATATAAAATTAAAAGTATCTTCTACATAAGTACTTGGAATAAATTAGATATAATGAGTTAGTAAAAAAATAATGAGGCATAATAAAAGTTCAGATGAATACTTGAAGTAGAAGTCTATTTTATGCCTGAAAAAAAGGAGAACAACAATATTTATTGACTCTGCTATGTCTAGCAATATATTAACACCTTTGACTTTAATTGCTTTGATTAAATTTTAGTACTCAGACAATTCTTTCATATTGCTTCTACTATTTACTTAATGAATAATACATTCCCCTGGAAAAGTACATCTGTGTCATGCTAAACTCTGTTAGAAAGGTTAATGCGATATTTTATAATGCTCAAGATGTGTGAGGGAGTGAAATTCTATTCAGACAAACAGAAATGCCAGGGCATTTTTAATAAGACCCTAAATGAAATGCTAACATATGTTCTGAAAAAAAAGTTCCTTTTAAGAAAATGCAAAAGAAATGTTATGTTTTTGTGTTATTTCAGTTACAGATAAGATTTACTTTGGTTAAACTACCAAAGAAACTATTTTCCAGTTTCTCATAATTCCTCAATGTTAGTAATGCTAGAGAACTCTACTTCTAAATTTGACTGCTATTACGTTACATTGACATATTTTATACTAAAAACAATTGTTCTTTTAATGCTTTGCACATAGACCTCTTTTTTTAAAGTTTAGGATATGTAGAGCTAGGATCCTTAGTATTCAAAAGTATTACCAGTTGTATGCTTTCCTAGGAATTAAGGCATTCGCCCAAGGGATATAAATATGTATTTTTACAGAAGTATTTTTAAAAACTAAATTTAAATAATGAGTGTAAATTCTGGGAGTGGTATGACAGGAAGATAGATAAATGATATGATTTTAGTATAGAGAACATTACTGGCTAGTTCAACTTTTAAAAAAAAAATGTCATTGACATACTCAAAATGTATTGATGAAATTATTTATTTTCTCATGGGAATGTGGAATGTTTCTTAACTCTAATCCAAAAGTCCGGTTTTAGCCCTACATAACTTGAAATAGATCTTTTTTTCTCCCTATATCTTTAGTTCTCTGATAATATAGCAGAATTATCTTTCTCTAAATTTTAACTCAATACTCTATTTAAAAAATAAAAAAAATGTCTTACCTATTCAGAAATCTATTTCTATGAAAATGAACATATAAATTTGATATAAAATATCTTAAGACCACAATAAGCTATATCACTAGATACATATTCAAACAGCTAAAATAAAACAAACAATGTTGACAATATCAAATAATGACAAGGATGTGGAGATACCCTCATATATTGCTGGTGGGATTTTAAAATTGTACGAACACTGGGAATTAGTTGGGCAGATTCTTAAAACTGTAAAAATGCACAAACCATACAACCCAGCAGTTGCACTTCTGGGCATTTATCCAAAAAGAGAAGAGAAGAGAAGAGAAGAGGAGAAGAGAAGAGAAGAGAAGAGAAGAGAAGAGAAGAGAAGAGAAGAGAAGAGAAGAGAAGAGAAGAGAAGAGAAGAGAAGAGAAGAGAAGAGAAGACTTACAACCACATGAAAGTATGCACATTATTGTTCATATCAGTTTCATTTGTAATAGCCCCAAACTGGAAACAAACGAAATATTTTAATGGTTAAGCAAACTGTGATACATCCATAATCATGGGATATTACTCAGCAATAGAAATGTATCATCTATTAATGAATGCAAACAACTTGGATAGATCACAGAACATTATGCTGAATGAAAAAGCCCATTTCAAAAGGTCACATGCTATATGATTTCATTTTTAAACATTCTTGAAATAACAAATTATAGAGATCAAAAACACATTAGTAATTACCAGGGATTAGCAATGATAGGTAGAGAAGGGGTGAGTATCAATATAAAGGGGTAGCATTAGGGAGCTCTTTTTTGTGACGGAATAATACTGTATCACGATTGCAGTGGTGGTTACACAAATCTACATATGTGGTAAAATGACATAGAACTACATACACACACTGTATCTTGGTAATTTTCTAATTTTAATATTGTATTATGGTTGCGGAAGATACAATCAATAGGGAAAACTGTGAGAAAGTTATAAAAGACTTCTCTGTACTATATTTGAAACTTTTCTTTGAATCTACAAATATTTCAAAATAAAAAGTTTTAAAAATGTAATTAAGAAAAGTTTGGCAGTAGAAGATTATTTTGAAGTATGAGAAGTTTATTCAAATTAATGTGAGTCATTAGATTTATATTCATATAATAAAATGTTATACACATAATGATAAGCACAGTATTTTTAAATTTTATTAAATAGAGAAGATAATGATGCTTGCAAACATAGAATTAAGATTTCATTACGTTCTTCACAACCATAAGATAACAGTTATATTGTAACAATTGTCAACTCTTGCACACTTCAATAGCACTCTCTATGTATACTTACAGTAACTTTACATGTAAATACTCACATTCTTGTTTTATAACAGAGATAAATGAATTTAGAAATTTCCAAAGGTCATCCTATTTTTAACAGGCAAAGCTAGAATCAAAATGCAGAACTACTCCCAGTAGATAATCACTGTGTGCTATTTCTGTTTGGTAGTGAAGGTTTTAATTCTTAAAAAAAATTCTAAATGTCCCTGGGAATAACTCTATGTATTCAATAATTTTTAAAAATGCCCTGCATAAAAGAGAAATGTGATGGTTTTACATTACTTTTATCTTACAATCTAGGCTTCAGCCTAGTGACTTAAACCCACCACATTATTTCATATCTTTAAGCTTTTTCAAATATTTTTATCCTTGCTTATAAAACCAGTTCTTGTCTCACAAATTTCTATCTATCCTTCCTCCCATTCTTTATCTGTGTTGTCCCTGTACTAGGCACAGATTTCCAATGTTGCGCACATTGCATTATAACATGTTCTTTATAGTTGGATGGTGGACTTTCTTAGGGGTGGATTACTTACTATTTGTATTTGTAGAATCAGAAATCAGCACAAGATGTGTGTTTAGCAAGAGTCTGCTGAGTGATTATTATTGATTAAATATATTAATATCAGTAGTATCTTCTGACTTGTTTCTCAGGTAATTTTATATTACTATAATGCACATCCTCCCAAGCTTTCTCATGCTTCCATGAATTCCTGTATTGAGAGAGTCTTTGATTATTTGCCTGATTTCATTATTATGTAATCTCATTACATTTATGATATCCTTTCTTCTAAGGGAAATATGCTTTCTGAGTCATATTTTTTAAATATTGGAGCAACTGTCATTTCCTCTCCACTTAAGATGCAAATAAATGCACATAAAGCATTAAACACATATATTCTATATACAGTACTTCATTTAGTTACATAGGTAATACATGTAATTCAAAGTTATTTCTCCTTCTATCTTTTAAGAAATTTTGCATATCATTTTATTAATGTGTTCCTTTACAAGCTGCTTGAGGAAAGATTATAATGGCCTTTTCCTGGTATATAGTTTAGCAAAAATTTAAATCACATAAGTGTTAAAAGATTTTAATGAGGAGAAGTAAAAGTAAAAACAAATGAGGAAGAAATACAAATTTATAAGGGATATATAACAACTGCCAAAAGTATATTGAACCTCACAGGTCCCATACAATGTAAGGATTTTTATTAATTTCTAATATTACAGTGATTTATGTTCATTTTAAAGTCAGTATGTCAACTAAGAATAAACACAATTTTAAAAATCCATCTATTATCTATCTTTCTAATTTATTCATCATTAACAAGCATTTGAACAGAAGCAAAATAAATACTTTTTTGAATATAGAAATTTCCAAATACCTAGATTATTGTAGCCCAACCTAGTGACCAAAATATTCTTGGAAACATTGCAGTTTTGCTAGGCATTATAAAATATTGCTACTTAACCGTATGGAAAGCAGTTGCTGTTTTCATAGTGATTAAAATGTGCATTTAAGAGAGCAATATGTAGACTGAAAGCAATAAGCCAAGACATATTTGAAATAAACAGCTTATTTAAAGAAATGTTTTCATTAAAGTAGATCTGTGTCCTTACAATTTGAGATCAAAATACTAATATGTAATGATTGAAAGATATGCCTATAAAATAATGAGGCTGATATCATGCAAGATAATTAGTCTCAAAATTTGTAACTATATTGTCTTTTAAAATAATTATTTCTATGATATATACAAAACGAAATAAGCTTTTAACCCAAATATATCTGTTTCAATTTCCTCTCTCATTTTTCAAATTTAAACATCTTGCAAACCATCTTATGCTAATATTGAACCATAAAATGACTATTTCTTTCATTTAGAGAAAAATCCTCATATGCCAATCACAGTGATATATGTGAGTCTGTTGCTAAGCATGTGGTATGTGTCAGTGATTTCAATATTCTAAAATTCCCATGATATAAACCTTTTTCTACTTCAATGTATCATTGCTTTAAGTGTAGATTTTAAAATGAGTTTTCATTAAATAAAGAAGAAATATTCAATAATGTGCTTATGTACCTACTTTACCTCCTGAGTCTTTGATAAATTTTAATAATGTGCAGGATTATTTAACAATCCATGTTATTTTGTACTTTCTCTACAAATCTATAGTAAAACTAAGCCTGCTCTCCATATTCTATATTATGCCAGATGGTGTCTTCACAGTAATATGTTCTTAAATTGGATGATTACTTTAATAGCCTAGGCAAAGTAACATTGTTTTGAATGGTTGCACACTGTAAATGAAGCCTAAACTTTCCTGTAGGGTAAATACCATTAACATGAAACAATTTAAAAACTATTCTATGATCTTCATCAATGCCAAAATTTCACACTCCAATGGAATTATTTTAGAGAGAATACTTTTTGTAGAATATCATTTCAATGTTAAATCAATGATGACATCCAGAGAAGATAAAGGATAATTTCACCTTAGTTCTGGTGTACAGTCATTTGTAACGTCAAAGTTAATAGGTATACAAACCAAAACTGATCATTTTCATTGTTCTCACATATTTCAGTAGTGTTGACTTTCAGAACATATAATACATTTAAAAAATTCACACATCAGTATTGAAGACAGCATTTTCTTTCTTTAAGTCCTGTAAAGGTAACCTGGAACATTTCTGAAATAATTATAAATATAATTGTAAATTAGATTCATTGTGTTTAATTATAGATATGAAACTTCAGAATAAAATTTCAGTTTCCAGGAACATTCACAGCAGATTTTATTATGCATTCATATTTTCTAAATAATCAAGTTTAACTCAAAATTCTAAAAACATAAATTTTCAGATGAAAAATTTCTATGTGCATCATTTATTTTTTGAGCCATTTTAGGCACAGCATAAGGACATTTAAACTTCTTTAATGCTTCATTTACATTGTTCTAAGTATTAGTTGCTACCCTGTGTTTAAATTATTTGCTGCAAATGTAGGCACAAAACAGATGCTTAATCGTATTATGATTGGGGCAGCAGTAGAGAACCTGGATTTATTTTACTTAAGTATTTTTTATATCACACTGATTTTTGAATATTTGACTTTTTTCTCAGAAACATCAAGTTAAGTGTCACAGACCAAAGTAGAAAATGTTTCAATATCTAGAGAATTCTAGGTTTGCAAAATTGAGGCCTGGGCACTTACTGTAAAGAATTTGAAAACTGGGTGAGGTAAAGCATTGACATGCCCTGAAAAGAGCTTGACTAACTTATTTTGAAAAGGCAGGCAGGGTTACTGGTGAAAACAACTATAACAACAGCAAAGTTCTAAAAGAAATAAGATATGGAAAAAGGCAAGAATATTACAAATAATTTAAAGAAATTTGGGAAGTATGAAAACACTTCAAAATAGCTGCTGTACAAGAACTTGAGAGAGAAACATGCAAAAAACTCATTTTAAGATTTATAGTAATATATGAATGGGATTCCCTTTTGCTATTTCAATAAATTTCAGTAAACAGTTATTTAAATTATTTTTTGATGTATAATTGGTTTGTCTTTACAACTGGCACCTTGCTGGGACTGGATGCCTACATTGTTTGGAGGTTATTATGTTATGATTTTAGAGGAGTTTTGAAGGGTTTCCACATAGGCACTTCCAGGGCGTCCATACTGTGGGCAGAAGAATACAGTTGGCAGAGTATAAAATTTATAAAAAATATAAAGTGCAAAGGCCCACATCTCATATTGAATAACAGCTTAGAATTATTATTTCCCTCTCTCTATTCACACGAGTTACATTCCTGAGTATTTCTACATCCATATGCACACTCACACACACATGCAAGTGAAGATCAGCTACAACTGGTCTAAACTACCATTTATCTCATCTAATCTTAAAATATAGATAACTGAAAGGTAAGGGCTCCAATCTCCACACCATGTAAGTATTTAATAACTTATTCGTTTTAAAATTGTATTATATCCTTATACACAACTAAGATTCTTACTTCATTCTGCCTCTTTTATTCAACCCCACAAGCTAGAAGTCATGCAAAGAAAGCAATGCCATCACAAGTTACTAGAAGATAAATTATTCTAACCCATACTACATTGCAGAATTTTTATGAGCCTTTTTTTTTCTAATTTTAATTTTTAATGATTTTAGTGATCCATAAATCATGAAGAATTGTGCAACTATTACATTGATTATACAGATATTATTGCATTATTAAAAGAAAATATAAAACAGTTTAAATGCATATATTAAAATATTAGCTGGTTAAAACATAATATAAAATAATATTTGCAAAACCATTATAAAAATGTAAAAGTATTGCCTCAGGGAAATACATGAAGGAAGTACTATCAAATATTAATAATCATGAACAATGGTAAGCTATATGATTATGTTCATATTCTTCCATTAAACATTTAGTGATTCCAGAGTCATAATATTGCTTTGGTTTTCTAAACAGTTCTATTTCTGCTTACTAAAATTAAAAGTTAAATAATGCTTTCTGATATTTCTGCCAAGTAAATTAATTTAAATTAAACACAGCTACCTATTTACAAGTTACAGAACTGATAGGAATCATGGAATTTTGATGGACTCATTCTCCAAAATATTACTCATATATGCACTAGTTCTGTTGGCATGAAACAATGTTTGAGCATCTGCTTGAATTTATTCATTCATTAAACATGTATCCTTGCACTGTCTATTATGTGCCAAAACCTGCGTGAGGTAAAGCAAATTTAGTGAAGAACTATGAATGTAAAAATATTCTGATTACTTGTCAGTCCAAATCCAATATACACCCAATGTTTCTTTCATAAATAAAATTAAGAATTTATCAAAATACCTATAAAATATTGATAAAGTTATAGAAATATTTCAGGACATGATAGAACCATTGTCTTTTGAAAAGCATTGTGCTTACATCATTTATTCATCTCATAGTAAGTGTAAGGAACTACAAAACTTAGGTGCAAATTTGGGCATATTTTTAGAGGTGAACACTTTAACTACACTTAAACATCATGGGTATTCATGTACTTATTCTGTGTCTCCTAGTCTCCATTACCACATAATAAGATGTTCTTCAGTTTATACTCATTCTATAGGTCCAGAACAGTCAATCATGCAGCAGAATTAGAATTAGAGGCCTCAAGCTATTTTGAATCTTGGAGACTAGAAAAATGCACGGTAGAGACATTTGTAATTTTTGCTAAAAGGTGTCCAAGATTTTCCTTGGCCTACTCCCAAGAGACATTGGGTATTTAATAGGTTCTTAGCCTGACTGCCAGCCTTATATAGCCAGAGAAAAAGCATTTACTAACTCTGACCCCTTCCAAGACTCATCCTTCAATATTTATTACTTTTAATAAGAAAAAAGACACAAAGGAAAGCAAGTAATGCCAGATTTCCTTTCTCTATATCATTTATCCATTGATTTATCCTCTCAATAAAGAAATATTTACCTGGGCTTTTTACTATAAAAGTTGAATGGGCCTTATGATTTATTTTAGTGTTCATTCCCTACACTACAGCCATCAACCCGCTCTTTACTTTCACTTTTCTATGAATGATTTATCATTTTGGAGGGGGTTGTTAGTTGAATGTACCCTATCAGTCACTTGGAATAGTTCATAAGTTGCACAGGTCATCTTTAAAAATATAGGCAATGTCAGCTTTTTTACTAAACAAATTTAAATGTATTCTAACATACAGAATAAAACAAAATATGGTAATAGTTATAAAACTTAGTATTGTGGCTTCTAGATATGCAAATAGTAATGCATATTTAATAACTTACAAACATTAAAATAAAATGGAGACATTTAAATGCTGGCATCATGGGAACAGTGTATGCACATGCATGTAATTTGTTTCCACTGATTTGCGATTGTCAGAGGGAGTAAAATGAAAAGTAAATGATGTAGGAGGAAGGCATCTGAATTTTACTGAATGAATTTATATTTCAATTCAGATTAAGCAACCATTCGGAACAGATAAACCACTTTCTAACATGATTTAACAATTAACCACCCTATAGTGTACAAATACTTATAGTTAATCAAAGGTGTTTAAAGTTAAAACATTATAGTGGAGTGATTTATTATAACTGTTAAATATTTAACCCATTTAATCTCTATACCAGTGTTTCTAAATAAAATCTTATTGCTTAGTCTATTGTTTAGTAATCATATGCATATTACTAAAAATTTCTCAAAATGACTGTAATTAATTCTGCATGTGTATTAGCTTGAATATGCAATAACCTAAACAATAATTTAATTTCCATCTGAAAAGAAACACCATTTCCTGTAGTGCATTAAGGGCAATTTTTATTGCCTTATATTGTGTATGTATTTTATATAAATGGAAAAAGAATAACACTGTAAAATATTGCATTTAATAATTGATTCCTAGATTATACAGGTAATAATGAAATAGGTAAGAAACAAATGAATCATTAACACATTTTTTTGCCCAGGATTTTTAGTAATAGTCCTGTAACATAACGTGTACCTTTATGTCACCTCAAAATATTTTGAAAAATGAGAATTCAATATTGTTGAGTATCCAATGGCATATGGCACATAGTTACTATTTCCAGGAGTTTATGATCTAGAGGGGAAAATGCAATATAATTATAACTATGTACATAAGTATCACTAAGATGCCATACACAACATACTATCATTCACGAAGGAGAGACATGTTTAGATGTTTTATTTAAATTCCTACATAATTATGAGACTTGAAGGATGAATTGAATACTTTCATTAAGCTTCAGTTGCATAAAATAATTCAATTTAGCTATATTAAGGAAATAGGATTTGTAATAGAGAGAACTGGGCACACATAAAGTCCATAGAAAGTATGAACTAGCTTGTCCAGGATTGACTCCAAAAGCAATATATTTGGCTCATGGAAAAAACAACCATATTTTTCACAATCAAAAAAAACCTAGGAAATCAAGAAGCAGTACTCCACTCCAACTTCAGGAAAAGAACCATACCACATCACAGCCTAAAAAGACCATTTTCAACAGAATGACATCATCAAAATTATGGATTGAGAAGTGCCAGCCCTTGGTTATTGATGAAGACAAAACTGAGGACACATCAAAATGTATCAAAAAAGTCATTTCACTTTACTCATGTCAGACCACCCCTCCAAGCCAGCATAGCTCAGCACCAAAACAGATTGATTGCCTTGTCCCATGACTTCTCCCTCAGGGGAAAAGGGAGAGTGCAGCATCATCCACTAATGAAAACTGAAAAAACATTTGTTAGCCTAAGAATAACAGAGAGAAGACAGAAGACTCAAATAAAATCAGAATTGAAAGAGGAGACATTACACATGATGTCACATAAATAAGAAGGATCATTCATAAGAGAACACTATAAACAATTATATGCCAACAAATTTCCAGGAATATGCAACCTACTAAGACTGAATCAAGAAGAAACAGAAAATTTGAACAGACCAATAATGAATAAGGAGATTTAATTTGTAACCCAAAACCTTGCAATAAAGGAAAGTACAGGACCAAATGAATTTATTGGTGAATTCTACCAAACATTGGAGGAAGAATTAAAATCATCCCTCTCAAACGCTTCAAAAAAATAGATAAAGCAGGAATAGTTCCAAATACAATTTATGAAGCCAGCATTACTGTGATTCCAAAGCCTAATAAAGACAACTAGAAGAAATAAAACATAGGCCAATATCCCTAATAAATATAGATGCAAAAATCTTCAAGAAACACTGGCAAATGAAATTCAGCATCATCACATCACAACATCACACAACATGGACAAGCAGGAGTTATCTCTGGGATGCAAGAATGGTTCAACATATGCAAATCAGTTAATGTGATCTACTGCATTAGAAGGACGAAGTATGAAAACCACATGATCACTTCAATAGATACATAAAAAGCACTTGACAAAATTCAACATCCTTTCATCATAAAAATTCTCAACAAACTAGGTAGAGATAGAATGTACCTGAATAAAATAAACATTATTTATGAAAACCAATAGCTAACATAAAACTAAATGGTAAAAATACAAAAGCTTCTTTTCTAAGATCAGTAAAATGACAAAGATGCCCACTCTAGCCACTTCTATTCAACATATTACTGAAAGTCCTAGCCAGACAATTTAGGCAAGAAAAACAAAAGGTATACAAATTGGAAAAGAAGAAGTAAAATTAACCTTGTTGCAGATGACATAATTATTTGTAGAAAACCATAAAGACTCCACAGAAATACTACTAGAACTAATAAATTCAGTAAAGTTGCAGGACAAAAATCAACATGCAAAAATTAGTTGCATTGCCATACACTAATAATCCAATATCTAAAAAGAAATAAGAAAGTAATCCCATTTAAAATTGCTTTAAAAGTAATTAACTACTTAAGAATAAACTTAACCAAAGAAGTGAAAGACTTGTATGCTGAAAATTACATAACTCTGATGAAAGAAATTAAGAGGAAACAAATGGAAAGACATTCAACATTCATGGATTGGATGACTTAATATGTTAAAATGTCCACACTACCCAAGGAGACCTACAGATTCAGTGTACTCTCTATCAGAATCCCGATGCATTTTTCAGAAAAACAGATTTTAAAAATCCTAAAATTCATATGGATTCACAAAAGTCCCAAAAAGCCAAATGATTCCTGAAAAAGAACACATCTGGAGGCAACATAATTCCTGATTTTAAAATTTGCAAAGCTACAGTAACCCAACCAGTATGGTAATGGTATAAAAACAGGCATACAGACCAATGGAATAGAACAGAAAGCCCAAAAGTAGACCCACACATAGACAGTCAACTGATTCTTGACAAGGGTGCCAAGAATACACAATGGGGAAAGAACAGTGCCTTCAACAAATAGTATTGGGAAAACTGGATATTTACATGAAAAAGAACAAAACTGGATGCTTATTTTATATCATACACAAAATCAACTCAAAATGAATTAAAGATTGAAACACATGACTTAAATATATAAAACTCCTAAAATAAAACATAGGGGAAAAATGCTCATGGCCTTGGTCTATGCAATGATCTTCTGAAATATGCACAAAAAGCACAGGTGACAAGAGCAAAAATGAATAAGTGACATCACACCAAACTAAAAGACTTCTGCACAGCAAAGAAAACAATCAACAAAGTGAAAAGGCACAGAATGAGAGATAATATTTGCATTCCATGTATCTGAGAAAAGGGTTAATATACAAAATATATAAGGAACTCCTATAACTTGAAAACAAAAAACAAATATTCCAGTTCAAAAATAGACATAGGGCTTGAATAAACAATTCTCCAAAGTAGACATACAAATGGTCAATTGGTATATGAAAAAATTCTCAACATCACTAATCATAAGGAAAAAGCAAATCAAAACCATAAGAAATATCACAACACACCTCTTAAGATGTTTAACTATCATTAGAGCAAATAGACAACCCACAGAGTGGAAGAAAATATTTGCCCTCTACACTTCTGATAAAGGCCTAATAACAAGAATCTATCTAGAACTTAAAAGAATTAACAAGAAAAAAATCAAACAACCCCATTAAAAAATGGGCAATGAAAATGAACAGAAACCTTTGTGGAAAAGAATTTGGAGATACCTCAAACAGATAGAAATAGAAATACCATTCAACCCGGCAATAGCATTGTTGGGCATCTACCCAAAAGAGCATAAGACTTTCTATTATAAAGACATATGCACCCGAATGTTTATTGCAGCACAATTCACTATTGCAAGGTCTTGGAAACAACCCAAGTGCCCATCAATCCAGGAATGGATAATTAAAATTTGGTATATGCTCACAATGGAATATTACTCAATTCTAAGAAATGACAGTGAGCTAGCACCGTTAATGCTATCCTGGATTAAGCTTAAGCCCGTTATACAAAGTAAGGCGACACAAGATCTGGAAAATGGGCTACACATCTACTCACCATCAAATTGATACTGACTGATTTAAACTATGATTCTCAAATAGTTGTATTGTTCACCAAGGATTGGGGGGTAGACCCACATCTTAGGGACGTGACGTACATTGTCGGGGGGAAGGGATTACCTCTAACCCTCCTTAGGGAGAGGCAAAGATATACAATGTAACCAAAATGTCAAAAAACAAAACAAACTTTTATCGGGTGGTGGACTGGTGGGAGGGGGGAGGAGGGGAAAGGTATATATGGACATAATGGGTGAGGTGCGCACCACCTGGGGGTTGGACAGGCTTGAAGCTCTGGCACGGCGGGATGGGGGAGGGGTGGCAGGGGCAATATATGTATCCCCAACAATACTTGTAGCCCTATAATAAAAAAACTTGAAAAAAAAGATGTTTATTATTTAAGAAAACCTAAATAGAAGACAAACATGTTGGTGATAATGTAGATAAACTGGAACTCTTGTACACTGTTGGTAGGAATGAAAAACATTATGGAGCTTCCTCACAACAGTAATAAAATATAGAACAACCATATGATGCAATAATCCTATTTCTGGGTACATATCCAAAAATATTGAAATCAAGATCTCAAAGAAATATCTGCACTCCTATTTTCACTGCAGCATTATTCATAATAGCCAAGATATAGAAACAACCTTAATGTCCATCAATAGATAAAGAAAATATGGTATATATCTATATACAGAATTGAATATTATTCAGCTTTAACAAAGAAGGAAATCTTTCTATACGCAACAATATGGAGAACCTATAGGAGATTATGCTAAGTGAATTAGCAAGTCACAGAAAAATAAATACTGCCTGATTTCATTTATATGATAAATCAAAAATAGAAAAATTCATAGAAACAGAGAATAGAATAGTGGTTGTTAGGGCTATGAGTAGGGGAAAATGGGGAGTTCCTTTTCAAAGAATATAATGTTTCAGTTTTACCAGATGAGTAAATTCTAGAGATCTGCTATACAACATTGTACTTATAGTCACAATACTATATTGTGCACTTAAAAATATGAGGGGCTAGATATCATGTTAAGTGTTTTCACTACAATAAAAACAAGAAAAAGTAAAATTTATAAAGATTGTAATTATAAAGAATAAATTCTTTATACTTCTAGAAGAGGCAAACAATTCAATATTGAAAAAAAGTAAATCTGCAGTATCTTAAGAATTTGGGGCTGAAAACAGTAGGGGAAAAAGTGATTGTAAACAATCACGAGGCAACTTTGAGGGTGAAGGATATGTTAATTATTGTGATTATGATAATAGTTTCACTCATATGCAAATATTTCAAAACTTATACAATTGTACAAGCTTACTGTATGTCAATTATACCTCAAAAATATTAATTTAAAAAAAGACACCATGAAGGTAATAATATAGGGATTCGTCCATTGTATTAAGAAAAAGACGATGGAATGGCAAATATAAAGTAGACAAAGATGTGTCTTTTCCTGTAATAAATACTGTTTGAACTCCTGGTGTGAATTCCACAAAGCAATGACATTAAAGAAATTAAGTATATTAACATAAAAGAGATGAAGAATAATTTCTGTAATTTATGCATTTATACATATTTTTGTGTTTTTGTGTATGCTTTTATAGTAAAAATATATCTTCCTGGTATTAAAATACATAATATCACAAAAAAAGAAAAGCCTAAAGAAAGTTATACACAATAAAGTTTATCTTTAGAGCCAATTTTTTTTTTAATTTTACTTCAACAGCACATAAACTTTTCCTTTTTTGGAAGTAACCTTTAAGAAACATTTATTTTAACTTCTCATCTATTAAAATAATTATTTTTAGACTTTCTGATAGAAAGCTTTAGTTGTTTTTTTAAACAATCCTTACGTTAAAATGAACTCTACACTCATGTTCAACCTATACTATTCTTTGTTATTTCAAATATAAAAGTATTTCTTATATTCAGAAGATGTCAAGCTTCTAAAATTCCCTTCATTTTCAGGACTGTTTTCAGAATAACGGTGGAAATACAGAAAAAAAAAATCAGAGAAATCAGACTTATCATATGCATATATTTTCAATCCACTTACTTTTCTATATTGAATAAATTACATGAATGCAGTCCAAATACATTTGCAATATAACCTCCTATGTAATTCATATTTACATATCTTAGTTTCACTTGCGAAGGTAGAGGAAGATGCTAAGAGAACTTGCTTCTTGAGGTGAAATTCTTGAGTTTCAGGGAGTAAAAAGAGGTGCTGACACTCTGAGGCCAAATTCCAGTCCAAGTGGAAGATTGGGCTGTACCTCAAAGAGCAGCACAAAGCCTCTTAAAGCCCTTCTATGTCACAGAAAAAAAAATACTAACAAAGTAATTTCATGTGGTGATACATTCCTTAAGAAAGTAGAATGAATGAAGTGTTAGAAACTAGGTGCAAAGGGATTAGATTTGATGGCTAGGAAAGTTCCAACTGGGGAGATGACATATGCTCTATGAGGAGAGAACTGAGTGAAGGGAAGAGAGCTGCCATGTGAAGGTACACTGGTAGTGAGCCTGGTGTTCAGAGGGTGTGAGGTCGGGGGACAGAACTGGAGTAGTAAGCGGATGGGAGTAGTAAGCATGTGAGTAAGGAGTTTGAATGCCATTCTGAGTTCAGTAGGAGATCTTTGAGACGTTTAAAGCAGGATGGAAGCCTTAGGTGGTTACAATGTGAAGATCCCATGAGGTTTTTTACTCAATGGACAGAGATTATTTATATGTGGTGCATGTATTTGTGGAGCTATACATTCCTTGCCATAGTTCATGAGATTATTTATTCATATGACATTAAAAAATTCCCCATGTACACATATTAAAGGACTTAGAAGGATGGCTTTGGGGCAAGTCCAGAAAGCCTCTCTCCTAGGAAATGTTAAAATAGTTTCAACTTAATGGCTCCAGAGTATTAATATATTTGGATTTTCAAGATCAATCCTAATGAGCCAATGTAGATTTTAAAGCAATAGATAGTTAGTAACCTTGACTCTGTTTACTGCTATGAAGTTAACTACCCTGGCATTTCAGGCAAATAATTTCATATAAGAGGTGGAACACAATTACTTTTGGTAAACTAAAATGGTTTACTAAAATTATTGAAATACACACACAAACTTTGGATGGTTTGCTGCCAATATATAGATGTATTTTTAGTTCTGTTTTGTGGAGGAAAGTAATAAATGTATAGCAGTATGGGGCGCATTTTCTACAGAAGTTCCAAATGTTTAGATACATGATATATTGACACACACAGAGTGAGATATTATGAATACTAGATCTCCACTGTACAATAGGACATTGAGTGGACTGTCACTCAAACGTCAGGCCAGACAACTCACAGTCAACTTCATGTCGTTAAAGCCAGATGCTCAGTTATCACTAAGACTCACTAAGCTATAAAGTTGAGAGTGAATAGCAGCACTCTATAATTAAACAAAAGTGGTATATACATGATTGGCTCAAGTAGGCCTTGAACAAACAAATAAGTTTCATGAAGAAATGGCTCAAATACCCGTAGTCTGCACTTCTGCTATACTACACACTCTCTCTCTATGGCTTCATGGGAGTTCCCAAAAATAAGTTGACAAAGGAAGATGAGACTTGGACCTGGTTTAGAGATGGCACTGCACAGTATGTAGACATCACCTGAGAGTGTACAGCTGCAGAACTATGGCCCCTTTCTGCAACATCCCTGAACAACAGTGCTTGTTCATTTTGCTTGGAAGGAGAAATGGCTGGATGTGTGATTATATCCTAATCTGGCTGTATCCAATAGTTTGGCTAATATGGTCAGGAGTTTGGAAGTAACATGGCTGAAAAATTGGTGATAAGGAAGTCTGGAAAGAGGTACATGGATAGACCACTCTGCATGGGCAAAAACCATGAGGATATTTGTGTCCCATGTGAATACTCAACAAAGGATGACCTCAGCATAGGAATACTTTAATAACAAATTGGATAGGATGATCTATTCTGTGGATACCAGTCAGCCCTTTTTCCCAAGCCACCACTGTCATTGCTACATGAGCTCATAAAAAGGGATCAGAGGCAGAGATCAAAGTTATGTCAGTTATCAGTTTGTTGCTCAGTTAACTTTCATGTAATGATAGACACTATTTTTCGGTTTTAAAATCCTGAACCACATTTTCTACCCTTTCAACACATGAAATAGTGAGGTGCCAAAATGCACAGTAACTGTGTGTATATGTGTATTTGTGTGTGTTGGGGGGGGGAGAATTGTTTTTGTATAAAATATTCTATATAAACTCTCTGAAAAAAACTTTTGATTATGTAGCATAATCCCAACCTTCCAGGAAAGACAAATGATAGATTCCATGCTTTCCGAGAAAAGTTATCCCCTGACTCCTTCAGTTACTGCACAGAGGACTATGGTTATAACTGTAGCTGTACTCTGTTAAAGAAAGGAGAAAATATATTTACTAAATGTGAAAATGAGAATACATTCTATACTATCGGTTTAGTTATACTTTCCATATCATTACTATTGAAGTTAATGCATTGTGAATTCAAAATATCTAAAAGAAATTTAATATTAACATTTACGCAGAAAAAAAACAAACATTATCATCAATAACAAAATAAATCCTATGGGAACAGTATCACTATTCATCACTAGTCAACCTAGGCTTAAATAAGGTGATATCATATTTGATTCCATTTTATCTTCTCATATCCAGTCACTTGCTAGGCCCTGACAATTTCTTTCTCCTATACCTTTCATATCACTCTTTCCTTCCCATTTCAAATACCACTACACCAATAAAATTCTTTGCCTTGTTCACCTGGGCTATTTCAAAAATTTTCTCAGTTTCCTGCCTTTAATATCCTTTTCTCAATCATGCTATGAAAATAGTTTTTCTAAAATGTCACATCAGAATTCTCCTACACATTTCCTACCATCTAGGCATCACTTCTTTCAGTTCCAGCTCTGTTTAGGCTCTGATCGACCTCAAGCAGTTAGAGCCTGACACTGACTCAGTTCTTGCCCAATTTACCATCCAGAAGAGTGGGAGTATTAACAACACATGGAGTGAATGTTTAATCAATGTGATTTAATAACTGGTTAAATTTTCTTACTTTCTCCTTTCTTTCCATGAAACAGTCCAGAAGGAGTTTATATGGAATCTCAGAGCACCCTCTCAAGGTAAGAGCAATCAATTGAATTTAGCAGTAAACAGCGTAATTGGGGCTCTCTCTCCTTCCCAGCTTCAATGCCTCACCCCTCACCTCTCTTCTTTGAGATTCACTCCCTAAGAAAATAATAGTATATAAGCTTATCCTCAGGCTCTGTGTTCTTAGAAACCCTGGCTAAGATATTTGCTTTGGGCTTTGCATTCTCTCTTCAAAAAATTTTATTTATAGAAGTCTAAACTCTTTAACTCTTGAATTCAAGGAATTTCACAAGCTAAAGATTCTACCTTTCTAATTTACTTTTCACTACTCCTCTACACAAACTTAACCTAAAATATTATTTTGAGTGTCTTTTTAACACACTTTATATTGATTCATTTTTTCAATGTCCTTACTCTCTATTTTGCTTTGGGAAATTTTACCTATCCCCATTTCTATCTCTTTTAAGATGTTTTCCTGAAACTCAATCTGGAAGTGTTTGCCCTCTCCTCTAAATCCTAATAATTATTATAGATGCATTTATTAGCTATAATCTTATCTTGAATGTATTAAAATTTTGGCAGATGTCACACCTATAACTCTCTTTAAGTTCCTTAAAGTGAAGGAATCATGCTTCATACTTTTCACATCTTTAAAATAAAACAAAGTAGTTTATACTGAAAATTTTGTGGCTTTGAAAGAAGCACACACTTCTGAGCTTTATCATATTGAGCATCTAGCTTTATTTAGACTCAACAGATTTATCTTCAAATTATATTATTCTGGATTTTATATATACATTATTTTAAATTTGGAATTTTCTTCCATAAGCTAAATGTACCCCATATTTCTCGGCAATGCACCATTCATTTAAAATATATAGCTCCTCTTTGTAAACAAATGTGTCATGTAATAAGGTCATAATTCCAATGTTTTTTAACCATAACCAGCGTGTGCATGAACAGGGTTTAATGATATTTTGTTTGTGGTATGTTTATTTTAAATCAGACTTTAACAGATATCAGGTGGGTTCTACACAGTAAATAAGCCAACAATAAACTACTTTTCACATATACTTATGATTCTGAGAAAGTATGTATAACAGAGTTTTAATTATAAATAGAATTTTCCCATTAAAAGTATTTATGTAGCTAACTCTTCATGAAGTTGTAAGAAAAAGAAGCCTTCATGGTAGGTTGTAATGGTTACGTGGCAATCTAATTGCTTATAATAAAATGCGACCATCTATGAAAAGAAAAGAAACCAGATAGAATATTCTGATATGCATATTATGACATATGAATAGAAATAAAAAAACACCAAAGATTCAAACAATATTTACTGAGCTATTAGATAATAATCTACTTATAAAGTTGTCTGGCAAAATGAGAAGTGACAAAATTGTCGTGACTTAATAAAATTACTTTTAAAGTATATATCTACATAGATATTCATATGCATACACTAATTAATATATGTAAATATCAGTCCATGAAAATGCCAAATAACTTTGACTCAATATTTACTGTATATTCCTGTTTCTCTGAATTTCCCTATTCAGTGTGATACACTGGATATTTTTTGACATGTGTACATGACTGGGAGGCAAAGTAACATTAAATTTATTTCTAATCAGGATAGTATCTTTATTATAATAGGATCAATTCTGAAATCAAAGTTTCAAGGAAGTAGTTACTGTTTTGATCAGTTTACACTTTATCAGGCTGATTTCATAAACACAGAAGAAAAGAAGGGGGTTGGAAATAGAGAAGTCAGGAGTGAGAATTAGAGATTTAAAGTGGTGAAACTGGAGAAACTACAAGGATATTGAGATTCAAAATCAGAAGCTGACAATTAAGTTTGAGAAATCAAGTGCCAAGATATGAGTGCTTGAAGAGCTAAAATATGAAATGCACATACTTACATCATAAATACTATCTGTAATTGTTATATCCTCTTCAGACTGAGCCTAACTACCAGTGTTTCTTACTGTTATTGACAATTTGAGTGGGACAATTCTCTGTGGTATGAGAATGTCATGAACATTGTGGAGTGTTTCACACATACAGCTCTCTCCGCTAATGTTTGTAGCAGCCCCCAATCATTAAAACTCCCAAACATTACATTTCCAGATGCTATCTAAGGAACTGTACAGTATCTAGTTGAGAACCATTGCCAATTAAAGACACTTCTTATAAAAAGTTAATTCTTTAGCTAATCCAATATTTCCCCTTCGAGGGGGGGCAGTATCCATTTGTTGGAGCAAGAGAGTAATAGAGAGGTGTGTAACTACTACTGTTCCCTGATGATTTAGAATTTTAAAAAAATATCTCTCTGTCTCACACACACACATAAATATGCATATGGATATATCAATATGCATATACATATAAATATACAGATATATAAATAAACATATTTATATGTATACATATATGTAATACATATATATCATAATGATAATAATGGTAAACACAAACCTATTGGAAATTTTTTTGAATTTTCTTATTATTATATTAAAACTATCAGATTGAAAATTTATACCAGAATGAGAGCCTGCACATTTTAGAACCAACACAGATTTCTTAAGTATATAAACACACTGTAATGTTGTTCAAACTCCCTTCAGTGTTGGAACTGAAACACAGTGTGGTACTACATGGACTCCCAAATATATTTAATCTGGTTAAAAATAATTTGTGAGACTTGTAGAACCCCAAAGGGCTGATAGCTCAGCCTCTTCCTTGTTCCTTGAAGTAGACTCTGCAGCACTTAGAAAGAACCACTAAAAAAGTAGTTTGAAAAGTGCTGGTCTAGTCCTTAAGATTTGAAGCAGAAATTATAGGCTTCATTTTCTTCTATAAATAGAAGTGATCTTAGGACGTGGACATATGACAGAATACAATATTTGAATACCTTAGAGTTGCAAGGCTTGTTTTCAATCCCTTAATTTATAGGCTTCCTTAGTAATTCCAGTGCCTCTCCACACTCTGTTTTATACTCTACCCTGTTTCCAAAAGGATCTTTCTAAAATGTTTGCTTGGTACTCTCCAGCATTAATACCCCCATAGATGTTCTTATTACTCAGAAGACAAAGGTTGAAATCTTTAGCATTTCATACTGGGACTCTGATGATTAATGGCCAGTCTACTTCCCCAACTTGCACTCCCATTTGTCTTTATGTATATATATTAAAGCAACATTAAAGTACGATTTAAGTGTCATCACTCCCAGAAAGCATTTCCTGCCAATTGGGCTTCAGTGTGCCTTCTCTACTTCAAACCCTCTTCATATCACAGTCATGGGTATACTACACTGTGTCATCATTATCTGTTTATATGCTCAAACAGACTATAAACAAATTAAGGGCAAGGGTTGTGCCTTATTTATATATGTATCTGCCTCACATATAGAAAATATTAAATTTAGTGGAATGAATTATTTAATTTACCTCCTATGCATTTTGATAATGTTTCCTCAGTAGAAAAAAAAATCCAATACATTATGCTCTTTTGTACATTCATAGAACTACAGTCATAAAACTGATTAATTGAAGCAAAAATACAGGACATCATATTTATTCTTGTTAAAATCCATCATACTATATTTAATTACTTTTTTCCTCTAAAGATAATCTGTGATTCTAATACACCACCTGTTGTAAAATTCTTCCTGAAAAATTTGATGAAAGTTATTTCTAGGACTCTGTCCAAGGTGTTAATTCAAATTTGAAAGGACAGTTCCAAATCAATAAGTAACATTAGAGAAGAAAAAAATTATAAAAGTACTACTATAATTTAAAATACAGTAGCATTTTTCTCTCAGATATTTCTAAATCTTCAGTTCAGGACAAGTTTTATTTTGGGGGGTTTAGCTAAAATGAGTTTTTTTTAAATATATTTATAAAGTCTATGTGAAGAAACAGACAGAAAGAGAGAGAGTCCATGTGTGCAAGAGAGAACATCATAAGAATCCTAAAGAGCTCGCCTCTCCTTTTATCCTCATTGGATCCTGAAGCAACTTGAGTTGCAGTATTTTGATTTGTTCTTTTGAACGTCAATTTCTTACATGTAAATTAATATTATTAATTATTAATATATTAATTTACATACCATTCTATGATATGTAATGGCTTTTAAACACTTTCATTTCAATTACCTCATTAAATCAAATATTTTTTGAATGTATAATTTTTATTTTATTTATTTATTTATTTTTTTATTTCAGCATATTATGGGGGTACAAATAT